>JARFJB010001883.1:1170000-1612500 GCA_036346205.1 Vesta saturnalis
ACGTAGACATAGCCATAGACCTAGACATAGACATAGACATAGACATAGACATAGACAGACATGGACATGGACATAGACATGGACATGGACATGGACATGGACACAGACCGGGACATGGACATGGACATGGACACGGACACGGACACGGACACAGGCACAGACACAGACATAGACACAGATACAGACGTGGACGTGGACATGGACATGGACATGGACATGGGCATAGACATGGATATAGAGATAGACATGGACATGGACATGGATATGGACATGGACATGGACATG
Organism: Vesta saturnalis; assembly: GCA_036346205.1. Taxonomy (NCBI): domain Eukaryota; kingdom Metazoa; phylum Arthropoda; class Insecta; order Coleoptera; family Lampyridae; genus Vesta; species Vesta saturnalis. The sequence goes on from JARFJB010001883.1 coordinate 1,170,286, forward strand.
GACACGGCCATGGACATGGACATGGACATGGACATGGACATAGACATAGACATAGGCATAGACATAGACATAGACATAGACATAGACATAGACATAGACATAGACATAGACATAGACATAGACATAGACATAGACATAAACATAGACAGACATAGACATAGACATAGACATAGACATAGACATAGACATAGACATAGACATAGACATAGACATAGACATAGACATAGACATAGACATAGACATAGACATAGACATAGACATAGACATAGACATAGACATAGACATAGACGTAGACATAGACCTAGACATAGACATGGATATAGACATAGACATAGACATAGACATAGACAGACATAGACATAGACATAGACATAGACATAGACATAGACATAGACAGACATAGACATAGACATAGACATAGACATAAACATACACGTAGACGTAGACAGAGACGTAGACCTAGACCTAGACCTAGACCTAGACCTAGACTTAGACCTAGACGTAGACGTGGACATGGACGTAGATGTTGACGTGGACGTGGTAATAGTCATAGTAACAGGCACAGACACAGACACAAGCACAGGCACGGATACGGACACGGACGCGGACACTGACACTGACACTGACACGGACACGGAGGCTGACACGGAGACGGACACAGACACGGACGCGGACGCGGACACGGACACGAACGCAGACGCGGACACGGACACGGACACGGATACGGGCACGGTCTATGTTTATGTCTGACACGGACACGGACACGGACACGAACACAGACACAGACACAGACACTGACACAGACACAGACACAGACACAGACGCAGACACAGACACAGACACAGACACAGACACAGACACAGACACAGACACAGACACAGACACAGACACAGACACAGACACAGACACAGACACAGACACAGACACAGACACAGACACAGACACAGACACAGACAGACAGACACAGACACAGAGACAGACACAGACACAGACACAGACAGACACAGACACAGACACAGACGCAGACCCAGACACAGACACAAACACAGATACACATAAAACAGACACAGGCACAGAGGGACAATCACACATACACACACGCAAGCATTTACTGTGAACGAATGCTTAAATAAAATAGAATAATTGGAAACGAAAATAATTTTTTAGACAAAGACTTGAAAATGGCAGATGAGATTATGCCGAAACGTCGTCATTTCAACCATGGAGGAGGATCTACGCGAGAAAAAACCCGGAAGAACATCAACTTCATATCCAGCACTCGCGGAAACCTGAAAATTAACATATATATATATATATATATATATATATATATATATATATATATATATATATATACCGATTTCGTTGGGGCTGCGAAAAAATGAATTGCTTTGATGACCAAGGGCTAAATTTTGTGAGCGTTGGTCAACATTTAGACCGAATTTGGCCCAAAACCTATTGCTTCGATAACCAACTAAATTCTGCAATAGATGAGTTCTGGGCAGCATTGGGGCCAAATGTTGCCCAAAATCTATATTTACACAATTTCACTGGTGTTGTGGCCAAATGGATTACATCGATGACTGAGGGCTACACTATGTGGCCCATGAGTGTTGGTAATTTAGGCTGAATTTTGCTCAAAAACCAGATTTGACAAAAATACAGCCCAATCTCTATATGTATACACCAGCTTTGTGGGGGTTGCCGCCGGATTTGCCCCAAAATCTATGTTTATGCACCGATTCCGTTGTAAGCACGACAAAATGCACTCCTTTGATGATTAGGTGCTTAATCCAGTGACATATGTGTTTTTCAGTATTTAGGCCGAAAATTTACCAAAATCTACGTACACACCAAGTTGGTTGCGGCAAACCGGATGGCTTCAATAAGCTGGAGCTAAATTCTGTGACCCACGAGTGTTGGTCAGCATTTGAGTCAAATGCTGGTCAAAATCAATATTTAAACACCAATTTCGTTAAGGTTGCCACACTCCACGACCCATGAATATTGATTATTATTTGGGCTGAATCTGGCCAAAAACCTATATTTATACACCAATTCCGTTGTGGACGCGGCAAAATAGATTTATGTCACGACCAAGAGCTAAGTTCAGTTACCTATGCATTTTTGCAGCATTTAGACCGAATGTTGCCCAGAATCTATATTTACATACCAATTTGGTTAGGGTTGCGTCAAAACAGTTTGCTTCGATTACCAGAAGCTAAATTCTGTAACCATAAGTGTCGGCCAGCATTTGGGTTAAATGTTGCTCAAAATCTACATTTATACACCAATTCATTGGTACCACGAAAAAATAGACTGCTTCGATGACCAAAAGCTACACTCTGGGCCTCATGAGTGTTCGCCAACAAAAACTAGTTTGATACAACCAATTTGTCAGCATTTTGGCCAAGTATTGCCTGAAATCTATAATTATACATCAATTTTGTTGGGTTTGTGGGAAAACGGGTTGCCTTCTTGTCCAATAAGGACTATGAGTATTCAACCAAAGCATTCGCGTTACACTCGAGGGTCGGCTACTTCAGCTTACAGCTTTTTTTAATTAATAAACAAGCTAACTAATGCTTAGTTAAATGTACTTAGATTTATTGCTTACATATAACGTTAATAATTAAAACCCTTTTTGTTTTATTAGTAAGTTTTTAAAGTAATACCCCTATTGTGCTTATATTATTGTAACTTTTCAATGTAGTGTGACGTAACTTCCACGTGATGTACTATACAAACAAAAACATATCTACGTATCTACTATTAAATATTACTCACTCGAATGAAATACGACACTCGCGTTTGGCTCATGTTGTAAGATTCATGTCGCATGAGTAATAGCTACCATGACACGCTCATTGAATAATATACTATTATGCAGCATACCCTATTAAACAGTAGATAAATAAATTATTCCATTGATATGAGAAATTGTTCTATTAATAATGGCGTTTTCTATGCGAAATTGTATAAATACTTACGTTTGTAACCTGATTATGAGCTTTAATTGAAAAGTTTTTTGAATTATCAAGTTTAAGAATTCTTTGAAATTCATCCGAATATTTCAATTTGTCAATTGTGTAAATTAATGGGCCGCTTTCGTTTTTGTTATTAACCAAATCGAGTACCTAAAAATCACAAAATATTAGCTTAAATATTGCTTAATTACAAGAAAATAGTGGCAAATACCAGTAAATCAAATATGTTTTATCATTACGCCTCAGGGTCTTATATATATATATATATATATATATATATATATATATATATATATAATTACAAAAAAATGGCCCTTTCGTTCATATTGTGAGAAATATAAAAAAATAAAATGTAGGGTAATGAAAACAATAGAGGACTAGTTAAGAATGTTTTGTATTAACACCTAAGAACATCAAACTTCCTATTAATTTCTGATATGGTAATTTTTCATCATATTCGCTAGTCTTCACTATTTTTGATGAGATGGTATCGAAGAATGTACTTCAGCAGCACAATAGTCATTGTAATATCAATAGTATTGAATATAGAATTGAATCGCACTTCTGTTCTGTTATATCAGATTTCGATGTTTTCAAATTAATATGTAAAAGTGTCATAAAAACGTCAAAAATGTCATTGAATTATCTTTTTTTGTTAATAAGCCAAATTTAGCAGTCGAATAAAAAAGCTTTGTACGAATATCGTCTATAATAAGGCTTTATTGAACTCGCCCTCTTTATTTCCTTACTCGCTACGCTCGCTGGGCCATAAACCGAACTCGTTCAATAAAGCCTTGCATTATGGACTTGATACATAAATAGCTATTTTTGTAGTTCATCGCAATGAAGCAATTTACTCACTTCCAAAACAATAAACCTTACATGTAATGTATGTCGAAATTTTTTCGGACAAGAAGGAAGGTTTTATTAGAATTTATTGATTGACAAATCGATCAATAATACCGGCCAGCCTTATCGTGAGTGAGAAACCCCTCTAATGTTTCTAATCGCAAGTTCAATAGGTATCATACCCATACTTATTTTTTAAATGCTACAGGTTTTCAAAAAAATCCTGTGTTTGTGATTATCAAGCAACATTTTAATTCCTCTGTATTTGTGCGACTATCGCGTCTTACATAACAGAGGTACATTGGGAGCATTCGCAGTACAGATTTGCGGAAGAAATTTATTACATATCTTATGGTACCTATTGCATTTCGTACTTGTGGTACAGCGTTCGAGTCATTCACAACTAAATTTAATCTATGGCTACTGCAGTGAAAATATAACACTTTTTTGTATTTATATTTCCTTTCAACTTCTTCGAGTATTTGAGCCAAGGCAAGTACATCTACAAGCATGTTGATATGAACTTCCGTTTGGAGTCATCGGAAACATATTTAGCGAAATTGTAGTTATTATGAGGCAATCAGTACTATTTTGGAATCTCTTGTTTCTTCGCAGTTGTATTCACCTAAATCAGTTGAACTGGTTTGTACTACATTTTCTACTGAAGCGTTGTTGGCTGAAGGCGTTGAGGCAGAAATTTCGTTGCTATATGTCTTTTGTCTTTTTCGCACACATTCTACAAGCTTATAGGATATTATTATCATTATTACAAGGCTGTTTTGTTAAATTCCATTTCTGTTGTAATTTCTGCATAATCTTCTGCACTGCTAGGATTATTTTTCTCCTCTTCATTCTGCTTTTCTTTTACTTAAAAAGTAAAACAGCAGTATGTTATTTAATATTATATAAATAATAAATAATTATTATATAAATAATTATAAAAGATTTGGGAAGAAAATGTGCAAGTAGCCCTTCGTTGGAATTATTAAAACAAAGTAAAGGTATCCGAGTTGAGTTCTAAATATACACAATAGACCATGATGTTAATAAACTAATTGATTACCTAATTAAATAATAGCGTTTGTTGCTCCGCTGTGTCTTATTGCTGGGAGAACTCTCAAAATGTATACGTACATATGTTGAACTAAACCGAACTGAAAAACGTGCCTACCTTTAAAAAAATACGATTTTCCATGTTCAGTGGGGAAAGGACTGTGGCCGTTTTAATACACCATACTCCACAGCAATCGCACTCGAACTGATGCATTTCTTTCCAGACTTGTTCATAGTTGCTATTGAAGATTTTGTGCTTTGTGAAGTCGGCTTATACGTATAATCAAACTGTACGCACGCGTATTTTCTTATCTTCTTTATCACTCCATCCGTAATTCCAGGCATCAGCGTAACAACAAACAAAGCAGAAAGCACAGGGGCCCACATAGACTCAAAAGTATTCCACAGTATTTTCATCCCTAGGGTAAGGTAGCCTATATCGCACCACTTTTCGTATTTTTGCCAATTTCGTATTGGGAACATGATTTTGTGTCATGTTATCACCAATCACTGTTTTTTATGTCGCACTATGTGTTGCCTAAATTGCACAGGTATTAAAATGATATCTGGTTTAAATAGTAAAGTACTTTATTCATAAAATATAAAGAATGGACACAGACAGAAACGTAAAACATAAAAATATAGAAAAAAACATAATTATTTTAAAAACTGATAATAAACTAGGAAATAATATAAGACAATACTTTTAAGACGAACATAAATCGCAAACAAGTTTCTCTTGACGTTTGATCGGCGCATCCCGCACACATCTCATGTGCCCATTGATTGCAAATTAGACAACGTAACAATATTTGTTGTATTGCAAATAAAGCAATACCATTCTGACTTATCGAATACCATGTCTACCTTTTCTGTTGCTTGTGAAATTTTCGTTTTCTTCTTCTTTGTACCTGTTTCACTGGACATTTCCCAATTTCTCACACATTTTACGTTTTACACTTATATCATTAGACAACAGATTCCTTATTATAGTCGTAGTTTTTTTTGCCTACTTCCTTTTTAATTATACCAAACCATTCTTATACGGACCGGAAGTCAAGACCATCGGTTTTTGAGCTCCCTTGCCTTTTCTTTATTCATATGTTCTTGTTCCTCTTGGCACTGGACTTAAATGATCGATGGGAAACAACTGCTGTTCAAAGAAGCATTAGATCCTTCTTCATTCAGAGAAGTAAGACTTCCAAAACATTCCAAGTCCGTTCCTGACATTTTTTATCTGCAATAATCACAAATCACAATTTTTTTCTTCATGTTGTTCAATTTCAAGATGAACCATCAACTGGCCAAATTCCTGTAACTCGAAAACCACTCGCTGCGTTGCTCAAAGTTGCAGTGTTCTCACAAGCTTGGCATATTAGTCCAGCAACCTCAATCTGTGTCACCTGACGTCCCGGGTTACAGCGCATCCACTTGGTAATGGCTTGATCATAGAAAGGTTCTAGTGGCATAAAAATGTCAACATGTAATGGTTACAACCTGTGAGTAGCATGACCGGGTAGCTGCAGCATCAACACAACATTTTAACGTGCCAAATTAATTGTTTCCAAGTTGTTTTAACGAGTTGTATGACCGTCCAATACTAATAAAACTTTGTCATCTTTACTTAGTTTCACATATGATATGAAGTGTTTCAACCACTTGACGAAGAGATCGGAGTTGATGTACCCAGAATCAAATGCTTCCATCAAACTTCCAGGTGCGATTTAGTAGCTGGTGCGATATCGGCAACCTTACCCTATTCTTTAGACCAAATATACTGCTGACAAATGTTTTAGATAAATATTAAATATATATTTAATCATTCAGTTCAAGAGTAATTAACAGTAATAATTTTAGACAGCACACCAAACAAAGGCCACCAGGAACATTTAACAGCTATAGTACGTTTTGTTGATTTGAATTTTCAGACGGTAGAAATCTCTAAACTTAGATTCAAAAAATAAAGGGAAAGGGAAGCACAGTGGGCTACAAAAAAAGATATTAGATTTTAACCCTAGAGCGTTCTTTGTTGATTACTTTGGTATCATTCTGCAAGTTACATATTTTTTGCGCCTTTAACTCAATATAGGGGATTTTGCAGAAACATATAAATAACTTCACATTAAGACCACTATCCGACACACAATGGGAGAGTGGGATAGACTCGATACTCTAAGACATGATTACGAAACAATGGGGTGAACTACATGTGTTATTGTGTCCGTTCAAGAAAGAAACGCTGATCACCTTTCTCCACCTATCACCGATTTACAAAAATGGTATCAATGAAATCCCGAATCGCTACTCCAAAAAAGCAAATTGTACTTATCTGACCATCTCGAGCCGTCTGCCTCAATAGAAGCAGAGGTCAATGAATTACTCCAAATAAAAATACCGCTTATCTTTCTTCACGGCCCGGTTAACCATAAGGAAGTTGTAAATGATATTAAATTTATTATCAGAGATGATTTTTCAACGGCACTCAACTCATCATCACTGAAAATCACCTTATCAAGTGAAAATGATTTTGTTACAAAAACCTTCCCTCCTTCTCTAACTGAACAAGATATACAAAAGCTTGCAGCACTCAATCTCTCCATAACACGAATTACAAGGCTTTTAAACAAAGATAAAAAGCCCATGCCAGTTTGTGCGATTCTTCTCACCGCAAATGCAAAGGCAAATAAAATTTTCAACGTCAAACAAATATACCACGCGGTAGTTGCTGTAGAACCACGCAAAGTTAATCGTAAAACACCCCAAGGTTACAGGTGCCAACACAGAGGGCACACCAAAAACTACTACAGACTTCAACCACAATCCGTAAGATGCCAAGGAAATCACTTGTACACCGACTGTGATAAACCTCGAAGTGATACCCCAATTTGCATTAATTGTGGAGAAAACCACCCCACTAACTTCAGGGGATTCAAATACTTCCATGAATCATTGAATCACCACAGCAAACGACCTCAAAACGCAACTCCAACAACAAGAAAACCTGACAATAGGCTTGCACCAGCTAACAATATACGAAACTTCCCTCCTGTCTCAAACAATACAATCAACGCACCCTCACCCAACTCATCTTGGTTACCGAAAGATAACTCTGCACCTTTCCCCATAATCAACACTATTCTCTCATCCGTCTTAAACCTCCTCCAGCCTCTCATTGAACAAATCAAGCAATTCATATTATCAAATCTTCATTCTCTTCTTAATGGACAACAGAACTAAAACTCTGGTTCACTTAGAATCACTTAACTGGGATGCTAATTGCATCATAAAACAACTAACTTTATTTAAGCCTTTCCTTGTGAGACACTCCACTGACATGGCTTGTGTCTCAGAAACTCATTTAACAAACTTAGACAAATTCAAAATCGCCGGATATCAGATCTACCGTGCCGATCGAGAGGCTAGATTTGCATCTGGAGGTGTAGCTATCATCATAAAACGCAATATAATTCATCAGGAATGTCAAACACTTAATACTACTAGAGACTGTTGGAGCCCAAAATTCAAACTTAACAATGGTACAACGCTAACTGTAGTATGTGTATATCTCCTATACTCAATACCAATGAATCCCCACTTTTCATAGAAGATATGAACTCTATAAATACGATATGGAGATGTAGAACAACAAACCCAGCTGGAAACAAACTTTTTGATCTAGCACTCACGCTTTCCAAATAGAAGCCTCGATGAACCTACGTGTATAGAAGCGATCACGAACTAGACATACCGGACATAGTCGCCCATAAGAAGCTTAACAAACGATTCTTTCAACGAATGATTACTGAACTGGATTCAAATCACTTACCCGTAATAATCTCGTTTATACTATCGCCAGAAAATACATTCCAGAGCCGAGATTAATAAATGGACCAGTAAATTAGAACAACTTTCGTGCTACACTCGACCAACAGCTTATATATCGCAACGATCTTCTAACCCCAAACCAAATCATCCAAACATATAGTAAACCGAATTAAATAAAAAAGCACATTGCGAAGAGAGTGGCAGAGAACAAGGAATTCCACAACCAGAAACATTGTGAATAATTTGTCGCATCGTATTAAAAAAGAACTTGACACCTACCGAATTGAGACATACCAAAAACAACATTAGCAACATTAAACCAAGCGACTCGGGCTTATGGAAAACAACCAAACGTAGTCTGCGCCAACCAAATGAGATACCCTCAATCACTTCAGGAACTCAAACATACTACTTAGATGACGAAAAATGCGAAGCCTTTGCTGACTATTTGGAAAAAACGTTTATTTCTGCAAATTACGTAGTCCCAGTTTTCAAAAATATTGTAATAAATTATGTAGAAACACATCAACCAATTGCAGAAGCCAACTTCAAACCAACATCCTCCAAAGAACTTGCTTCTATAATCAAAACTCTCCCGATAAGTGAATCGCCCGCATACGACAAAATACCGAATCTCATACTCAAAAACCTGTCAAAAAAAGCTCCTAGCACACCTAGCAAGCGCTTTTAAATCCTGTCTAAGGACTAGGTACTTTCCAAATGTTTGGAAACATGCAATTATTCTAATGTGTCCCAAACCAGGCAATGATAAGAAAGAAATCACCAGCTATCGACCCATCAGTTTGCTAACAACAATCTCGAAGCTCTTTGAGAAGGTCATCTTTCTTCGACTTAACGATGAAATAACTAAAATAAATATTCTTCCCACCTTTCAGTTTGGGTTCAAAGAAGGCCACTCCACTTGCCATCAACTTCAGCGTATGACCGAGACCATCGAACGAGGATCGACCCATCAGTTTGCTAACAACAATCTCGAAGCTCTTTGAGAAGGTCATCTTTCTCCGACTTAACTACGAAATAACTAAAATAAATATTCTTCCCATCTTTCAGTTTGGGTTCAAAGAAGGCCACCCCACTTGCCATCAACTTCAGCGTATGACCGAGACCATCGAACGAGGATTTGAAGGCTAACGATACGTTACCACCTTGTTCCTAGATTTAGCGGAAGCTTTTGATCGTGTGTGGACAGAAGGCGTAAAATATAATATAAGATATCTTCAATTACCCGAGTATGTTAAGTCCTTATTGTTTTCGATCCTCGAAAACCGCACTTTTGCCGTCAAAATACACATGCTTATCGACTACCAGAACAACACACCCAGGAATCCCTCAAGGGATCATACTGAGTCCCATCCTATTTAATATCTACATGTATGACATTCCCGTTCCCAACAAAGCTTGCTATGTTCGCAGACAACACAGTAGTGCTAATTAAAAATGAACATTTAGAAATATCTATCACTGAACTTCAAGTTGCTACCAATATCCTAAGCAGATGGTTCAAACAATGGAACCTATCAATTAATTACTCTAAGTATATCACGAAAATATTTTCCCGTGGAAAAATCAAAAACCCCTCTCATTAATGACCACCCCATCCAGTGGAACGGTAAAGACGAGCCCGTAAAATATCTTGGTATCTACCTCGATACTCGGCTAAATTGAAAATATCATACCCTGAAAAAACTGAATGAGGGTCATACGCGACTCATCCAACTTTATCCAACCATCAACAGTACCTCCTCCATGAGAATCGACTGTACGACTTTAGTGTATAAATCATTAATACGTCCTTTAGTTCTTTACGGGTGTATGATTATGGTCTAACACCTTCTGTTAAGTATCAGTTGTTAAAATACCTTGCATAACAATATATATATATATATATATATATATATATATATATATATACAGGGTGAGTCAGTTTTTTGTAGACAAACTTTAACAGGAAATAGAACACATGTTTCTAAAAAGAAAAGTTCCTATAAACATATGTCGTAGAAGGCTTCGTTTCCGAGATACAGGGTGTTGAATATAATTTTTTTTCTCAAATTTTCATTATAACTCAAACGAATGCTTAGATTTTTTTCATGTTGGGGGGATAATGTCTATTAATTAAAAGGCATAAAACAAGCGATAAGAATGTTCACAAACTTGCACAGTGGCGGAGTGGAGGGGGTGCTCAACCACTTTCATAAACAGAATTTCTACGCCAATGACTATTTTTTAAAAAAACTGTTATTTTCATTATCTACATACAGTTTAACAAAAATAATGTACCTTCTTCTGTTTCGAAATTCCTGTGCGTTTCCGAGTTATTTTGATTTTTAGTGTTTGATGTGGTACTAAGTTAAGTAATGTGCTTTATGTGAATAATTGAATATAAAGTTTTTAATAAAAAAGATAGAATAAAACATTTAGAGCCATTTTAGTACCTAACGATCGTTTCTTTAAAATTTCAAATACATTTTCATTTATAAATAGGTAGGTTATCGGTTTTTTTTAGTACCCATTGTTATTATCCTCGTATAAAAAGAAATGCATAATTATTATTGTTATAGACCACACTAATTTTAACAATCCTTATTTATTATTGTAACAATACTTAATTAATAATTGTGAAGGAATAAGAATTCCTAGCAATAACGATTTATAAATAAATAACAATAACACTAGTATAATAAAATTAGACACTTCGTTCAAAATGTAAACCGTTCATTTCAATACACATTTCACAACGACGTACAATAGAACGTCTTAAGTTAATTAAATGATGCACCCTTATTTCATTGCAAGCATCTCTGATGCGATTGTGAAGTTCTTCAAGTGTATTAACCGGAGTGGTATACACTTTTTCCTTCATGAATCCCCATACAAAAAAGTCAAGTGGCGTTAAAGCGAAGGATCTAGGAGGCCACGCCACTGGACTTCCACGACCTATCCACCTCCCCGGGTAGTTATTGTTTAGCCAATTTCTTACATTTCTGCCATAATGGGCCGGACATCGATCAAGCTGAAACCAAGAATGTCCTCTTAAATACAATGGAATGTCTTCCCACATATTAACATGTTCTTCTAAAAATTGTAGAAAATTTTCTGAATTTACACCTTGTGGCAAGAAATAAGGTCCAAACACGTGGTTGCCGTAAATTCCAATCCAGACATTTGTACTAAATTCATGTTGAAAACTTCTTGGTCGAATGGCATGTGGGTTTTCATGTGCCCATATATGCAGATTGTGAAAGTTTACGATACCACGACGAGTAAAACAGGATTCATCAGTGCACGTGGGCGTCTGTGATCCCGTTTTAAAACCCGGGAAACTTTACTTTGGGAAATACCAAGAGCAACAGCAGTACGTCGAGTACTTGTCGTGGGGTTCCTATTAAATTCACGCAATATACCCTTTCCAATTCTATCTCGTCCACGGTTGTTCTGTCAGCCCCCATGTACATTTTTCAAACCCTGGTTAACAAATCGACGATGGATACTCACAAAAACGGAATGATGAGGTTGTCTATTTGGAAATCTTCTCCGATACTCCCTAGCTGCGTACCTTGAATTCCCATTTGCGAACCCTAAAATAAAATGAATATCGGCTTGTTCGCTATTTGTAAATGTAAACGGCATGTTACACTAATTAAAAGCTGGCAAATCAAATGAAATAACTTTTTGAACTTAAAAACAATAACTACAAACAGTGAAATTATTCAAGATGAAGCAAGTGTTTGTAAAAAGTCTAACTGTCGTTTCAAAATATAAAATTTAATACTTACTCGTTTTCCAAGGAGTATCATATTTTGTTGCAATGAAATAAGGGTGCATCATTTAGTTAACTTAAGACGTTCTATTGTACGTCGCTGTGAAATGTGTATTGAAAAGAACGGTTTACATTTCGAACAAAGTGTCTAATTTTATTATACTAGTGTTATTGTTATTTATTTATAAATCGTTATTGCTAAGAATTCTTATTAATTTCACAATTATTAATTAAGTATTGTTACAATAATAAATAAGGATTGTTAAAATTAGTGTACTAAACAGATTTCAATTTACAAAAGTCTTGTGTTTGAGTATGGCTTGATACAGTGGCGGCTCTTTAATGAGAGCAAGTGAGCAGCGGTCTATAACTTATTAGAATCTCACTTAAAAAGTACATACATGTTTATGGTGAAATTGATACATACATAATTATACAGAAAGTATTGACCGCATAACAATAATAATTATGCATTTCTTTTTATACGAGGATAATAACAATGGATACTAAAAAAAACCGATAACCTACCTATTTATAAATGAAAATGTATTTGAAATTTTAAAGAAACGATCGTTAGGTACTAAAATGGCTCTAAATGTTTTATTATATCTTTTTTATTAAAAACTTTATATTCAATTATTCACATAAAGCACATTACTTAACTTAGTACCACATCAAACACTAAAAATCAAAATAACTCGGAAACGCACAGGAATTTCGAAACAGAAGAAGGTACATTATTTTTGTTAAACTGTATGTAGATAATGAAAATAACAGTTTTTTTTTAAAATAGTCATTGGCGTAGAAGTTCTGTTTATGAAAGTGGTTGAGCACCCCCTCCACTCCGCCACTGTGCAAGTTTGTGAACATTAATTAATAGACATTATCCCCCCAACATGAAAAAAATCTCAGCATTCGTTTATGAGTTATAATGAAAATTTGAGAAAAAAAAATTATATTCAACACCCTGTATCTCGGAAACGAAGCCTTCTACGACATATGTTTATAGGAACTTTTCTTTTTAGAAACATGTGTTCTATCTCCTGTTGAAGTTTGTCTACAAAAAACTGACTCACCCTATATATATATATATATATATATATATATATATATATATATATATATATATATATATATATATATATATTGAGCAGGTAAAGGTTCTATTACAAAACAAAAGAAAGAAACAAACAGTGTGCACTTACGTTGCGATAACAGACATTAAAAATAAAAATAAAACATTAAGAGGGGCTTCTGCTTATTATAATATCCCAAGATCTACCCTCTACGCCAAATTAAAGGTCATAAAAATAGAAACCATGGCGGACAAACCGCCTTGACTAAAAACGAAGAAGAGACGCTAGCCCAAACAATCACCAAGTTTGCAGAATGGGGTCTTCCGATGACACGATACGATATTAGAACACTGGTTCGTAATTTTATAAGTTTTAGATAATTTATATCGAATTTAAAATTCTCAAATTGTTTCAAAACGAAAGGTCCCACAATATTGTCAATTTTGAGTTTCGTGACAAAACGACATTGACAAGGTGTCTGTAGTGATATAAATTATAAATTTCAAGCAATATTCTCTATTTTAAATATTAACGGCTCTACACCTGCCTAAAGATAGCATCTTTCTTACATTTCATATCAATTATTTCCGAAAATATTGTTTTTTTAGTTTTTGATTTCATTATAGCAATACAGAAGAGAAGCTGACTTAACTACTAAACTGACGTCAATTTTCGACATAAAAAGATATATTGATGAACACCCTTAAGAATGAGTCATACCCAACTTTATTTGAATCAAACTATATAAGTTTAACGTGTGTATCTGTCTGTGGCATCGCAGCTTCCAAACGGTGTAACCTATTTTGATTTAGATTTTATTTGTTTGAAAGGTGAATGGATTGAGCTGTGATCCAAAAAAATTGTTTTATTTTGGGTTTTTTTTTTAATTTTTAATTGAATCTTATTTTCTTAATTTATCTGTCAAATTAATATTTGCACTGTTAACAAGTTTTCCACAAACATATGTACATATTACACAGCTGAAGTTACGTTATTTTAGATTAAATATAAATAAATTACGATAACATCTCTTAAGTTTAAAAAAAAACGTTTCTTTATTATTTCCATATTTCATCCCGTCATCTTAAAAATTTTCTTTACAAAATTTTTAATTTGTAGTCACACATTTCCAACTTGAATAAAATTGTTGTTTTTTGAAGTAATCTCAATTTATGTATATTAATAACAATTTTGTCAATACATACATGGCCATTTTTTCCCACGTCATTGTAAATGGTACACATTGACTGAACGTTTCCAACAATAAATAAATCTGAATCCAAAACAATTATTCGAGAAACATTTTGCACTATTAATGGAAACAGGTATTTAATAGATATTGATTGTTCCTGTATTAGTAAACGTACTTTTTTGGGCATTTCTTGAATGTTGTAAGTGAAGAAAGTAACTGAAAAATGTTTAAGTAATGTAGTACGAATTAAACGAATTAAATACGAACCGTGAGTTATGTCGCCCCAGTGACGAAATAACGTTTGTACAGTATTTTCAAATTGACCATCGACGATAATGTGAAAAACTAATGGAATATTGCGATAAAAAAAAATAGATTTTAACATCATATACAGATCAATACTATTTGAATCGGAAAAAAAATTAAATCCAATATGTACATTCTCACAAGTTAGTTGTCCGTCTGGGTGTGAATAATAATTCCCTACTGGAATGGTAAAATCTGTAAACAATATGTAATTTTGAATACCTACTTTTTACGAATACAAAAATCTTACCTTTAATGCAATAAGAAATAGCGCAAATTAGGAAAATATAAATAAACACTCGGTTATTAATTTTATTTCCTCTGAATACCATCTTAGTACTGGGCTATGAAATATCACTTAAAATTAAAAAATTTAAATTGACTTCAAGACTGAAAATTCGATTTTTAGCGCTTTGTCAAACTCATAAGTGAACAGAATTAGACTGAAGTGAAATGCAAACACTAACGTCACTAGTGCCAGGGCACCTAGATGGCTCTTTAGTTTGAAATACATAATCTCTGAACAAATCACACAGTTTGAAGTTTCCTCTCCCTTGTAACTATGTAAGTAGACCTGTCATTCGCTTATTGTATGATACGTTGTGATTGGTAAATAAAATAGCGCTAAACTTAAATACAAATTTGAATCAAATATAAAAACAACATGCTGCCTTGAAGCTTAAATGCCCATACTTAATTTATTGTTTAAAATTAGTTTTATTATATGTAGAAATAGTTACTGGACTAAAATTAAAATACAATGAAATTTCGTAGTCATGCTATTTCAACTTTATAAGGCAGTTCCCATTAATATCTTCGCAACTGCACAGACTGTATTTTTTCAACTTCAATAACTGAAGCAACTAAAACCTTCCAATATATTCACTTTTCAAAGTTAAGTCTGCACTATTGCTAACTTTCTTATTAATGGAGCTACGAAGTCGGTTAAATTAGCAAAGTAGTGTGATTTTTTACGCTGGTTACGATGGTGGAAAAAGAAAAACAATTGAATGTCGCATTCTCAAAAAATCGACGAAAACATACTTTTTGTTTAATGAAATACCCTGTATACAATATTCTCAGTCGATAGAGAATTAAATTCTGAGCAATAGTTGTCATATGCATTTCTATCCTATAGTAAAAAATAAGGGGGATTTTGCCGATTTTTTACATTTAATTTATTACACGAACTTTTTGGTAATAGATACTTAGCTACGAACGGTCCTGTTCGCTGGCCTCTTCGGTCTCCGGACCTAACCCCTTTGGACTTTTACTTGTGGGGATATATAAAAAATGAATTGTATAACAGACGTTATACAAATATCGAAGAACTTCAACAAAAGATTATTCATATTATTAACAGTATTGATGCTAGAACTATTTTGAAGGCCACAAGACGCGTTTATAAGCACGTACAAAAATGTATGGAACAAAGACGAGACCTTTTCCAGTATTTAATTTAAGACCTGTTAATTATTTATTATTTAGAGCGCGTTCAAATTCATAAAATAAAGGATTACTTTCGAATCATAGCCTACTTGATGAAATTACAAAATCGGCAAAATCTCCGTTATTTTTTACTGTAGGATAGAAATGCATATGAGAACTTTTGCTGAGAATTGAATTCTCTATCGACTGAGAATATTGTATACAGGGTGTTCCATTAGAAAAAAGTATGTTTTCGTCTATTTTTCGAGAATGCGACGTTCAATTGTTTTTCTTTTTCCACCATCGTAATCAGCGTAAAAAAACACACTACTTTGCTGATTTAACCGACTTCGTAGTTCCATTAACAAGAAAGTTAGCCATAGTGCAGGCTTAACTTTGAAAACCCTGTATATATATATATATATATATATATATATATATATATTGACGAGCTGTAAACTGAGATTTTTAAAATCGGTTATATTATTAACTAATAATAAATCTCATTTTTAACATACAATACAGTGTATTTATTTATGACAAAATCAGTTATTTATAAGTGGCTTCGATAACCAAATTACAGTCTTGACTCTTTTTACGCAATAAGATCTGCCGGCTAAAAACGATCCTCCACAATTAACCAAACTTTTCGCACTTCATTCGGCACTGCCTACTGCTAGCTAATTCATTTCTTATTGAAAATTATTGATATAATTAATTTGTAAAACAGATCCAAAACGAAATTTTGTTGACCCGGTCTCGGTTCTGATAATCGTTTACAGTTGCACAATATATTTTTATCATATGATTACCCACACTCGATGGACTTTACATGTCAGAATAAGTGCGAACAGACCTTAAATGAAATTCGACTTCATTTATACGAGTGGATGGGGATTTTTAAGACCTTTAGGATGCTAAATTAACGCTTACATTATAGGTATTACAATAATAGTAGATTATTATGTAAGACGTGAAAGTTGATCATTATTGAGCTTAAGTAAATATTTTGACGCTTGAAGAAAACACGTTTTTCTTCAAACGTCAGTAAACATGTCTAACGTTTTGCAAAGAAACCTATACAAATCCAGGTTAATGGTAGACCTCAATCAATTTGTTTTAAAAATAACTGGGCCTAGGTTATGTTTGAAGAAAAAATGGCATATCTTATGTCTCATCTCGAATTGCTGGCAAACAAAGATTCGACAAAAAAGTATTAGCTCCGTATAAAATAATATACTATTTTCTTCAAACGTCAAAATATTGGGTCACTGTTCGAGTGAGTAGTAGGCGCCAAAGTTTGACATTTTCGCTAAAGCAGATTTTACTTTTCCTTTTCCTGTCTCCGGGGGAAAAGTGTTATTATGGAAACACAACAATTCAATTTATTAAAAAAATTATAATTAATTTTCGGGCCTATTCATTAATGTGATATGTACCATTGGTAAGTGTTGCATTTTGAAAATTGAAGCCGTGAAGCGATGAAGTAGACTCTGTTAAAGTATTTACTGATAGTATAATTGTCAATTTTGGTGATGCCCTCGGTGATGACGATGCCATTAGATTTCCTGCGTCGGTTTCCCTTACCACAGTTTAGTTTAAATTTAATATTCGGGCATCATTCTCTTTTTTGTTGTGAATAGACTCTTGTGCGTATCCTTCCGCCACGGAAGTCGATCTCCAACCCCCGTGACACTTCAACAAGGCCATACTTCCTCCACCGTCGATCAGTAATGTAGCCAAAGTATGTCTTAACATTGACTTGTATATTCTTGAACATTCTTAACTTTAGAAATTTGGCGACTTTTCCGAGTACAGCACTGATCGTATGAATCCCCATAACATTTCTATAGCACTTCTCATTTTGATAACAAAAAATTTCTCTCTTGCGTTCCTCTTGGTCTTAATGAAGCGTACTTATGGTAAATTTTGATGAACATTTCTCCGATGATCGTGACGACCGAACTTTTCTCGTTTTGCTATCGGAAATTTTTATTTGGATTAAATTTCCCATATCTTCAATGTCATCTATATTCATTTAGATACATAGGGGCACAAAGTTAAAACTAATTTAAATATACCTTTATTCCTAAATATAGTTCATCTGGTGCGTCCGTTAAAAACCTTCATACTGTTCTTTAGTAAATATTCTTGACTTTTTTGCGGAATATCCTTCATTTGACTTTTTCAGGAAACATGGTAACTTTAAATATTGACATACTTATTCCATGCTTAATAATTAATTTGGATTTCATCATGGAACAACGGAATCACATTGTCGAAGATTTCCATTTCTTATCTTTTCGTATCCGGTTAAAATACACAAGAAGTACATTTTCAGAATTTAACTTCGTTCGACGGTTAAACAAAAGCGCACCATGAAAAGTAATACTTCTCCTCCATATAAAATAATCTACCATTATTGAAAAATTGGTTATTACGTTAAGCGCTGTCAATTTACACTCCAACTGACAAGATTTTTAACACGTTCACAGAAATAACAAATGGTCAGTTCGTCTTATAAGTCAAGAGATTTTGAAATGAATTAAGTGATCTATCTCCTAAGGTGAAATCAGTTCTAAAATAATCTAACATTTTATGAGCGTTTCTTTTCATCAATTCATTTTACGTAAAACTGTTGTATGTGGATAATGATTTATGAAACTTTTAATAATTCAATGTGAAACGTTTGACTTATGCTGAAATGTGAGGTTAATTTTGAAAAAATGGAAATTCAACATTTCATTCTCTCCCGAAGGAGAAAGGCGACCTGCTTGAGATTTCTAAGATCTTTCAGCCACAATAAAGGATTCTCAACATACATAAATTAAGTAAGTATGCATGGTGGTATTAAAGATGCTTTTTTTAGTAATTGTGGTTCTGAAGAGGCTAACTTTAGCGTAACGTGCTGAACAACTCAAGAACACTTAGAAAAATGCATAGGGGTTTTGAATTGCCAAGAGATGCCTACGAACAGCTTCCTTTTTTTTTCATTTCATAAGTGAGAAAATAGGAACAAGGAAGGTCACTTCAAAGTTAGAAGCCGTGCAGAAGAATGTAGATTGCGGCAAGTTGAAATCTGTACTGAATATTTATGGTGTCGATGAACGAACCGAATATCGCTAGCATATCCCTGAGATAATAGTATCAATGATTGTAATTCAGCAACACAATAGCCACAGTAATACCGATAGTACAAAGAAAAAATTGCTCTAGGGACTTTATATCAGAACTTAAGAACGGATTATTTATTAACCTAATCGTTCTTCTTTAAATACCGTCAACTATATCGAGAGTGTGTTGGAGAGCACCAACCCATAGAAGAGAATTAGATTCTAGATGAAGTCAAATTTGGGCCTTATGTACTAGAAAGATTTGTCGGGAGGTAAAATGCTGTTTAGATACTATTTCACGAGCAGCTGCTTTAATAGTTTTGCAGAAGATGGTCAACCCATGATAGATTTGAAGAACCTTTTCTAACATAGTAATACAGCCTGAAAACTTGAGTCATTCATACTAACAACAGAAAATGATCGATCTTTTTTTCGCGAACATACATAGTAATATAATTCCTGTGAGACGCACGCGTTCCAGCCAACTTCTTTTGAAAAACGCCATCAACTGCGACACCTATTTAATTTTATCAATAAAACTGGAAACCTAATTGTCGAGCGTATCACTTAACCAAGACGAGGCGAGTTTGGGAATTAAACACGTATGCCAAACTTGGTCAAATGCGTTATCAGGGATTCTAGTGGGCTCGGAAATAATTTGTGTGAGATCACATGAAATAGCAAATATTTCTGCACCATAATCAGCCGGATCAGTGGTAAATGAAAATTAAAGGCAATTGATGTTATGAACATTGAAATCTCCCATAACTTAGACAGCGCAAGATGGAAAGAGACAAAAGATAGTCATAGAAGTCTTGAAAGTTAGTGTCTTTGGAAGACCAATAGATGCAATAGTAGAATTTTGCAAATTTGGGACCAGAAAGCTTGAACTGAGTCACGTCAAATCTTTTATTCTTCAAAGGTAAACACTTCTAGCAAGTAATGTGGTCCTTAAGATGAGCACACACTCCTTTATATCACACTGGATTTTCAATCGGACAGGAAGATTACAGTATGGTCAGAATGGGATCTGATGGAAGGTAGATATGGTACTTAGGTGCAAGTTACCGCACCAGCGTTTCCCTAAAAAGATCACATACATAGAAGACAGCAACGGGAATCAAACAGAATACCTCCCGAATACTGAGTAGATTGTAATATCACTGGCCCACCAGCTCCGTGTAAATTTTTTAATTGTCAGTTATATAGTGCATTCGTTTGATGGTATTTCATCAGTATAACGTGATGTGAGGGAAATCACTGCGGGTGATAAATCGAACGCTGGGATGGTTGTATTTCACTGATTGCAAAATAGAACCAACTTATAACATTTATTCCTAATTCTGACTTT
Source organism: Vesta saturnalis (assembly GCA_036346205.1). Classification (NCBI taxonomy): domain Eukaryota; kingdom Metazoa; phylum Arthropoda; class Insecta; order Coleoptera; family Lampyridae; genus Vesta; species Vesta saturnalis. Next base: position 1,191,247 of record JARFJB010001883.1, read on the forward strand.
ATCATTACAATTTTTTCTACGGGAGTAGAAGGGGTCAGGTCCACCCCCTACTTTTCCTAATTATGACCCCCTAAAATCTGTACAAGTAATTAAATAAAGTAAACAAGTAAGGGGTAAGGGTTAAAACCAAAACCGATCACACACACACGCACGCACGAACAAACGCACACGCACACACACACCCACGCACGCACGCACGCACACACACACACACACACACGCACACACACACACACACACATGTGATGCAATTACGGAACACATTCAGTTTCATTTCCATTTCAATAGAATAAGTAAAACACATTTAAAAGTTAAACTAGTTAAATTACTTAGTATGCACATATACAATAACAATTATTACAGTATAAATAGATCAATGTACTAAAGGAATTGTAAAGTCATGCATTCTTATCAACACGCTTTTCACTATTATAAATAGAAGTAACTAGGTAAAACTAGAACATATACTATAGGTACCGGTAAGAGTAGTACTGAAACGATCTTGTCGTTAAGTACATCATTAAAGATTTGTGCAATAAATAATCTCTCTAAAACATGTAAGAATAAATAATAACACCACTCTAACCTTAAACAAATACCAATTGGAGATAAATACTACACACACACGCACGCACGCGCCCACGCGCACACGCGCCCGCGCCCACGCGCACACGCGCCCGCGCGCACGCACGCACGCGCACACACGCACGCACGCACACACGCACGCACGAACGCTCGCGAGCGCACGCGCACACACACACACACACACACACACACACACACACACGCATGTGATGCAATTACGGAACACATTCAATTTCATTTCCATTTCAATAGAATAAGTAAAACACATTTAAAAGTTAAACTAGTTAAATTACTTAGTATGCACATATACAATAACAATTATTACAATATAAATAGACCAATGTACTAAAGGAATTGTAAAGTCATGCATTCTTATCAACACACTTTTCACTATTATAAATAGAAGTAACTAGGTAAAACTAGAACATATACTATAGGTACCGGTAAGAGTAGTACTGAAACGATCTTGTCGTTAAGTACATCATTAAATATTTGTGCAATAAATAATCTCTCTAAAACATGTAAGAATAAATAATAACACCACTCTAACCTTAAACAAATACCAATTGGAGATAAATACTACACACACACACGCACGCACGCACACACATACATACACACACATACACACACGCACGCACACAGACACACACACCCCACTTACACACACACGCACGCACCCACACACACACACACACACACACACACACACGCATATATATATATATATATATATATATATATATATATATATATATATATATATATATATATATATATGAGAAACACTATAACAAAATTATTGCCAGGCGGTGCGCCATTTCTTCTCACGAACAATCCAAAGTTCGAAATTTGACCGACTTCATTAGCTTTTATCTGGGAAAGTATCCGATGAAAAATTCATTTTCAAACAAAATATTGATGTTGAATTTTTTTGAAATTTTTTGGTTGCGTTCCGCACCTTCTAAAACCTCAGATTAAGATTTTAAAAGATGCAGAATTTGAGAAAAATACGCTTGGCAACTAGGCCAATTTTGTGGTGACGGTTGTATACATCAGTATGACAGGCATTTTTTGTGCCCATTGCGTCGTTCAATTTCATATTTCACTGGTGATCATGTACGTACTCATTCAACGAGTACGCAGACATGTACATGGTGTACGGTCCAATTGCCTGGCCAGCGAGGTCGCCGATCTGAATTCTTTAGATTTTTTCGTATGGACCTCAAGGACAAAGTATACAACACGTCCCCGGAGAATGAGCAGGATGTCCAGGAGAGAATTCGTGCTGCCGTTCAGCAAATAACCCTAGAAATGTTGGCACGTGTTTTGGATTCAATCCCTCTTCGATTGGAATTGTGCATCGACATGGACGGTGGTCATTTTCAACATGTTCAATAATAAAAAATGTGTTCTGTACTTTTTGTATTGTTTTGATCACCAACATGCTTCCGACGCCTTGTGTCACGTATCATGTGGTGATATATATATATATATATATATATATATATATATATATATATATATATATATATATATATATATATATATATATATAGTCATGACACATTCACTTTTCTGTATTTTGTTTATAAATGGACACTATAAAGTACTTAACGTATTTCCCCAGTCCTGTAACCAAAACCTTTCACTATTCAATGCCCAAAAACCTCTAATGTGTTTTTGGAAAAAAACTCTTGATAGGTAATTACATGAAAGGTAAACAGACTTTCAAAATACAATTATGATGTTTACCTTCTTTGCCTGATAAAGAAATCCGATAATTATAACAACAGCGTACTTACATAAAGAGCTACGGATTAGGGAAGGTGAACGAGCAATTACGAATCCTGATTACATTTTTATTTATAGAAGAAAACCTTTAACATATGGAAATGAAAGTCAACTTGTTTATTTGCCCCAGGCATTTGCCCATTTTCAATGACGGTTTTATGAGGGATGACGGAACATAGATGCTAGAAAATTGATAATTGTGGATAGAAGACAGATGATAAAGCATAGATGATGGATGATAGAAGATATATAATAAATCCACAAGCATAAACACAAACACCAATAATAATAATAATAATAATAACAATAATAATAATAAGCTTTAATGTCCAACAGATATAACATCCATTAACAGGACAATAATAAAACTAAAATTATATTAACATTTAAACGTAGCTAGACTTAAACTGACGTAACTAAATATAATGGTATAAAATAAAACAAGTAAATTAAACAATATTGGTTGATATAGATATATATATATATATATATATATATATATATATATATATATATATATATATATATATATATGTGTGTGTGTAGCTACTGGTTACAATTAAATGAATAAATTTTTTTTTTAATTTTAAACGTTTAAAGTCCGATGACTGAACTGTTTACTTCGGTAGTAGTCAGGTAGAATGTAGAAATCCTTGTCATTTGAAAGTTGTAAGAATGCCCCAACTAAATCAATTTTCCCCCTCAGAACCCTAACTCTGTTCCTTCCGATCCTATCCTGACCACACCCATCCTTAATCCCACCTTGCATATATACGTAATCTATGTATGTATGCTGGGAATCCATGATTGTGGTTGAAGGAGCTCGAGCAGCCCGCCCTTCCCCCTTGGTTAGGGAATGAAATACGTGGCCCTTTTTCCCACTAAATCAAGTAAGGACATGACAGATGCGCTAATGTCAATGTCAGTTGAAGCAAAGTCAGTTTCATGCTAAACCAAATTCTCAACCATGACGTAGTGCCTGGATTAATTCTGTTTTTTTTGCTCACCACTGTATATATATTACTATTTCGCATACATATATCTGCTTGATTGGTTATATGTGTTTTGTACATTTAATGTAAGAGCAAATATGAACAAGTTGCCAATATCCGTATCAAAACTGATTAACTTTTTCCCATATTTAGTAATATTCTACGACACACGCATAAGAAAGTTACGTGCCGATCACATAGGATTGTTTATAATTATTGATTATATTTACATCTAAAACAACACTATAAATCATTAAAATCATTCACACCACAAATTTTCAATCCTAGTTTAAATTTAAGTGTTAACACAAAATTTCGAATATCAGAATTAACTTCAATTAGAAAGTTTTTAACTTTTGTAATTGTATGATTTTCAAATATAAATTTAGGAACTGTAATATTCTTTGGTTTGTTGATTAATTATACTTTAAATGTGACTTAATTACTTTGTTAAAATATTAGGATGATTTGTGAATGTCTGTGCCGAGAAAACTATTGGTCTGCGTCTCCGTGATTGTCCACAGGGTCACCAATCATAGACTACATCCCGCAGAAATATTACTACACCTTTTATAGTTATTATATGTATCATCTAGTTTAAATTTACATTTTATGAGAAACAAATTGATTGAATGCCGTAGGATATTGCGTTTATCTCTATATTCAGGAATATTTTTTACAGTTATTGGTGGGTGGCTTTTTACCATAGAGTCTTTTATTAAATATTTTCTATTTCTTTCTATTACTGATTCATTTTCTAATTTAACAATGTATAGTCTAGCTTTACTTTGACCCTTCATCATCATAGTAAACCTTTTGTTAAATTTATTAGTTTGTTAATCAGATTAATTTTTTCAAATACAATATTGAACTTTAGAAATAAAGTATTAATGTCTCTGTTACATAATAATTTGGTGGTGAAGGTAAGTTACAGTCAATTGGGATAGAGGGGTATTCTAATAGGTACAAGTATGGATTTTACTTATAAATTTCATTATTGATTGTTAAACGACTGGTTTTTCTTAGTGGTTCTTTTCCTGCACATAATAAAGAATCTGAACGATCATAGCACAAAACTCGTAAATTATAATTTGAGTGTATTTTATCACTTGCTTTGTCCCTCTATGATACAACACTGATCTCATGCCGCCCTATTTCATGCATTTAAAATAGCGCAACTTAGGGATAACTCCCTTGAGAGTAAATTTATTATTACTTCAAGTATTTTGTAGGCTTTGCATTATTGCAAGTAAATTCCAACATTATGCAATTCCACAATTTTTATAAGCTTTACATTATTGCGAGTAAATTCAGTGTCATGTTACTAAATAATTTCAACACGCTCAATCTGGTTGTAGTATAAACCTGTTTATTATTTTGCCCTGCTATTCAAATACTTACTGATTATTGCATCTGGCATTTACTTTTTAATATTTTCCAATATACATTCCATCCTAACACTACATAAGCATTATGACTACATACATTTGATTTTCCAAAAACAAAATCGTCACACCCGTGGATCGCCCATCATACACTAATAAATAATAAGGTATGCCAAGCACATAGTTTCTCAATTGTGATGCGACCCACCAGTAATGCAATCCTATGACTATAACAGATTCTTACACTTTCCTGCTAGGCATATGATTTGAATAAACATACTACAATCACATCATAAAATATAAGATTGAATATACCAGACGTATAGCGACCCACAGCACGGGTGTCACAGTCCATTAGTGGGTGACACAGGTACAGATACAACTGGTACCCATCGATGGATCACTCAAGATTGAATGTGTTAATAAGATTTACAATATTGTGTTTTTTAAACATTTTATAATCTTTTAAAGTGTAACAGTAACTCAAATTACACTTACAAAGATTGAGATAGTACAGTATAGGTACAGTTGATATATATTATTCTGGTTGAAGTGATTAAATCACCTGTTTTCCCATTGAAATCGACATTGACAAGTGATTATAAATAGAATTTTTTTGGTAATTTGGCATTTTCATCAAAACTAACACATTGAGCCCCGCCATTATAAGATATTTTTTTACTGGTAAGACCGGATTCAAATTTATGTTAAATCCATTAGATTTTCCGTAAAAGTAAGTGTGACGCTATCTAATTTTTAAAATTTTTTTAAACTGTCTAGATTTCCAAAAAAAAGTATTGAGGCATCACATTGATACCACGTGGTCTGAGAAGCAAACACGTTCTCTGTGGACTACAAGGTATGTGTGATGACTCAGACAATCCTGTTGAATCTTGTCTGCTATATAATCGTTTATGAATGCACTATCGCTACTACACTGTTTAGTGTGCTACATGCATGTGAGAAGTACTGAGTGTTAGGTATGATGGGTTCTTACGTAAAAGATCTAGAAAAGTTGCAGAGATTATGGTCAGAAATTATGTCCGATTAAGAAGCAATAGATGCGGATGAACCTGAACTATACACAGATGATGCCTCATCTGATGAATATGAACAAAGTGACAGTGACTTGTCTCATTCATCACTTGAAATTGCAGTAAAAAAGCGGTCCAAAATTTCCAACAAAAAAAATGTGATTGGAAAAGTGTAGTGGGACTGACAAAACTGCGTGACTCAGTGGTATTTTGAATATGTCAGAAGTTGGAGAATCTAGTGGTATTCAACAACAAATTGGTTTAGACAATGCATCTAGTCAGGTAAGACCACCATATTCTTCCACTTGTGCATTTTTATGATGGTGTATTTCCTTTACAGGAGTGCCATATTAGAGAAACAATTCTAACTCCGAGTTAGAAGATGATGTCAATGTTAGATATAGAGTGGCAACCAGTTGACGGTTCCAATTTGAAGACATTTGATCTTTAAGTGGGCGATGTTGAAATCAAGCCATTATACTATAATTTATATAAACATGAACCTTGCGAACTGCCAGTTATGGAATTGGAGTAAAAATTTCTTGTTCGAAAGTAATATAAAAAAAGTTATTACAAGAAATCGCTTTGAACAGTTGCTGGCAATGCTTCATTTCAATAATTACACAGCATTCGACAATCAGGACAAGGAGTTTGACAGACTTTAGAAAATAACACAGTTAGTTCAGCAGCTTATTCAAGTGTACTGTAAATCAAGCAAATAATATATGTATTGACGAAACCATGGTGCCGTTTTGTGGCCGCTTGAAATTCAAGCAATATATAAAGAATAAGCGGAATAAATTCGGCATCAAACTGTATAAACTTGTGTATGCAAAATGGTTATACATATAACTTGAAAATTGATTAGATCATGGTTGAACATTGCTTATGGACAATTATTACACAAGCGTAGCTCTCGCACATGAACTACTACAGCCTAAAACTTACCTGGTTGGAACAATTCGGTCAAATCGTAAGATGAACTGTACTGAAGTAGTAAAGAAAAAATTGAAGAAAGGTGAAGTTTTTGCCCAGAAAATTAACACTGGCATTGTAATGTTGAAGTAGTTTGACACCAGAGATGTGCTGTTGCTCACTATGAAGCATACAGATAAAACGAAGAAAGTCAGACAAAGAGGTAAAGCACCAGTGGCAGTTGTTGATTATAGAGTCGAAGAGTTTTATAGACTTGTCAGCGCAAATAAAAGCATACTCTCATTGTTTGAGAAGAGGGCCCAAATGGTACTGCAAATTAGCGATGGAATTAATGTTTGGTTACACAATGGTGAATGTGTTCATGGTATATAAGTAAGTTACTCAAAACAATATTTCAAGAGTTCAAAAAGCAAATGGCACTAAAACCATTGGGTGTTGAAACACTGCCAAGTTTGAGCAACACGAATATGAATGAGATTGGAGCTAATCACACATTGGTTGAAGCGAATAAGAATAGGTGTATTATATGTTATTCTAAGATGAAGGAAGAACACGGAAGGAAGGAAGCTCAAAATAAATGTAGTGAATCTAAATATAAATGTAGTATTTGTAAGAAAAATTATTGTTACTTGTTTCTTTTACCAACACAGAGCTGTAGAAATATAAATACATACCCAACAAAAAGCAGAGTAAATCTTTTATTTGACACTTTTGATGAAAATTGTACATAATACGAAATATTTTATTGATGAATTAATTAACCTTGCACCAAATAATTTCATAGCCAATATCTTGCATTTTTATGAAGCTACGTCAAAACAGCATATTGTGATGTACTCTTCGGACTGGGCTTTTTCAGATCCCATATAGTTTACATTACACCGTGGGTATCAGACGTATTCACGCTGTCCGAAATATATCTCAGTTATGTGGCATCACGTTAATACCTTGCGGTCCCAAAATCAACTGCTGGTGAGGAATCGCATTGATGTCACCAGGGCTCAACGTGTTAAATTTTGGAAACTGCAGTTGCTGTTCACTATTTTCACGATTTGGATTTGCAGTAATGTCACCTGAATCAAATTATTTGCCAGTTGTACTATTTATAACTAATACACGATCTTCTACCTACCTCTTCTATAATAGTTTAGATTTTACCTTGAAAAGAAAATTTCAGAAAGTGATCAGTTTGGACTTGTAGTAATAATGTCTGAAAAGTAAGCAGTGCTGTTGGTGTCATTAAAATCTATAGCTCCAAGCTTTGATTCCTGAATTTACAAAAAGGCCAAGCAATTACAGGGATTAAACGTCAGTATGCATGTCTTTCTACGTTCAACCTACAACTTCCGCATTTAACTCTTCCTTACTTAGTCCAAGAATAAACTATAAAATTCAATTTTCAAATTACAACAGTATTGTAACAATAAGTTCATTTTATTTTAAGATTAAGTAATTAGTTTATATTTGTATATTATAATTACATGTCTCCATGTTCTAGACTAGTATAAAAATTGCTTTTGAACAAATACATTATACAAATATATAAAAGCGTTTTTATTAGATTCACACAAAAACAACACTTAAATAATTGCATTCACAAAATAAACATATCTGTACATTACTTACAATTCCTTATCAAAAAATACATTCATTAATCACAAATTTCCTTGTCACTTAATAATAGTGGTTATAAATTGTAAACACAATAAATAGCGATTAATGACAATATGTGACTAGCATAAAAGCTTTAAAAACGATTAAAATCAAAACAAAAAGTTACATAGGCCTGCCAAATAAATTTTACTTTATATTAATAAATTAATTTAAACTACTTGATTAATGTAGATGTGTTGATACTCAATCTTTTTTTTTATATTATGTTTTTAACTATTTACTATACATGATTTAAAAAATTCCACATAAAGGTGTTAAACGAAGTGAGACTACAATTTTTTTAATTATTGATAAATACAATTTGACAATCGTTAACATTTACATCTAAAATAATCCTACAAGCTTGTATTATACCTATAATTAATAAAAATTGTATTTCCCATAACAATGTGCACACCCTGTACATCAACTTGACTTTAAACATAATCAAATAAATATTAATTACGCATTTTATACTGTACAAAATAAATTGTTTAACAATAATGGACAGGTTAGCATAACAATGTAATTAGCAAATCTAACATAATTTACTTATCACTTCTGTTACTGGCTGCTTTTGAAGAGGAGTTAACCTTAAACCCTTTGCAAGCATTTGTTCTTCGAAATCACGATCTTCCTCAGAATATCTGAAATGTGAAATCATTTAATTATATGAGATAATGAATTTATTATTCATTAATTAGAAATATATCTTATCATTTAGTGACCTTTTGTTATATATATATATATATATATATATATATATATATATATATATATATATATATATAATATAAGGGTGTTTCACGTCGATGGTACCTTAGACGTTTACGGAAAACGGGACATGGGATCTTTTTGAAAATTTGGTCACTTGCATGGCTGGCTCGGATCTATCGATCTAAAATATTTTCAGCGTTGCGACATTGTCTCTTATGTGGAAAAGTGGCATCACCTTTGATATTTTTAATGAGACGCCCTGTATATTATTACATTGTTGGGTTTGCTATTACTTTTAAATTATTTTTGCCTCACACATTCCTATGCCTATCTTCAACCGTTTTTGAGTAATTAATTAATTTCCTTATTTTTTAGCCAAAACATGGTTCCAACCGCATGTTCATTATTGTGGTGTTTGAATTTGCAGGAAGTTGAAATTCTGCATGCACTCTATGAATAAGCTGTTCATCAGTTTTGCGTAACGAAATTGGTTCCATATTGTACAGGGTCGTTCGAAATTCGTTACGTTTCCGCAAGGTACAAAAATGCAGAAAAGTTCATTATTTCAAATAGGACACCCTGTATATTATCGAATATTCTGATAGACAATTGAAGTCCCTTTAAAATGATGTATTATGTTGCTATACCTAAACAGTAAGGTTTCCGAAATAGAAGCATGTTCCTATAAAAATTTGTAACCTAGCCACATGTTTGTATTGTTACAATGAAGTGTCAAGATTTTTTGACATTATTACATTCTGACATCAGTATAAATTTAGCTTAGTCTGTCCAAATTATTCGTTTTCAAAAGTTCGGATCTTCTTGGATACGGATCAGAATGTTTTCACAAACGCATATCCTATTTTGATAATCTTCCGGTTTGAGAGCTTGAACTGTCATATACTTGTATGCGTGCATCTCTTGATATTGAAGAATCCTTTAAATGGGAGCATAAGATAGGCCTAAATCTTCTTCTGCACTCCTTATGGAAGCTTGGGGATGAGCGTGAAAATAGGCCAAAACGTTTATAATATTGTCCTTGTCTGAAGTGATATACTTTGTTCGTTCCGCAATCAGTTTCGATCCATTATTATTGAAATTATTGTATAATCGTACAAACTTTCTTTTGTCCATTGATCGCAAATTAGGATACATTTCGTACTTTCTGCATGGTCACATTGTCCATGAAAAATAAAGTTTTATCAAAACTTGAATCCTGTAGTAATTTCCTACTATTTTGACCCTTTTCAAATTTCTCCCGTTAATAAACACCCCATTGTTTTATTATTAGTGCACTAATTGTGTCAGAAAAGACAGAATAGTGCGATTTTTATAGGAACATGCTTCTATTTCGGAAACCTTGCTGTTTAAGTATAGGAACATGATATATCATTTTAAAGGGACTTCAATTGACTATCAGAATAGTCGATAATATAAAGGGTGTCCTATTTGAAATAATGAACTTTTCTGCATTTTTGTACCTTGCGGAAACGTAACGAATTTCGAACGACCCTGTACAATATGGAACCAATTTCGTTACGCAGAACTGATGAACAGCTTATTCGTAGAGTGCATCCAGAATTTCAACTTTCTACAAATTCAAACACCACAATAATGAACATTCGATTGGAACCATGTTTTGGCTAAAAAATAAGGAAATTAATTAATTACTCAAAAACGGTTGAAGATAGGCATAGGAATGTGTGAAGCAAAAATAATTTAAATGTAATAGCGAACCCAACAATGTAATAATACACAGGGCGTCTCATTAAAAATATCAAAGGTGATGCTACTTTTCCACATGAGAGACAACGTCACAACGCTGAAAATATTTTAGATCGATAGATCCGAGCCAGCCATGCAAGTGACCAAATTTTCAAAAAGATCCCATCTCCCGTTTTCCGTAAACGTCTAAGGTACCATCGACGTGAAACACTATATATATATATATATATATATATATATATATATATATATATATATATATATATATATATATATAAATACACACCCAAAATATTTTATATACAGGATTATTTAAAAAATCTAGTTTAACTAAAATATTTTCAGTTTTATACAGCTTTTGGTTTACCGGAAGTAGACCCTTAACTCTAGTTATTTTAAATGCAATGTACCCATTTTAATTATATTTTTTAAATCTACATTAAATTTAAATGCTAGTTTGGAAAACGCACCGTTTTCGAGTTATTATAATTTTTTCAAAGTTTTTGACAGATGGACTGTTCACGAAAAATATATTTTCCCAAGGTACAAGCGAGCTAGGCACAATATTTTTTAATATACACATATATCTCATAGCTTACAGAATCATACAAAAATAAATTACAAAATTATACAGGGTGTTCTCAAAATGGCGTCAAATTTTGCAATTTCAAAAATTCAATAGGTTCATTTTTTTTAAATAGCAACCCTATCTTTTTATTGCATTAATGGATTCTCGCTAAAAAATAAGGACACGTAAATATGTTGCTATTCCTAAAATTTATAGTTTTGGTACAATCTTGAAAAAATAGACATTTTTGGAAATTAAACTAAAAATTAATGTTTGGTTGGCTTTACTTGAAATGAATCAATAATAAACACATGCTACCGTGTCGACAAACAAATTATTTGACATTTCCCATATTATAAAGTGTTACTCGTAATTATGTCTCGTTTAGGTTTTAATAATAAAAATTATTTTAATTTAGTAGCAATATACAAATTTGGAAGGGTTATTAAAAGAACTTGCGAAACGTTTTATGCGCGATATCCGAACCGGTTCAACTCATGACACCCTGACGCGACTTATTTACAATTGCAAAACTTACGACCAATTTGTTGGAATGTCGAAAAAAAATAAACCTGTAGTTGACAATGAAGCTATTGAAATTACTATTTTGGCATATTTTATCCTGAAGATTCGTTTGCCTGTTCCCTAAATAGATCTGAGAATATCTACAAAAGTGTTCATCATATTTTGAAAAAACACAAATTTAATCCGTTTTTATATAAATTAAATCAAAATTTAAGGCCTGGTGATAGTGTAAAACGAATAAGTTTTTTAAAATTTATATTAGTTAAAACTCGAGAAAATGAAAATTTTTTGAATAAAATAATTTGGACTAATGAAGCAAAATTTAACCGACATAACTCTTATTATTGCAGTGATGAAATCCACATCTAATTCGTGAAAGGCAATACTAAACTCATTGGAGTTTTCACGTTTTTGCCACAATAAAAAATGATGGGTGTGCTAGCGGTACATGTTTATAATGAAACTTTGAATGGTAAACTGATTAGCAATTGTAAACCAATTTTTGCATTAAAATTTTGATTATTTAAGGCAAAAGATACCTTGAAATTTTAAATTATTTGCGACTGCTAAATTTGAATTGGACCACTTGTGGTACTAATATGACGGAGCTCCCCTAAGAATTTTTTTGGAACACTGCTTTGAGGATCATTTGATAACAAAGAATGATCCTCATAAATGGCCTCCTTGATTGCCCGACCTAACCCCATTAGATTTTTTTGTTTGGGGTTGTATAAAAGTATGCTACGCCACTGACAACAAAAGAAGATTGCCAGGAAAGAGTTTGAAATGCATTTCGATCTCTTTCTATGGAAGAAATTCAGAGTGCTAGTCATAGCGGCTTTTTAAGAAGAATCGAAAAATGTTTAGACGGAGGCACTCAGTTTGAGCGTTTAATACAATTTAAGAATTTTTGTTTTTGTTTTAAAATTTTATATTTAGTGTTGTTAATTTATATTAAATAAGTTCAAAAGTAAATATGTAATTAATCACTAATTTAGTTTCTATTGTTAAAATTGTTTTAATTACAAGTTTGGTTTTAAAAAGAATTGTTTTAATGCTTTATTTTGAGTATGAAGTACATACTTTGTTTTGTATGCACTACCTAAGTCAGTTAAGTAGATAACATTTGTTTATGATCGATTCCTTTTAAGTAAAGCCAACCAAAAATTAATTTTTAGTTTAATTACCAAAAATGTCAATTTTTGGTAATTTTGATTGTACAAAAACTATAAATTTTAGGAATAGGAACATATTTACAAAGTCTCCTTAATTTTTAGCGTAGAATCCAACAATGCAGTAAAACAATAGGGTTGATATTTAAAAAAATTAACTTTTCGGATGTTTGAAATTGCAAAATTTGACGCCATAATATAAATCAACGAATCACTAAGGCAAAACAGCAAACTTGATGCAAATTATAATTCCATATTTAAAATATCAGCTAAAGGTGAGTCTATAAGATCAACCTGTTCATTCATTAAAGGTACTTTCTGTTTAGGTTTATAAATTGCGAATGCTTCCATAACATCTAATTTGTCTCTTATTACAAAAATGTAAACATTTAATGTTGTTTTGAGAAGTCATAAGGTGATTATTTCCTATTATATGTTTTGCATATTTTGATTTGTCTGTGTGTTTATATTTGCAACATCTAATTTGTTGTTTGTATCTAATACCAAAGTTCCTAACTGTACGCCCAATATACTCAGAATTACAGAATGTGATATTTAAAAAAATTAACTTTTAGAATTTTTGAAATTGCAAAATTTGACGCCATAATATAAATTCAGAAAAACCTATTCGTTTTACACTATCACCTGGCCTGGCCTTAAAATGAGTTAATTTATATGAAAACGGATTAAATTTGTGTTTTTTCAAAATTCGATGAACACTTTTTGTAGATATTCTCAGATCTTTTTCGACATCAACTAATGAATCTCTAAAATATGCCAAAACAGTAATTTCAATAGCTTCATCGTCAACTACGGGCTTATTTTTTCGACTTTCCAACAAATTATTATTGATTCCTTTCAAGTCCAGCCAACCAAAAATTAATTTTTAGTTTAATTTTCAAAAATGTCGATTTCTTCTAGATTGTACAAAAACTATACATTTTAGGAATAGAAACATATTTACGTCTCCTTATTTTTTTAGCGTAGAATCCATTAATGCAGTAAAACAATAGGGTTGATATTTAAAAAAATTAACTTTTCGAATTTTTTTAATTGCAATATTTGACGCCATTTTTCGAACACCTTGTATAATTTTTTAATTTATTTTTGCCAGATTCTGTAAGCTGTGAGTTCTATGTGTGCAAGTAATAAAAAAATTTAGGCCTAGCTCACTTATACCTTGAAAAATTATATTTTTTGTGAACAGGTGCATCTGGTCAAATATATTGAAAAAATCAAATAACTCAAAAAGGGTGCATTTTAGACATAGGGTGCTTTTCACAAACTAACGTTTAAATTTAACGTAGATTTTAAAAATATAATAAAAATGGATACATTCCATTTAAAATAACAGAGTTACAGTCTACTTTCGGAATAACTGGAAGCTGCATAAAACTGAAAATATTTTTTTTTAAATAACCCCTGTATACAAATTTTCAAAAAAATATTTTGAGTAGTTTTCCATATACATATAGACTCAGTTCGTCGTAACAGACCCTATATATATTGTGAGTGAGTGTAATGTCGTGGCAAATAAGCTAAATGTGCATGGGTATTAAAAAAAAAGGCATATTAAAAATGTTAAAGCTAGATGTTTGTAAAACAATCAATAATATTATCACTTAATACCATTAATGTTTTAAACACAATATAATTCTGCAATTTCTTTTATATAATTATATATTTCTTTACACACTTCAATACAACATGTATTATTATCAAGAGAAAATATATAAGTAAAATAACAAACAAGTAGTTATGGTAACGAATCACTAAGGAAAAACAGCAAACTTGATGTAAATTATAATTCCATATTTAAAATATCTGCTAAAGGTGAGTCTATAAGATCAACCTGTTTGTTCATTAACAGTACTTTCTGTTTAGATTTATAAATTGCGAATGCTTCCCTAACTTGTCTCTTTTATTGTAAAAATGTAAAGATTTAATGTTGTTTTGTGAAGTTGTAAGGTGATTATTTCCTATTAAATGTTTTGCATATTTTGATTTGTCTGCGTGTTTATATTTGTAACATCTAGTCTGTTGTTTGTATCTAATACCAAAGTTCCTAAGTGGCCGTCCAATATACACAGAATTACAGAATGTACAGTTCAATTTATAAATACCAGACGTCGTTAGTTGAATCTTACGCATTAAATAAACATTTGGGAACTATTAGTTTTGGAAGCTGCTTTGTACTTGTTCTTTTGTAATATGTGAGCTACTTTTTTTGGTATTTTTCCAAAATATGAAATTGATGTGTATTTATTTTTTGTCGGTTTTATGTTAACTGGGTAAAAGTTTTTTAACTAGTGTATTTGAAATGTAACCGTTTGCTTATGCAATTTGTTTTATAATTGATATTTCTTTATTGGAATTTGTTTGGTTTATTCGTAGGTAAAGACATTGCTCTATGTACTAATGATTGATATGTAGCTAACTTATTTATTTTATGTTAAAAATCAAGAGTACAAATTTTCTATCAAAAATATTTACCCAGTTAACACAAAACTGACAGAAACTAAATACATATCAATTTCATATTTTGGAAAAATCTCAGAAAAGGTAGGTAATTATAAATTGAACAGCACATTATGTAATTCTCTTTATATTGAACAGACACTGGGAACTTTGATATTAGACACAAAGTACACATTAGATGTTACAAATAAAAACACAAAGAAATCAAATTATGTGAAACATTTAATAATAAATAATCACCTTAGGACTTCACGAACAGCATTAAAATTTTCCATTTCTGTATTGGAAAAAATAAATTTAACCGATATTTTAATTACAGAATTATAATTTACATCCAGCTTCCTGTTTTACCTTAATGATTTATCATAACTACTTGTTTGTTGTTTTACTTATATTTTTTCTCTTGATAGTGAGGAAATAAATAATTTTATAAAAGAAATTGTGGAATTATATTGTGTTTAAAACATTAGATCTATTAAATATGGAATTCTACAAAGCAAGGGTAAAGAATATTAATTTAATATTATTACTGCTTCATAATGTGTTTAAATTGAAGGCGATGCATATTAATTTATCGACATGCATATGCAAATTATGTGTTTCATTCACTTAACAACTTATTTCTATTTTGCTCCTTACATGATATGTATATCACTATCAAGAGTTTTCAAAATGAAGGAAATTAAGGCGTTTGATATTTAATACAGTCACAAATAATATTTTTATGTTTTTATAATAGGTTTAATAATTAATGACCCTCGGAAATGAAACCCAGTTGTTTTCTCTAAACCTTACCTCCATCCTTTTAAGTATTATTTTGTAATAAATAATTTTTTCTTGCTTTAAATTTATTATGTTTATCAAAACATTTTCTAAATTTATTTTTTTACTTTTTATACCTACATCTTTTACCAAGCAAAAAATGTTTCACAAAACAATAAAATTAGTTACAATACTTATCCTTTGGGTATTAAATTGTGTATAGTTTATTTGTTTTATGCATATTTAAACATTTCAATAACAATTACAGTTATCGTTCTCAGTAAATGATAATAGATTTAAAAATTGATTGGGATGTCTTATTAAATTTGTTGTGTAATTGTTTAAATTTATACAAAAGATAAATAAAAAATACACAATTTAATACCCAAAAGATAAGTATTTCAATTATGGGTTAAAGTTCACATTTTCATAATGCATTAGAAATGAATAGTATTATAACAGTTTCAAAATGTCGTGGCGGTCGAGATACACAGTGGGATTAATATACAGTAGGAATTAAAAGACAACAATAAAATGGTGTTAGTGGTATAACACATTTTCAGTATAGTTAAATTGATTAACACGATTAGATGGCAAGTTGCAGGTAAAACCTTGTGTAATGTAAAATGAAATCACAAATGTAAAACACATTTGACAAAATATATTCAATATATTTTATTAATATACAAACATAAATAACTTTCACACATCTTATTTACAATAAACTAAAATTAGTAATAAAAACGGTTTAGTTTAGACTGCAAAATACGACGAACAATAAAATGTCTTGAAAAAGACAATTTTTTATACAAAATAGAAGAAAACTCAAACTACGATAAAAATAACTGGATGCAAATAAAGCGAATGACACCATTTATGAGTTGAGTAGTAGTGTATTTTCCCAATACGTCGAACGCGTTTAAGTCTTCTGCGCATGGAGGGGCAACCGCCACGAGATTTTGCACCAACTATACCATGATTACTAAATTGAAAATCTATTTAAGCATTAAACCACAATAAGTTATGAATAACAACAGTATTGGTTTTACTTTAGGATGTCACGTGTATGTGATTGTTTACATTATTTTTTTTAATAGGTATGTGTTTGTGTGTGTATGAAAATTTTTGATTGATTTATTTTAAATTTAGAATGATAAAAAGTAAAAATTCAGCACTTGTTGGTTTTGTACATTGACTTAAAAAAAAGTCTAGGAACTGTGTGCTTCTGTAAAATTTATAATGAGTTTTTACATTGCTATTTTGGTAGAGGCCACCTATACAAGATCAGCAGTATGAGTTGCGATTTGTAGAATGTTATTTTTTTTTATTTTATTCCGTCATGTGGATGTTTGCGTCTTAACATTTAAGAATTTTTTAAGCATTTTGCTCTTACTTGCTGTCAAAAGAGAGAGAATGTGTTGTGAAAATTTTCAGTTTAGTTGCTTTAGTTGCACTTATCTATAAAGCAGCTATTAAATTAGTCATTCTGATGAAACAAGAAGTGTTGAATTTTGAATGACGTGAATTGTTTGTCGGTTTCTGCGTTCCTTACTTGGGTACATGAGTTAAAGTAAGAGATGAAGTGTCACTATGAGATATCGTTTGTATGCATGTTTTTTCTACATGAGCAGGAAGAGGAGAAATTGATTATTCAGATTTAGTTAGTCGAAGTTCAGATTTTGAGAGTTGAAGTTTAGATGTCAAAAGTAAAATACATGTAGTTGAGAGGAGTGCAGGCCTAAGAGCCGGGGTAAGTGGTGTAGCGGAAGGTGTTTGTAGTGTGTGTAGTGGATTCGATACAGAAAAGGGTGTTATCACAGTAATTTGTCGCGGTTTTATTTAAAGTGTTTTGCAATATGCGTATTTTTGGTTATTTACGACGTCAACAATTCGTTATTATTGTAGAGTATGAAGAGCTTAGGGTATTTTGGAAATAATGGAGTTTACGGTTCTTCATTTTGGCTCAGCCTTTTCATATCGTCATGTATCTTAAACCGTTGAGAGTTTTAGTAGAGATGCCTCCGGGAACCCGTACTTTGTTTAAGAAGGTAATTGAACTATGGAAATCTCTGGACTTGAATTTATGGTGTAAATTTTATTTTATGACGAGACGTAATTGCCGTATATTGTTGAATAGTGGCGCGTTAAAGTACATTAACATTAGTGATATTTCTTAAAAGGATAATTGACAATTATGTCGTGCTAGAATTCCGTGCAAAATAGTACTTTCGTTGTTTTGAATTTAAGTATAAGGTGAAAGATAAAGGATTAAAGTTTTTGGTTTCCCCTGTGATTACAGGAAATGTGTAAATAACTATTTTGAAATTTTTTTTAATATTATAATGTGAAATTCTGCAGAGGTATTGATTTGTAGTTTAAATTTGCGTACCGTTAACTTTCTTTTCTCTTTGCTGTTTTTAAAATTAAACTTAATTGCTAGTTGTCATAATAATCTTTCGGAATTTGACTTATTCATGTTATGATCTTTATGATTTCGTTTTATGTTAAAACATAACTACAGGTAACAAATCCGTTTACCTTTTGTCGCCGAAATCGGTATTTTTGTGTTTAATTATTTTTGGCAAATGCCCTTAGCATTTTCCTTGTGCTAGATGCGATCAGTGGCTTACGCCGGCACAATATATTCGTTTATCTTTTACCCTTGCATGTTATATAACTCCTGAAGATTGGGCAAACATATGTACACATGTTGATAAAGTAGTTGAAGAATACAAGTACAAAGAACACATGTTTGACAAATTATATGATGATTTTAGATTCGTTGCGAATACAGGCGATTCAGATGAATCTACTGAAGAATCTTCCGATGATGAAGATGAGGGGGATCTTGGAATTTCTCTATTGCCTGACTCTGACTTACAACAAGCAGGACCGGGCACAGAATAAAATAATTTATTAGGAAATATTTACAATTTACACACATTATAGGTACTTTGCAACTTGTTCAGTTCCCACAATGAAACACACCTTATATCGTGATCTATTTAATGTTTTGTGAATTTTATAAAACTAAGGTGAATGTGTAGTTTCAACCAAAATGAAGTGTATTGATTCAATTGTTTAAACCCTAAAACAAAATCTATCATTTCTTAATTGTTTTTGTATGTATTTATGATAACCCATTTACGAGAATTTTACATTAGATATACTAAAAATAAACTTTAGCAATTGTAATTTCCTATGATTAGATTTTTGTCATAAGTTGTTTTGTGGCATAATTTTAGTGAAAGATTTAATTATAATCTCAATTCATTTTTGTGAGTTAGCCTTTTATATTTCGGTAAATATTTACGTGTTCATTTTATATTCTGTTTGTGAATAACTAATTTAAAAAAAAATTTTAAAATAATTTACTCCTAAACCAAAGTAATAAGTAATCGCATTCAAACTAACAAGAATCTAATGTGGTTACTCCTTGTTCCTTTACTACTTGTGTTATTAATTCGAAAGTTTTTGTTATACACATCTATGTACCACAGGGATCCGTTATAGCGCCTACACTTTTTCTACTGTACATAAATGACCTTATTTCTTCAACAACTAACCCCATCCATTGCTTTGATAGCACTCTTCATTGTAGTTCATCTCAGTCTACTCATAGTGATAATCCACCTTGTGTTTCGGTTTCTAGTTTCCTTGATAAAACACGAATACGTGTCGTAGTTGACGGCTTTTTTTCAAAAGAAGTTAGCATTAACGCGGGCGTACCACAGGGATCCGTTATAGCGCCTACACTTTTTCTGCTGTACATAAATGACCTTATTTCTTCAACAACTAACCCCATCCATTGCTTTACTGACGATAGCACTCTTCACTGTAGTTCATCTCAGTCTACTCATAGTGACCTTCTATGTCAAATCAACAAATTAAAGCTGAAATGGCAAATTCCATCAACAAAGACATTCAACGTATTCTCGAATGGGGAAGCAATAATCTAGTTAAATTTAATGCTAACAAAACTCAGTGTTGCCTTGTGTCCACCAAAAAAGATCGATCATTTCCAGTTGTAAATATGAATGGCTCAGTTCTTAAGTTTTTAGACTCTATTACTCTGTTGGGTATGAAATCTCTCATGGGTTGACCATCTTCTGTCAGCTACCAAAACAGCTGCTCGTAAAATAGGCTTTTTTTACAGATCTAAGCAGTACTTTACCTTTCGACAACTCCTTCTGCTGTATAAGGCCCAAATTCGGCCTCATCTGGAATATAATTCTCACCTCTGGGTTAGTGCTCCCCAATACGCTCTCAATATCGTTGATCGTATTCAAAAGAGAGCGATTAGGCTTATAAATGACCCGTCCTTAACTTCTCACATACAGTCCCTTGAGCATAGAAGGATGGTTTCAGTTCTTTCTTTGTATTATCGTTATTACAACGGCTATTGTGCTGCTGAATTATATTCTTTGATACCATCTTGGGCTATCTTTGCGAGAAACACTCGGTTCGCTCATTCACATCATCAGTATGCAGTACAAATATCCACTTGTCGTACCAAACGGGCGCAATCCACATTTTTCTACACGGCTTCTAAACTCTGGAATGATCTCCCTAGTTCCTGTTTTCCTCTCACTTATGATATGAGAAAATTTAAGGTAGCTGTTCATAGGCATCTATTGGCAATTCATTATCCCTCTATCCATCCTCCTAAGTGTTCCTGAGTGCTTTCGCACAATAGGCCTAATTTAGCCTGTTCAGGTCCACAACCATAAAAAAAAAATTAATGTGAATTCGTTTACATAGTTTTCTAAAATACAATATGCTTTTTTGGGGGCGTTTCAAAATAGTATATTTAGTTTATTAAGTTTCAACACATTTGACATACTATTAAACCGTCCCTCAAAGAGCCGGATATTAAGGTTTTCTTTCATGCTTTGCGGGTACATGTATCATTTTACAGTAGTTTAGGATAAATTATAAGATTGTACTTTTGTATAGATCATTTTGTTATTCTGTAAATAAAGTTATTCAACAGACATTGTTGATGACAAGTATTCAAGGAGCTCCAAAACAAAACTGCGCCTATTTGTAATCGTGTAAACTAAGCTATAATTGCTAAATTTCACAAAACATAGTCTTATATAAATTATCGCTTGGTTTAACTTCAATTTGTAACATTTCTGTTTAACCCCATAACCCATTTATGAAATTTTCGTGCAACGCCACTGGCAAACCAGCTGATTTTCGTGCAGCTTTTCATGACTCATTGTGTTGTTCTGAAAGTATTTCTACTCTAAGTATGCATTGTGCAGCTACAATAACTTGTTATTTTCACCGAACAAAAGTTCGGTATATGAATTCGTTAAATCTGTGTGTGCATGTGTGCACGCGTGCGTGTGTGAGTGCGTGTGTGGGTGCGTGTGTCGGTGCGTGCGTGCGTGTGTGTACGTGTAGCTTTTTTTTGTTAAGGAATATTGGAAATCTGACTTCAGATTCTGAAAAAGGATCAAATAATAGTAGGGGCCACCATTTGTATAAACTTTGTATCTCATTGGAAACATGGTCAAATCGGGGATTAAAGCATAAAAATTATTGTTAGCTAGCTTTCTCTTAACGACTCAAGAAACATCCAACGAAATTCCATGTTTTAATTGCTGCAATTAGCGTGATGTACCAAAATATGCAGACAGAAGCAAATAATAGGTAAAACCAAACTCAAGTGCAAATTCTACCTAAAGGTCCCGGAGGGTGTCAAGTATCAAGCGGTGATGGAATTGTTAACGTTAAGTAAACACGGTAATGGGATTCTAAATGGCACGTATTCAGGAAAATTTCTTTATATTCAATCCTACTTTATATTTCTTTATTTTAGTTTAAAACAAAACGGCATTCTTATTACGATCAGATAGTACAAGAAAAGACACACCTTACGCAAAGAAAGGTTTTGATTTTTAGGATTCCTTCCAAAACAGTTAACAATTCAAATAATAATTCAAAAATCTATAATTATTCTACCATATGTTATAATTATCTTTACAATACTCATAATTTATGTATATGTAAATAATTAAATATTTCCATTTCCTCAAATTTTCGACAAACTAAATTTAAAAATTAAAATGCACTTAAAAAACAGAAATACTTAATGAGTAATAATATGTAATGGAGCCCTGTCTAGTCGCATTCCTCCTGGTCACTTGCGTTTGGTTTAACATTAATTAGAAAGTGGTGGTGTCCTTAACAAGCTATTAATGTGATCTTCGTAAGGGAAGGTTCCTAAAGTTTCCAGTGTTTTCAATTTTAATTATTTTAAAAATTTGGCGTAGAATTGCTAGGATTTGGCACTACTTTTCTTGGGTAACGATTGAGAATATAAAAAAACGAAGTGTTTAAAATGTGGTAACATGATTAATCATTTAAAGAAAAGTGGTACCGATGAGCCTAAAATGGTATGTTTTTATTCGCCTATAAAAAATGTCCATAAACCGCGGAACCCTTTAGGTAAGGCTTATTTCATTCTATGAAAAGCAAGAGAAAATTCAGAATAAGCCACGCAAAGTACACGAAGAGCTCATCAGGATCATGGTGCGTCAAAATGCCTCACTGTATTTCTTCAACGATATGTGCAGGATATTTTACAACTTAATTATCTAGTTGAATAATTATAGAATTTTTTTCTTACAGATATATGGGCGAATGCATTTTGCCAAGAGCGTAATTCCAGAGATGTCTCGTCAAATACATGATACAATTGTGCATCAGGCAGGAAAGGGGCACTTTTCTATCACATCTGATGGTTGGCAAAAGCCAAGCAAATCTTTTGCATTAATCAGGTAAGTTTCTGTTATAAATGCATTTCAAACATATTCTAAAGTAAAAACTTTTAGTGTGACTATTCATAGTGTAAATAAAAATTTTGACCACCTACAGGATGTCGTAACGCATTGGAATTCCACTTTTTTAATGCTTTCTGCATTTTTGGAAAATACAAACGCGCTGATAAGAGTAAACGAAAATTTACTGGAGGCCAATTGAAACAGAAACCCTGAAAATATTAAATAGACCAGCTGGATTGCTTTGAAACGACTTGTAGCAAATCTCCCACCTTTGGAGAGAGAAGATTTTCTTATAATTGCAGAACCATGCAAACTTTTCCAACCATTCAATGCTGAGACTTGTCCCATAAGTTTTCTCGTATGTGCACCTTTAGAAGTGACAAATGTTCGGTTAGTTATCAAAAGATCAATCTACAGCTTCGACATATATTCCCACGACCAAGTGCATGCAAAACTACCTGTGTGGCTTGCACTGAAATAATCCTAATGTTAACAAAATACAAGCATCCCTTCTAGAAAATCTCGAAAAACAGATCGAACTGTTGAAGCAACACAAAATTCTAGAACTTTCCATGAATTTCGATCCACAGCTTGCATATGATCAGTCCTATTTAAGCAGCTGTAAATGGGATGAGCTTGAAACAGAAATTACGGAATTAACTGAAGGTAGTTTATTGTTTGGTTATTTCTTTTCAGTTTCCAGCAACAAAATAATGTTTCAGATTTAGAAAAAACCGGAATGTCAACCGAATGTTCATGAAGTGGATGATGAAGATGAACGGAACAGTATAGGAGACGGTTAGTTTTTCCACTAATCTTATATTATAGATGACATATGGGCCACTAACAAAATGCAGGTGTAAAACTTTTCCTGCAAAGAAAACAAATTGAAGGCGAAAATCAGGGTATATTTTCTTTAATTTTTACTGTGATTGGTTATGAAAATGAATCTTAACCCATGCTTTAGGCGGAGATTGGTTATTATCGCCACAGTAACATTTGTCTAACACGAGATGACAGTATTTTTATAATAAATAATAAATAAGAACTTTATTTAGCAAAAATGCTACACAAACAACTTGAAATATAAACATTAAAAAATAAGGGTTAACACAAAAAAAGAACAACTATCCTAATATATACTAAGTAGGCATATACTATACTATGCCTGTTTAAGTAGGTACAACTCTCTAACACGCCTCTTAAAGTTATCTAAATCTGAGCTTCTAATAATTAGTGGAAGCTTATTATACTCAAGAAGGGCCCTAAAGAAAATAGAGTTTTGGGACGCCCTTGTCCTTTTATGATCTAAAATAAATCTTTCTTTATGTCTTGTACTATAATCGTGGGTATCACAAAATGTCTTTAGTTTATTGCACAGATATACCGGAGTGAGTTTAAGTTTACATTTATGTACGAACACTAACACATTCATTTCCAGCATGCTTCTGACTTCCATCCAGTTTAAAGTTTTCCTCATCTGCTTAATGCTGGTCCCTCTCTTTGCTCTTAAGATGACTCAAATGGCTCTATTTTGGAGAAGTTGTAGTCTATAAATATTTGTTTGTTTTGCCAAGTATAAAATAGTTACTGCAAAATGGAAGTGTGGCAATACTGTTGTATTATATATAATTTTTCTCGTTTCCACAGAAAGGTAAGAGCCACATCGATACAATGCTCCTATTTTTTTAGCTATTTTTCTGCATATATAATCAATGTGTGCCTCAAATTTGAGTTGTTTATCTATTATTACACCTAGATATTTGATCTTTTCCATCACTTCAATTTTTACAACTACATCTTCTTCATCGAGGTTTTGTGTATTTCTACTTTTCCCAATTACCATTCCTTTTGTTTTCTGTACGTTTAGCTTTAATTTATTTACTTCCATCCACTTACGCATATTCTCTAGATCTCAGTCAGTTTCTGTACAATTTCCACTTTACTATCTCCAGTTATGTATATAACAGTATCGTCAGCAAACAGGTGATACTTACAATATTTCAAGACTTTTCGAACATCATTTATATACAGTATGAACAAAAGTGGTCCTAATATACTTCCCTGGGGATCTCCTCTATAGTTTATTTTTGGACTAGATACCACTTGATCACATCTTACTGTTTGTTTTCGATCACATAAATAACTTTGAAACCATTTGTGAACTATACCCCCAATGCCATAATTTTGGAGTTTCAGTAGTAACCTTTCCCTATCAATAGTTTCAAAAGCACGTTTCAAGTCCAGAAATATAACTACACTACACATGCCATTATCAATAGTTTCTTTCCACTCACTTATCAAATACTGCAGTGCTGTCAATTGTAATTTTGTCTAAATCCAGACTGAAACTCACATAATACGTTTTGCTGAGTAACATATTCCAATAACTGGATGTATACTGCTCTCTCCAATATTTTTGCAAATGATGGATAAATAACAAAGACTGTTTCCCGCGTTTGTCCACTGCTGCGAGAAGGCTCTTGTAAGTTCCTGCAACGTCAGTTAGCAGTGAACGGGTTTTTGTATTTAACCCGCTTTCATTTTAGTCGCAGTGGTCACATGGCCAAAATGCTATTTCTAATTAAAGCCAATTTAAAGAAATTGGTACTTGGGCCTTCCAAGTGGACCAGGGCAAATCTCCTTCAAGCAAGCTTGTTAAAACGAATAAACGGACGTTTAAACGGGTAGAATTTTGATAAGGAAACGGTTTAAACGAACGAATAGCGTGTTGTTCAATATTATACGAACGGTTGTAAAATAAACGAACGAATAATTTTCTGATCACCAAAGATAAGCAACGTCGCGGCGGTCAGTACTTGGATGGGTGACCACTTGATAACACCGGGTGCTTTTTTTTTATGTTTTTATAATGTAGTTTTTAACGCTAAACAAGAATATTAAACATATTTGGCAATGCAATTTTGTTCCGTCTGGCAATGCTAGAACAGCATTCTCAACTTGTTTAGTTACAACTGCCCTCTATTCAATTGGGAGGAAGTAATCTTATCTCAAGATTGCCTATACAAGTGTCTACTGTCCCCACCCTCTCTGAATATAATAGAGTGTAACCTCTAGTGCGTCATTTTGAGTTAATTGTGCCAGTATTTAAAAACAATGTCAAAAGCGTATAAGACCAAAAAACGGAGTGCGGAATAAGTTTTATTGTTACCAACAATTAAGGAAATTCATATACAAACTGAAGATGGAATGATTATACCCAAACAAAATATTTCTTCGGTTAGTGGTGAAAATGAAACCTCTTTTAGTTGCCACAGACAATTTACAAAATTAAATTCTTCTTGCTAAATACATGACTCAATAATTGTATCCCAAGAAAACTGCATTGAAGATAATTTTCCAGTTTACGAAAATTTGCATAACGTTCAAGATGACCGTGAATGTAATTTGGAATCATCTAAAACATTGCAGAATCTGAAGAAACACAAGACTTCAAGATTTTTCTATCAAGGAGTGATAACAAAGTCGTCTCAGGTCAAGTTCTGTAAATTAAAGTAATTTTTAATAAGTAGGTATAATGTTTTCCGACAACTCTTGATTACAAACAACTAAATAATAAATTTGAACAGGATGTCCTTATAAAAACTCCTAAAGGTCAAATTACTATCAATGAGGTTCAAAGTTAGTTTTGTGAATATTCAAAACTATCAACTTTACAGAAAAAAGGTAGTAGAGATCTTTTTAAAAGATGACCGAATAATTGGTCAAAAGTTTTTCATTGGGTCATTAAGAAGCATTTAAAAGCACTTTATGCAACCTCCAAAGTACTTTTTGTGAATATCTGGAAAACTATTAACTTTAAATCAAAAAGAATATTCCTTTTTTAAGTACAATTCAATTTAAGATGTATTATAAAAAATTGATTAAATCGAAATATTTGAAATACACAACCACATCAGACATATACAGAAACTACAATATTACAAACATTGATTTTAAGCAGAAAGTTTTTCTATCAAATAAAAAAGATTACAGCACCAAATGGCCTGTTAATTCCTTTTATCAGTGCTCTTGAGAGATACAAACATATAACTATTGTAACAATATGTTTATAATTAGGTTAAATCATTTCAGTTAGAACATTTTGTATAAAATCATGTGCATACAAATACTGACCCTAAGGTAACATTTCCAATTGTACACATTTGTAACTTTCGGTTTCTAAAATCACAATGGTGTGTTTGTATCTGTCTGTCCTTCTCAATTTTATGGGGCACATAAGATGTGACAAAGTGTAATTACAACTCCATGATCTGATTATCAATTGATCAGATTGTTCTCGACATAATTGACCTCCAAAAAATAAAAAATTATGAAATTAATTGAATTGGACATATATGATTTCATCTTAGAATTTAACGTTGGTTATAAAACCACTATATGCTTTTTGAAATGGTCAAATAATAAAGCTTGTTTTTTTTCTTTGAAGTGTGCATTGGTCTCTCTCACCAGTTGAGAGTATCGATTTCTTCACACACAAAAATATATTAAGAACAATAAAAATATTTAGCTTTAAATTGGAGATTGTGTAATATATGTTTACAATATTTCTATATTTCAATAGAAATTGCAGCTGTCCTAACAAGGTCAAAACATTTTAATAATAATTGTTAGTATCAAATTTATAAAATATGAAAACAAACAAAATAATCTTATTTGTGTTTTCATATTTTATAAATTCTATTTACTGAAGAGGATAGCAGCAATTACTGTTGAAACATAAATATTGTAAACATTTATTTTTACAATATTATTGTGAAAGTTTTCTTTTTCATAGTATTATGTTTTACTTGTGGAATATTAAACTGGACAAATTCACATAGGTCATTGGGCTATTAACTGCACAATTATAATAAATAACTCCAAAAATGTTGTTTTTTTGGTAAGCCTAACAATGCATGTCTATTCATAACAGCATCGAATTAATCAAACTTTTCCCATTTTTACAACTATTAGTAATGTTATTGAACCTTAAAGTGTTATCAGCTAAGACAAGTGGTCCACAAAGACATTTTTGTAGTTATGTACATTGCAATATCCATACAATAATACTACCATCACCAATAAATTCATCTCAACACTATTGACAATATAAGTTTGGTACTATTAGAATTCTACAAATGCTTCATAACTAAAAAAATTATACATTCAAATGCATGCAGTACATGCTATTTATTTTTCTTACCTAGATAAAGGAACATGCGTGGCCATGCCTTGCATATGTAGTTGTAAAACTATTTCATAAATGCGTGATCGTGAAATGATTGAAAAATGCAAAAGCTTAAAAATAATATTAGTGCATAAATAACTAATGCAATATAACATAAAACAAAATTTGAAATAATCAAACCATGCCAAGCTAGTAGTGTGCATTATACACCAAAACCAAGAACAAAAACAAAACTCCTAATAGAAAAATTAACGGAATGTTAGAATGGCCAGTATCTAAATTTGGTGCTAAAGTTAAAAGCTCAGAGGCAGACTGACTACGAATGAACCTGAACCTTAAACGATCTTGTTCTAGAAGAGTAATCAGTGAATCTCGCTTGGCAACAATTTCCATCATTTCATTTATAATACCACTTTCAGTTTTAATATCTTCTTTAGATTTATGTTCATCTGCAAAAATATATTTTGAATACAAGCTCATTACTAGTACAAAATTTCACCATTATCTAATCTTTCCCTTAATTCATGTTGTAACCTTGCATGCCGATCTTCTAATTCTAATTCTTGTGCACGCACCATTAGTTCTCGTTCATAACGCCTTAACTCTGTAAGATCTCGCATGAGATCAAACCATTGCTTAAGTAACTCAGATTCGTCTAGCTCATGATACACATTATTAGGCGAATCTTCAC
This sequence comes from Vesta saturnalis, assembly GCA_036346205.1. Lineage (NCBI taxonomy): Eukaryota > Metazoa > Arthropoda > Insecta > Coleoptera > Lampyridae > Vesta > Vesta saturnalis. The sequence goes on from JARFJB010001883.1 coordinate 1,220,249, forward strand.
CTCGTAAAGCTTTTTCCACACTAACTCCTCTTTGTTCAAGTTCCCTAGTTTTAACTTCAGTTTCCTCTAGTTTTCGCTGTATTTCTTGTGCCATGCGATGCCTAAAAAACGATTTACATTTATTTCAAAGTTGTAATACTATAATCCTCACCTTTTAAGTTGAGTTTGCCTTGATGCTCGTCGAACACTCCTGCTAGTACGGCGGGTATGCGTGCCAGACGGGTTTAGAGTATCACAGGAATTTTGATCTTGATGTTTCCAATCATTATCACCTTCTGAACTTTCATCTGAAAATTGATTAAAATTCAATTATGTAGTTTTATAAGTGTATAAAGCAACTAACCTGTATAACGAGATGGTCCTGATCCTACATAATTTTTTGGTAGAGGTGGAATGGGTGGTGGAGATACATTTTCCCTGTGAAATGTTTGTGCTTCACAGAAACTATTTCGCCTTGGTAACTCATTATTAAAGGCCTTTTCCTGTAGCACAATAACTTAGTATTACTTTCTAAAATTACCTTCAAAAATGCAAGACATTTACAAATTTCACCAATAATTATTACATTACATAAAATGCTAGCATAATAGTGGAATCTGCTTATACCTTGCACAGTGCCTATTTTGATAAACTGGATTAATAATTATACTGTATAAACACTCTGCAACAATGTAAAACCATGAAATAACAGAAGAAAACCCATTCTGATAATGTATAACAATAATTTATGTTTACTTCTTTACACAATCATAAGCAAGCACATATAAGGGTGACCATTTAAAAAAAAAACCAACGGCTAAACTAAACATAGCCAAAAACCGTTTTTTAAAATAATTGACTTAATTTTAAGGTTCCTTGAGATTTTTAAATATTTTTCTATGAAGGTTTCTTCTTATAATTCATCACCTTTTGAAATATTATATTATATCAAGGGCATCATAACAGAAAGGCGTATAAACAGACTTTGTGTTTTTGGGGCGTATAGGCTCTGTCAGTAGGTGTGAACGATTCAACAGAAGGGTGTATGATTACAGTGCTAGAATTCTTTAAACCATTAGTGCCCAACGTTGCGTAAACGCAACATTTTGCAAATATACGTATATATTTTTCATTACCATAGTAAAATAATTTTGAACCAGTCTAAGCTTCAAAGGACATAATCTTTTATATCTTGATGAGAACTTTTATTTGATTACATATTGAAAACCTACTTTTTGCTCAGTCGTATTATAACTGAATATGCTATTTAGTGATATACAATTTGACAACCCAAAAAAAATTAGGTAAACAATACAAAATGCCCTTCAAACTTATTAAAACAACTTTACATAGCACTAATTTCTAATCGAATATTTTCCTCATAGCAAAAGTTTTATTAGTTTTCACAAAATACAAGGCTCAAAATAATGATGCGTTTACGCAACATTGGGATTACACGGTATAATAATATTCAAAAGTTCCGGGCCACATGCTGGGCGCGCGCGCATGTCTGTACCCCTGATGTCAGTTTGGTTAGTTCATTTGTGAAATTATAAGAGATAAGTTGTGTTTCTTAGAAACATTTGTGTTGGATTTTCATAGTAATTGGTAAATGAAGTAAAATTTCAAGAATTGGGATTCAAGTAAGTATTTATGAGTATTATGACAAGTTATAATAGAGATAGAAAATTTAATGCCATACAGAGACCTTGTTTATGTATTTGGGACATAACCTGAAATATCATTGAACCGTCATGAAAACCATGCTTTACTGCAGCATCAACTTTCCTAACTCCAGTTATAATAAATGCACATATGTTTTGATGCTAATTGGAAATATAGTTTTTAGATATGTCTTGGGAATATAAAAGACCATTGTCAAGTGCGGAGCTAGTAGCTTTATTAGAAGAGGATGATGATTTACAGCAAGCTGTAAATATTGATGCGGTGTATTACCACCACCGGTCGACGAACTTACGGATGAAGAAGAAATTGATGATGGTATAAGTGAAAATGAAAACGTTTTACCGGATATAGCTGGAACATATGAGATTCATGTAACTGCTCCTGATGAAATTGTGGATGAACAGCTCCCAAGTCAATCAAATTCCAAGAAGGTGAACACTACTACTAAAACGGCTAGTAAAAGTAAAGCTAAAAAATTCACAAGTGGAAAAAAGCTAACCCAATGTATAAAAGTTTGCCAAAATAAAGAACATATTATGAGAGAAGAACTTGAAAACAAAATTAGTGGAAAATCTCCATACGAAGTTTTTTGTTTATATTTTAGTGATGATGTTTGGAAAAAAATTGTTGACTTCTCAAACAAATATGCACAGGATCATAATCGGCACTCCTTTCGGCTAAATATAACAAATCTGAAACGCTTTTGTGGTATATTGATCTGTTCTGGTTACTATACGTTGCCAGCTACAAAGATGTACTGGTCGAAAGACGAAGACAAGGGTATACCTCTGGTAAGAAACTGTATGAGCAGAAATAAATTTGATTCCATCAAACAAAATATACACTTATCAGATAATGGCCAATTAGATAAAGGAGACAAATTCTCGAAACTGAGACCTATATTTGATGTAATATATGAGAAAAATATGCAGTTTGGGATTTTTTTCTCATAATTTATCGATAGATGAGGAAATGGTTCCCTATTTTGGTCGACATAGTTGTAAAATGTTCATAAAAGGTAAACCGGTACGCTTCGGTTTTAAATTATGGTGTTTATGTAGCTCTGATGGATACTTATATAAATTTATTCCATATGCTGGAAAACAAACAGATAAGGACGTAAATGGATTAGGAGAACAGGTTGTCCTGAACCTTTTGTCCGTTATACAGAATCCATATAAACACCGAGTGTTTTTTGATAACTTTTTTCTTCGCATAAGTTGTTTTGACTACTGAAGAACAAAGGCTTTTACGCCACGGGTACAATCCGAGAAGACCGAACGTGCAATGATACACTGGAAACAGTAAAAGGCCTACAAAAAAGAGAAAGAGGTTCATATGATTTGTGTTTTGATGATGAAAATGACATTTTGTTAGTAAAATGGAATGATAATTCTGTTGTCACTATTGCCATAAATAACTGCAGCATCAAACCTTTGATAACTGCTAAACGATATAGCAGAAAAGAAAAAAAGGTGGGCACTATCCCACAACCAAAAGTAATTGGCGATTATAATAGCCACATGGGAGGAATAGATCTTCATGATAACGGGATCGCCAACTACCGAATTCAAGTAAGAGGCAAGAAATGGTGGTGGCCACTTTTTATAAACTTACTAGACAGTGTCATAGTAAATGCTTGGAAAGTATATAATACCGCGAATAAGCAAAAAATGTCACAGATAGAATTCAAGTCGTATATAGCAGTTACTCTTATGAAAGCAGAGGACACCTGCACTCAAGAAAATGAGGAGGTAGCAGGATCTACTGAGTCAAAAGTTCCTACAAATCCAAGTTATGGACGACCGTCTAAGAACGCATTGCCAGCGGAATTGAGATTCGACAATATTGGTCACCTGATAGTCAGACAGGAAAATAAAGCAAGGAGAAGATGTAGACAGTGTAAGAACAATACAATCTACATGTGTAAAAAGTGACAAGTACATCTACATATAGACTGCTTCAAAGACTTTCACACACCCTAATCATTTATGTACCGCAGAAATTCCAAAGTTTCGTACACGCAACATTTTACTACGGCCGTTACGGCAATCTATTTTCATTTTTCTTGTTATAACCACTCACGTATATCTATTTTTGTATAGAATAAAGAATTACACCTTGAAAATGCTATGTTTACTACTGTTGGGAATTAATGGATTAATACAGAAGGTGTTCAATGGGCGTGAACCAATTTTAGCAACCTCTAAAATAACAGAAAGGCGTATGTTCCTAAGCCCTTCCGTTGTTATGTTGGCTACGTTGATACGCCCTGTCACAAACTTTCATAACCTGCTCATTTATGCTAACCTAAAACCCTTCCTCATTATTTTTGGTTTTTGGCGACAAAACAACTTAGTAAATCAATTTGATGAGTTTTTAAATCATAATAAATTTTTTAAAAAATTAGATAACAATAAATAGTAACAATGTTACTGCTTTGCAAAATCCATCAGTTTCATGTTTCGCTTTGAATAACATTCCAATCGAAGGCGTTGACTCGAGTTTGCAGGTATGTAATTCATAAGAAAATAACACTTGCTGTACAATGATTTAATGTTTAGGACATAACTGGTTCTTACCTACTGAAAGGCAATACTACTTTATTAATTCAGAAGACTTTTATAGTTATTCATCTTTGCAAAATATACAACAAAAATTATTAAAACATAAGAGATTACGTTAACTGAGCTTTTGTATAATAGGTACCATTATTTTAAATGTTATTTTTTATTATCCTTCTTTTTTAACCTGTAATAAATAAATAATTATTAAGTATTGTGAACTATACCTGCGCTAGCAGAGGGGCGTATAGTTACACTTTTGGTTTATACGCCCTTCGGTTAATTAACAGAAGGGCGTATAGTTACTCTTTTGGCTTATACGACCGTCTGTTAAATAACAGAAGGGCGTATAATTACATTCTTGGCTTGTACGCCCTTCTGTTAAATAATAAATATTAAATAAATGATTAAATAATTAAAATATGAATATTTTAATAATTTTACATGAATGGTAGTCGATCAGGGACTTTCCTTGGAACGCACTATCATTTTACATAAAAATATCGGTTTCAGGAACGTTTTTTTCACTTCCTGAAAAGTACACTTTCAGGACATGCACCCTTATGTTATGATGCCCTTGAATTATTATACCCTGCATAATTAATTATATAACCCGCTGCTTAAAATGAAATTGTACCTGGATTAAATATTATTTAAAAACTGTCAAAGTGCATATAAGAGCTCCATTTGTTTCTGATGATTTAAATTGTTTTCACTAACTAAAACTAATTTTATTTTGTTCGATTCTAATCTGGCACTTTCCCCCTACGTCCAAAATATCGATTTATACTCTGTTTCAAGTGATTGGAATTATTTATTCATTAAATTACTGATTAAACTGGGACTGCTAGTGATAAAATCACCAGAAAAGAACAAAGCTATTATATAGGGTATCCCGAGAGGATTTTGCAGGTGTGTCCCTTTTAATAAAATAATGAAAAAAGTTCATATAAACGTATGTCCGAAAACCCTTCATTAGCGAGTTACAGCTATCAAAAAATTCCGCCCACGATTTCAGTTCCCTGGTGAAATTCGGTCATACTGAATTTTTTGGGGGCCACTTTTAGTGACAAACTTGGTGGATTTATATAATATTCAGTCTGAAAAATTTAGTAAAAGAAGTCCTAGACCTGAAATCTTCAGTAGTTTTTAAGATATCTGACAAAATATTGATATGAAAAAACATGTTTATTTACGTTAGAAGTGCAATGGCTTTGCAAAATTTATAATAAACAATTGAAGTTTAGTAATGAAATTTTTTTTTTTTTCAATTCTTTTCAATATTAATGGTCGTTACCGCTTAACGTGTTTATTCCAAGCAATTAGTCCTATGTATTTTGAAAATATTGTTCTGCATTAAAGTATACTGTAATTTCTTGCACTAGTATTTGTTTGTTATTAATTAAACTTACATCAGATTTTTCAGCATTAAATTCTCTACAAATCTTATTACTAAAATTCCATTGTTTTATTATAAATTTTGCACAGTTATTGCAGTTTAAACGTAAAAACGTGTTTTTATATCAGTATTTTATGTTTTATGTCAGATGTCTTTATATCTACTAAAGATACAGTTCTATTTATTTATTTATTCAAACCAATACAATTACACTACACATCATAAGTATACACGTTTATGACAGCAGGTAACCCACAGAGGTATACAAGATACCTGTTTGTAGGGCGGCTCGGCTGGTACGAGACCAAAAATAAACTTAAAACCTAAAACTTAAAAACTAAATCCAATATCACATGATACAATACTACATCTATACACTGTGTCTCTTGAATTTCTGGACATAGGGAATTCCCATGTTAAAATAAACTATTGTAAATATTGGCTCCCCTAATTATTTTACAGTAAAATGTCAAATGTAAAACTTCTTAAGGAAAAAAGGCTGCTTCTTATGTTACAATTGCATTTACATTTGGTTCATCCGTTTTTGAGAAATTTAGGAAAAACTTCTTTTTCGTAACTGGTCAAGGTTGCTTTGCTTATTGATCGTGAATTTTTGTGTGTAATCAATGTTTAAAAATTTGGCTGTATGAAATGAATGATTGAGAGTTGTTTGTATTAGAAGACCTCAATACCAGGCTTTATGGCTATAGTTTTCATGATTATATGTGTTGTATTTTCACATAATATGTTTATGAACGATCGGCAGGCAGTTTACTTACAACAAGACAGACACCCAGCGCATTCAACGTGAATTGTCCGAGAATGGCTAGATGTTCAATTTTCTGGGCGGTGGATTAGGCGAAATGGTCCAATTCATTAGACATTAGAAGCCCTGATTTAACTTTATTGGACTTTTAGTTATGCGGTTATCTAAAGCAGAAAGTCAATGGGTCTCTGTTGAATAACGATTTAATTGAATTGAAACGAAGAATACAATACAAGGAGACACAATTAATGCCATCTCAATTCAAGAAATTCAAAACGCCTACAGAGAATTTAACAAGCGCGCTGAGTGATGTGTAATGGTTGGTGGAAGCACATTTGAATAACTTTTATTATTTGTTCATTTATGTTTATTAAATTAGGTTTTTGGGAATTTGTACTTTGTTATGAAAATAAAAAGAATTTGATCGATCAAATTCAAAATTGATAATCTGTTATAATTTTTAATTCTGAACAACTTTTCTAAGTAATTTTTTTCTATATTTTTAAAAACAAAGGAACTTTACTCTTGACAATTTTTGAAAATCCATTGTAAAAACACTCTGTACATTTATTAATTGAACTAATTTTACACCCCACATGCACTCAATCCGTGGACACACTGTATGTTTATATGAACTTTTTTCATCATTATAATAAAAGAACACACCTACAAAGTTTAGCAGAGACACCCTGTATATTGTAAAGCACACAAATTCAAATTTAACTCTTATTTTTTGATATTGCTTACAAAATTGATTTTCTATATTTGCATAAATTGGTAAAAAAAAACTCAGGTTGACATTATGGTTTTGTTACAATTAAAGTTCAACTGTATTGAATATTTAATATCCTTTTTCCAAGGTTCTAGAACCCGTAATGAATTATAACAGGTTGCTGTCAATCTATTTTCATAACTAATATGAGAATGGTAAATACATTTGAAGATATCAATTAGCATATATATTAGACCACCAGTTACATTTGTTCTTGATAACGCTCAACCAGTTTTAAGTAATTCCAGGATTTTTTTTATTATAATAGCAAAGTTTTTAAGTAGTCACCCCCTAATGTATATATGTAAAATATTGCACCAAATCAAATAGAATGATTAAATGTGATGCAGTTTGAGCTTGAGATGAATACCCACGGTCCTAACAACAATTGCATATAAAGTAATGGTTATATTCATTTTTGCACGAAAGAGCATTTTTGTTTATTTACAATATGTGTTTCCGAGACGGTAGGATATGTTTACCAGTTGATAGGCCCAATACATCGGTAAGTAAATGCTTACTGACATCTGAACTAAAATACACAATATTTGACAAGTTGAACTTGCCGCAAAACATAAAGTCACTTTTGACTTTTTATTTAGGTATTTAGTAGAAATTAATTTATTTCAATTGAATTTAACACGATCGTGCAAAAAACAACATAAGCATCACGAACGTTTAAGGGTTGTACTGGTCTCCGGCAAAATTAGAGACTTCGCTGTGCTCAATCTCCAAACATTGCCGTAGAGGTAAGTGGTCCTTACCGTTCTTGATACCCAATATACTTTATTGCAGTGATTATGCAGCTTGTACTGGAAATTCTTTAACAGAATTTTAACACAAAAAAGCAACTTTTTCTATATTCTTTGGTTTTCTTCCTTCAATTTCAACAATATACTGCAATGATACAACAAGAGCATGCCTAAGTGTACCTAAGTGAAAACCACAAACACAAACGCAATTCTGCTATATTCATAAACTGAAATTAGCAGAATTGTGTCTTAAACAAAGACTAGCATGCAACCAAAAATCCCCATTTTACACAAACATAACATGCACAAAAACAACACAAGAAATAATACAGAAATATTCTTACAGCAGGTATTCCGTTCAGAATAATCATGGACTGAAAAATAATTTGCTATTAAAAGTCTTTTTTCTCAACTGAATATTACAATTATTTTTGAAATAGGTACGTTAATACGTTATAGGTAAGATTAAACAATGTAAAAGGCAAACTTCAATACAAAACATTTGGTTCAGACTTTAGCTTTAATTTTTATTTGTATAAACTGTACAAAAATTTTATTTTTGAGCTTGAGAATGTACACTTAGTTTGTTTTTGCCATCCTTTGTATGCGTCAGTTTAAATGGCACTAGAATTCTAAAATGATTAGCTAAAGGCAATTAGAAAGAGCAGAGCATTTTATGAAACATTCTTCTCATAAATCATGTAATATTCATACAAAAAGATTTTATTTTGACTAAAAATTGAATAATTTCTTGTTTTCTAAGTAAAAGATTACAAAATTTATTTATTTATTATTTAGAAATGCTGTATTGGAAACTATTAAAACGCCAAATAGAATTTCTACCTTCCAACATATACAGGGTGAGTTTTTAAGGGCGCGGTGGTTCATACCTCCTATACTATTACAGATATATACAAATTTTAAATACTTTTAGAGAAACATGAGTACTATATTTTAAAAATATTTTTCAATATACAGGGTCAATAATCAGTGGTGGTCTGAAGTTATGTTTTTTTAAATGAAACACCCAGTATTTCATTACATTTTTGAAAAGACCTTAAAGATTAGATGCTTTTTGATATAGGGTATTAAGGGTCTAACTTTAAAGGTTACTGAAATATTTTAATTTTGAACAAAAAAGGGCTCACTTTTCAAAATGTATTACTCATAAACCTAATAAGATTTTGGGGTATAACTATGACTAGAGATTGCTTATTACTCCTGTTAACGATTTTGGACTAATATTGAGACAAAATTCAGAAAAATGTACCGGGTGATTGACTTATGCAAATTGTTATTTTACTCACAAAATGGAACACGGTATAATTTTGCATTTTTGGGAAGCCAATAACGGATACATTCTTTTTGATAGTAAGGTTGTACTTTAACCATTATGGACTTATTTCCATTTTATTCTAAGAAAAGGCCACACTAGTAATTAGGGTGTCAAAATGTTACTATTTAAGCTGTACATTTTTTTATACTAATAATGATAGTCAAAATCGAATGATTTTTCAGACAAAAAAAATACTCGAAGAAATAATCTTTTAATATTTGTAGTAGGTATGTAATCTAGAAAGAATTGAATTCCACTTTTCATATCCACTAAACACTAAAAATTAAAGAAACAACATAAAGACTATGTGCTATTGAATTTACATAAAACAACAATAATAATATTAATCATAAATTGAATAGAAAAAGAACTCAGGAATATGTAAATGAAAATAAATCATTTTTCAATTGATAAGTATTCTAGTTAATGGGATGCTCTATATGTCCACCATTTTCTTGAATACATAATCTTGCACATGTCAAGAAAGAGCGACTAAGGTTCGCTAACATTTGTTTTTTAATTTCTTTAAATCCCCTCCTTATTCTGATTTTCACATCCTTACATGTTGTAGGCGCAGTTTGGCATACTTTTTCTTTTACATAACCCCACATAAACAAATTCAATTTCGTCATATGTGGAGACCTATCTGGCAAGCAGTTGGTTCACCTCTACCAATTCATCCAACTACAAATTCATTATCTAAATACCTTCTTACTCGTGCGCTGTAATTGAGTGGTGCCCCATCTTGCTGCAACCATAATCTTCGTGTAGTGGATCAAGGTACATTTTCCAACAATTATGACGGTATGTTTATTAAAAAAAATTGAGACAAGTATCTCCATTTACTCGGTTATTAAAAAAATAAGGACCAATTACATGTCTTCCTATGATTCCTCCCCAAATGCTTAAAGACCACCTGTGTTGGTTGTCAACAGTCCTTCTAAAATGGGGTTTTCTATGACATACTAATGCATATTATGCTTGTTGACATTACCATTGTTGTGAAATGTAGCTTCATCGGAAAACAATACATAATCAAACAAATGTGGCTGCTTCTGGACTTAAGCACCCATTCACAAAACACTCTTCTTAGTTCAAAATCGTTGCCTTAATATTTTGGAGATGCTGGACTAGCTAATATCTAATTTTCTACTTAAAATTCTGTCGTTCCTACTTTTCATACATAACTATCCTGCTTCCTTCAAATGAAAATTTCAATCTAACGAATGCATGATAGTCGAGATGCCTTTGGTTGGGATATTGTTGCGCATAAATTCTAGAGATTAAAAAAGCGTTACCATCACCGGATCCGATACAATAAATCATGTTAATTCTTACTTGTTTTGTAAACTTCACTCTACACAACACAAACCGTATTTATAACGTTTAATAATAACAAGAAAAAGACGTTTACAAATTGTTTCGAGGTTGTTTCTGGCAAATAATGTTAATATTAAACGTCAAATTCGATTATATAGATTAAAAACAAATAATTAGGTAGACGGTAATTTTCTTAATAATCTTAACAATGTTGTTTGTTTTTTCTGAAAAACTATTAGATTTTGACTATAATCATTAGTATAACAAAAATGTACTGCTTAAATAGTTGACATTTTGACACCCTACTAAGTCAAGCCTTTTAAGGCCATTTCTTAGAATAAAATGGAAATAACTCCATATCGGTTAAAGTAAGGACATAAAACCTTATTATTAAAAAGAATGTACTTGTTATTGACTTCTCAACAATGCAAAGTTGTATCGGATGTTCCATTTAAATAAGTCAATCACCCCATTATGTTTTTCTCAATTTTATCTTAGTATTAACCCAAAATTGTTACCTGTATATTGGAAAATATTTTTAGAATACAGTGTTCATGTTTCTGTGCAAGTTTTGTATTTAAAATTTTTATCTGAATAACGATTAATTTTATATTTTAGGCATATTTTTTGGAGAAAATTTAATTTTACATAACTTTTCTTTATAAAGTTTCTTAATATAAAGCGAAATAAGTCTAAAAATTACATAAGTATGATTGAAAAGTGTATTATCAATATTTTCATAGAAGTGGGCGGCCTTGGAACTTTTTTTAGTTAGCATCTAGATCTTTATTAACCTCTATCTGACAAGAAGTTTTAAATGTCTATTTGACATAGATGATCATTTTTGTTTTTACAATGTTACCTATTTTCGTAATGAATAATGTATTAAAAAAGAGGCTGCATGGTTATCCTAAAAAAGTTGTTATTAAAATTATTTCATTTCTTTTAATTCCCACATTGTAGGTTGGAATGGCATGTGTTATTCCACACCAGGTATTGTTTAGATTTCTTTTATATTCATTTTGTATACTCTGTTTCATCTTATTTCATTAGAGTAGACCAAGAAATTTTTATTTGAAGTGGTATTTCCATTTGTCAAAATGACAAGAAGCCAATTTGACGCCGTCCTGTCAAAAGTAATTATGCAGTGTTGTCTACTTAAGTAACGCACATAATGATCAAGTCTCATATTGAATTAATCATAATTTGTTGAGGAAATGCTGAAAGTCAGGGCAAAGTTGCCAATTTTAAAGTGTTATAAGCAAAAAATAGTGCAATGAGGAAAAGTAATGGGAACTTATTGTAATGGTGTCAGATATATTTCAAGTACGTACGAACTTAAATCACTTTCTCGTGGGCACATTAAGTATGTCTTTGGTTTTAGGTTTCATAGCGATCTGCCCAATACATCATAACGGAAAGACCTCAAAATTTAAAGTCAACATATTGTGGTAAACGCGGAAAATCTGAGTTTCATTTTTCGAAAACATCTACAAAAACTAATTTGGAAATTTAATTCGAAAAATAAATATTTTACTTTGGACAAGTTCTATCATAATGTTAAAACAGATTTCGATTTTGATGGGGGTCAAACGACATTACTTAGAATTTTGAACTTAATGAGTTACAAATACAAACGTGTCAATGGACAGGAAATTTTACGTGAAATGAAACATGTCGTTGTAGCCAAAATTAAGTTTTTGAGAAAATGTCTGCAGTTGTAAAGTTCAGGCCAAGATGGCAGATTTGTGTGTCTAGACGAAACGTGGATATCAAAATGGTTCTAATATCCATTGTTGGGTGCACGATTCTAACATCAAAAGTCATCCATCCAAAATTAAAAGTGAAGTAAGAGGTATACCATTTTACATGCGGGGTGTAATTTAGAGTTATGGAAAACTATCACTATTTACTCGGTACGGGGAATGAGGATCGCGATTATTATAAAACTATGAAAGGAGACCAGCTTCTAAATTGCGTGATTAAACAGTTGATTCCTACGCTGTCCAAACTACCCGGAAATTGTAAGATGGTTATGGATTTTGTAGTAAGAAAGGAGTTGTTGGTTACACAGGTTACACATGGAGTAAAAATTGAGGGCAAGATTACAAAAAAAAACTATGGAGCAAAATTCAACCTCTTAGGTCCAGAAGAAAAACTTATGTAGTTGATAATATTTTGATTAAGCATTGGTATGAAGTTTTATGATTACCTGCTTAGCTTTTGTAAAAATTCATAAAGTTCTCCTACAATGTGACAAGGTTTTTGTTCACACATAGAAAAGATTATTTTAAATGACTGGGAGAAACAAACAAAATACACTAACGTACCACACAAAATTAAAAAACACTGAACGTGTTTCAATAGTTAAGATACCATCATCAGCGGTCGACTAAGGCGAACTAAAGAAAATGTTTAATATATATATATATATATATATATATATATATATATATATATATATATATATATATATATATATATATATATATATATATATATATACATATATATATATATATATATATATATATATACCATCAGCAAGTAATGCTTCGTTGCTTATCGGGTGAAAGTGAAACTGAAAGTTGTGAAAGTTTAATGAGTTCTGAGTAGCCCAAAGGTCATTGATCATCATTATTCATAAGAATTTGTTTGTTTTTGAAGATTCCTAAACTCTCATAACAATCAAGTTCGTGCTTATTACTAACATGTTTGATTAAGGATACCTTATCAAGTACATAATTTTATCACACATATGTAGGGCTATAGCAGACTTGTGTATTTTATATGAGCTAAATGTTCTTTAAAGCGAATTTTGATAGGCTATTTTGTTTGCTCCACACATATTTGTTCACAACTTTTACAATTAATTTTATAAATTCCTGACATATCCGGCTTATCCATTTTATCTTTTGGATTGGCTAAAAGAGTTTTCAAACTATTATCTGAAGTAGTGACTGTTTTCAAATTAATTTTGAAAAATATTTTAGATACACCTTTTGTATAAGCAGGATAGAATGATCATTTTACATACTTTGTTTCTATTTGTTCTCTAGCCTTACCTAATGTAGTTAAATTCTTAACCCTCATCCTATGTGTTTGTTTCCTAGCTATATTCATAACCACTTCATCTGAAAACTCATTGTATGCAGCAATTCCTTCAATAGTGCACAATTCTTTATTATAATTTTGAACTGAAAGAGGAAAATTAAGCAATTTATGAACCAAATGCTAGTTTCCTTACGATAAATATCTATATCTAGTTTACTACCATTTCTTGTTACCAGAGTATCAAGGAACAGGAGACTGTCATATGCCTCTATCTCAAAGGTAGATTTGATTGTCGGAAATTTAGAATTTAAAGTTTCTACAAAGTTTTCAACACTACTAATTTTAGTATTAAGGATGGCAAACACATCATCCTCGTATCTAATTCAAACTCAAGGAAAATAAGGCAAATCGTGTTTTAGTCTGTCCCAAATTTTCCCATTAATAGATTGGCTATAAACAGAGATAAGCTATTGGCCATTGTTGTACTATGTTCTTGCTGGAAAAATGAATGGTTAATTTTGAAAAAGATTTGTTTCATACACAAATGTGTTAATTTAAGCAAAAAAAAAAATATATATATATATATATATATATATATATATATATATATATATATATATATATATATATATATATAAACACTTGTGAAATTGCGCTCTGCATTTCCTGCCTATTTCTCCCCTTTTGGAAGAGTGAAAAAAGCAGAAGGCATTCTTATTAGTTTTTACGTAGGTTTGGTTAATAAAACATCTCATTGTAATAGATAAGACACAATGATTTCATTTATGCCCAATATAAAGAAAGTATATTTTTCCATAATAAAATTTACTTTTGTTTTAAATAAGTCACTCGAGATCCAACGATTTTCGTGCAAACGAAGTCTAAATAGCGTGAAAAACCATGTTGAAACGTTGCATTAGTTTCAGTTTCCAAATATAACCAACAATTTCCATATGTCAAGTTATAGTAGTTTGTTGTTTTGACAGTGATACCACACTCTCCCTAGATTTATTTGGCCTGCTCTACACAAAATAAGATGGGACAGAGTATATTTTAAGAATAATGGCTAGCTTTGTATTGAAGTTTTCTTTAACAAACTCTGCATATACTATCAGAAAATTAACTTACCTTCGACTTAGATTTTGGAGATATCTTTGATAAAAATCCTTTAGCAGTGGCAGTACCGATTGCTTTTGATCCCTCTCTTTTTTTTCCAAAAAATTCTGAAATCAATTTTGTGATACTTTTCCGCCGATCCCTATCTTTACATTTAATTTTCTTTTCTGTAGGTTTATTTGTGTTTGTTAACAAATTTGGATCGGATTTATAAAATTGTAATTTTTTTTCAGTACAGTCATCAAATTTTGATGTTTCAATTGTTTCTGGTATCTCAGAAACAGATTTTGTTCGCATTGGATTTGCTGGTAAACATATACTAAGAGCATTTCTTGAAGGTTCAGAAGTGATATGAATATTATGTGCCTGAAGAGGTTCTTCCCCACTCGTCGATCGTTTAAACGAGCTTCTTCGTTTTTTTGTTAAAGTGTCCGTTGTATATAGGAGAGAATTTCGCCTTTCTCTATTAATAACTAAAGCTTCAATACTATCTTGAACATGAATATCTACACTGTGGTTTTCTTTACCTATTTCAGAAATCAGTTCATTGCTTTTTTTATCATTCGATTTCAGTCGCATTTTTGATTTTCTCACTTCTGCTATTTCCTTGTGTGAATCTGAAGCTCTTAAAGCCTGAGGAATATCTGGTAAGCTTGCAATTTCGGAACTTATTAGTGGTGTTGATTGAGTGGATTTTAGCTTAATATGGAAGGAGGCATGAAGACTTTGTGGCTTCGATCTTTTTGAGATGGAATTTTTCCTTTCAGCAGTTTGAGGTATTTCAGAATCTATTGCAGAGCCGTTGCTTACTAGCAAAACATCTGGTGTGTTACTCTTAATTTCTCTTTCATTTTGCAAACTTTCCTTTACAGATGTAAAACCATCAATTGTTGGTGAATTATTGAGCTCAAGAAACCTATTTGAGCTTAAACTAGGGCTAAATGAATTTCGACTTCGTTTCTTACGTTCAAGTGATTTATTTTGAGCTTTCATTTTATTCATAACCATTTCCTGAACTAATCTTTGATTTTCATCTCTTACTTTTTTAATTTCTTCTTTGGTATAGATTTCCTGAAGTGTTTTTGAAGGCATTATTTCAGTATTATTTACATGAATTGAGTTCAAAACTTCCTCTTGAATTAAATCTGGCTTAGATGAAACACTAGGTTTATCTCTACGTTTTGATTTTCTAATGTCAATAGAGTCTCTTATATTTCCAAATTCAACTTTGGATTGCAACCTTTGGCAATGCTCTTGATACTCAACATTTGATAATTCTTGTTTATCATCGTTAGTTTCAACGCTAGTTTCGTTATTTTGGTTTTCATCTTGATCACTTACTTGAGTTTCATTTTCTTCACTATTTTCTTGAAACAACTGTTTTTTGGTGGAATTTAACAAAATATTTTCTTCTCTCTTTAAATCACATTCAACCACATTCTTAACAGTTGAATCACTACAAGTGTTTTCTTCTGTAGTCGTTCCTGTATCAATGACCAGTAAACTATCTTCTTCATTTTCATACAAATTTTGTTTTTCCTTAAACTTCAGTATGTCTGATGGTTTTAAACTGATTACTTCACTTCCAAAATTGTCTTCATTACCAATAAAGCAATACCCAGTGTTGTTATCATAACTTGATAAATTATCTAGTTCTAAAGTTTGTCTTATTACAGGACTTACAGTTTCAACAATATTTACTCTAGGACTTAAACTATCTTCTGCAATATCATCTTCATTATGAAACTCAATGTAACCATTATTTTTAATGCATGCATCCATCAATATTTTTTCATCGCTACTGGTCTCTTCACCTGTATCCATAAATTCAATACTGCTTAAAATGTTATTTAATTTTTCTGAAGGTGTCTCTTTATCCTTCTTTTGTTTTTGGCAAACATGTCCCATGTCATCAAATTCATCTATGTAAGCTTTAATAACTGAATGTTTCAGAGGTTTAATCTCTTTAGGAGGTTTATTCTTACGTAGGTTAACTAAATCAGGATTTAATTCATATTCAACATCTTCAAAATCATCAGATCCAACACTATCTCGTGCCCAATCTGATAATTCTGTTTCGGTCATAGCTGCAGCTGTTTGCTCTATAAACGATTCATGTTCAGATGGAGTACTTCGATTGCTTTCATTTACAGTGTTTACATTATTTTCATGTAGTTGAGTGTGAAAATCAGATAACACATTTTCTAGATCTGGTAACAGTTTAGGTTGGTTTAAAGCTTTTCTTTCATTGATTTTAGGTTCTTTGAAATCTTGGAGAGACTCGTTCGTATGTTCTTTTACAGCCACTAGATTTTCAGCATTCTCATTAGTAATGGATACTATCTTTCCAGCGTCATCATGGATTTCAACACGCGGTATTTTTTCAAATATCTTTACAGTTGGTGATTTTTTAATGCCAGATTGCTGATCTAAATCACTATCAGATGATGTAAGACTATCACTAGACATATCATCGACTGCAAAATAGTGTATAAATTATAAGTTCGATTACTCTGCCCTTACCTTTTTCCACATTTGTTCGATTCCAGGCAATCTGTGGTACAATGATGGGTATTTGTTGTGCAGGGCTACGTGGGCGGCCTTCCAATTCGTGTTGGAATTCCTCAACATTTTCATTAGTTGTTTCTGACGTGGCTTTTTTGTAATCACTTATAGTAATATTTTCATTACAACTAGGAGGTAGTTGGGGAGGTGTAACAATGTTTGGTGTTTTTAAAACTTCGTTATTTGAAATTGATTGTGAAATAATGGGTGATAAGGGTGATTTCGGTTCATTATTTGCATTAGAAAATGATTGCATGCTTGAACTCATTTCTGACGCAGGTTTTAACAATTTCTGGCAATCAGAAATATTTGTGTGAAATGATCTAAATTTCGAGTCTAAGGTGGAAACACTTCCAGATTTTTGAATACTTCCTGGAACTTCACTATCACCTAATAAATATTTTTTTTTAAGTTCCAATGAAACTTTAGTAGCAATACCACCAGTGCTTTGTGTGCGATTTAAGGCATAACCTTCAGTTCTACCAAGCAAAGGAGGTGCAGATTTTGGTATAACTGGTGAAGGCACAAGAGGTGTAAATTCCAATTGAATACCCGTTTTTTGTATTTTACCATTATTTGGTGATTGTAAAATACCAGATTTCACCTGTACTTTTTTTGGAAGTCCGTATGAACCTCTTCTTTTTGTTATATTAAAATCGTTGAATATTATTGAGGGAATTTCTCTTGTTGGTGTTGGATCATCCACTGCAAATTCCGAATCTGTTGAAATTTCTGTCGCCGAATTATGCTTGCTGGATGACTCTGGACTGGTATCATCGGTTACAATCTGTAATATACATATAATTTATTTTAAAATTTTTGGAAATTAAGTAATATAAAAGGTTTTACCATGCCAAAGTAAAGTTAATAATTACACACAAAAAAAAATGCTTATGAGAGAAATAAAAAAAACTTTTGCTTTTTATCTTTTCACTCAAAAGCGCTCATCTTGATGTTCCACTTCCTTCCATCACGTGAACATGCATCATGAGACCAAAGATGTGTTCAAAAGGAACAAAAGTGAGATACTGAGAGAAACAATGCAAGCACAACATTCTATACATCTCAAGCTTGGATTATCAGAATATAGTCAAAGTGCAATTGAAAGTACCATAATTCTAATTTAATATACATAATTACTCAAGCATAATGAATTTAAATTTGTCCACCTTAACTTTTTTGAGTTCGTAGTAGCCAATACTTATAACTAACGCAGGTAACATTGTTACAAAATCACAAAATAAACAAAATCACAAAATAAACAAAATCTGGGCGTTCATAAAACAATACTCTAAACTTCGTCTTTCCTATAGAATTGAAGATGTGCAAATTCCCCAAGATTAAAGGAGTGGGGCACATATCCAGTGAGTGGAGAGATAAAATCTTTTGAAAATATATTTTACAAAGTATTCCAGTGACGTATCATTTAATAAGCTTCTTTATGGTTAATATATTGAGAACACTACCAAAATAAAATCCTTGACTGGGACAATATGGTAGGTTTACTTCAAAGCAGAAATTTAATCACAAAAACCTCTGAACCAGTGTAATACTTGCATACAAAAAACTGAGACAAAATCTTGACAAGAAGTGCACGGTAACAGTGGACAGAGTGACACATTTTAAAGACAAAACTCAACAGCAAGAGGTGTATAGGGGTGACAGATGGGAATGATAGGTGATTAGTCGGATTTGTGTCACTGATTTGATAAGAGTAAATTAGCATATCAGAAGTTTTTCATCTATCATCCACATCAGTGCTGATAATATTTCTGTGCTTTTAATACTCTTGTTTTTTATGGTTGTTTCTATCTTCACAAATAACTGTACTTTGAAATATACCTTATTTTGATTTGATGAGGAGGAGATTATTCAAATCATCACCGTGGTTAAGATTAGGGGCAACCACTCATCATAACATACATTCTAAATCAGGTTAATATAAAACTTCGACTTGTTTTATACCTACTGTGACCAAGCTAGTTGGATCTGTGGTAACACAATCTGCTTAGTATTGATCCATGTTACCATCTACCTTGTATGAGGTTTTTTCAGAGGGTTTTCCTTATACACTTATAGCAGCATAATCAATGCATATATCCACATCATGTGCAGCTATTTAGGTGAGTAGTATCTTCCCCCTCAGAACCCTAACTCAATTATTTCCAATCCTATGCTGACTGCACCTATTCTTAATCCTACCATGGACATATACCCAATATGTATGTATCTTGGGAATCCATCGCTGTGGCTGAAGGAGCGTGTAAAGTTCAAGTAGCACGTCCTTCCCTTTGGGGAGGGAATAAAACATGTTGCTTTTCTTTCCTACTGTAACATGAAAATGACAGTGCATCGCTTAATCATTACGGAAGTAGCTTCACAAGTAATTTGTTGAAAATATAACTATGTTTTCAATTGAAACTGCAAAGAGGTGGGTCAAAATATGACGAAATTGACTGGAAGGAAATCGGAAGATATGAAAAGAAAAGAAATGACAATGTCCGTTTGTTCTCACTCCATCAGTAAAGATCAACAATAAAATCAACTTCTTACCAACATATGATTTGCTGAGTTAGTTATTTCAAGAATAAAATTTCCCATTACCTGCGTCTTTGTTAATTTTGGTAAGAGAAAGTATATGAAGTCTGTAAGGCGAATTTATAAGACTGAACAATAAGGAATTGATGAAAACTGTAATGCTCATCATTAACACATAGACAATGTACATGACCTGTAAGTCAATGATCATTTCACTCCACAATTCAATATCACAAAGGCCACTATAATGAATGAAACTAGGAAGTGATTCCTAGCCAATTCTTAAAACAAGAAACAGTTGATAAACATGATTACTACTTCTTTCAGAAGCAACAACTATCAAGTGATATAATCTTCAGAAGGAAAATTTGTTCCTCATCCCACCTTCATTAGGAATGTGTGAATGTTACAAACAACATCTTCATGAAGTATGTATTCACAAGTTGAAACACAACCAGCACTTGAATGACAGTACTTGAATGTGCTACAACATTCAACAAGAGATACAAAGTACTGGAGAAACTTTGTTACTTCACCTGCTGTAGATGCCATTACATCCCTAAATATTTATTCATACAAGGACAACTGATCAACACCATGCAATGCTCTTGCATGAAATGTGGGATATCTTGCACAGTAGTATGCAAAATCTGGGAGAGGTTACCATAAAGAGTTTAGGTCTCAATCCGCCAATTTGTGTTTTTGAAAAAAGACTATTTCAAAAACCTCTCAACGATTTTTTGAAATTTGGCAAAAATCATGTGTACTTAAAACAACTTAAAAAAATATATCAAATTCTGTTAAAAAAAATAAATCAGTTTTCAAAATGGCGGCGCTATTTCAATTTTTGTGAAAATCAAATTTCATCCAAGATATTTCCAAAGTTTTAACAAGTTGACTGTCACGGAACTCGTTGGCTTACACAACAGAAATCCTTTTGTGGAAACCAACTATGAGATAATTAGTATACAGACACACTTCGAGCTCTCGCTTTTCTAGAGGTAAATCAGATATTTACTATGTATACATTCGTAATAATTGAGATACAGTGCTGAGTGGGTAACAATTATGTCTTTCTTGTGTGTGTTATTTTATAATCAAATTATAAATAACCCAATATGGATAAGAAATGACCAGTTACTGAAAAACAACTGGAGTACTATGCTAATCTAATGAGATTTTCAGCAAAGATGGCAATGACAGTAGCGATTATGTACTTTCTGAGAATTAAAGTCAGGACAGAGATAATCAAGTCAACTTCAAACCTCAAGATGAGACAATTCTCGAACCTGAAGACAATCACGATGCTTCCTCAAGGGACCACTCCTAATACAAATGGCTTATTGGTTTGAAGTTGGATATGACAAATCTTACAGTCCAAACGCTGGTGGACTTATTTTTTTTCAAGAATTTCTTGAATTACTGGTCCAACAAACAAATTTATATGTTGTGCAAGAAATTGCAAAACAAACAAATTATCACAGTGGAAACACTTTAGTGCCTCAGAAATAAAAGGTTTTATTGGACATCTATTACAAATGGGCCCTTGTTCTTTTCCTTCAATAGAACAGTAGTGAAGTACAAAAAAATGTATAATGTAATATTTTGGCAATCATGTATAAGCGGAAATACATTCCAATTGTTAATGCACTACTTTCACTTTGTTGATAACTCAATACAATCTTCCGACAGATTATACAAGCTGTGACCTATAATAAATCATTAATAATAAATAATAAATCATTAATAATAAATAATAAATCATTAATAATAAATAATAAATCATTAATATTATGCATCAAAACTAAGTGCCCAATAAAAATATTTGTATCAACGAAGCAATGATGGTGTGGAGTGGAAGATTGCATTTCCGCCAGTATATAAAAAACACAAATATGGTATCGAACTGGATGAGCTCTGTGAATCCAATGGTGTTATGAGAATAAAAGTTTACATTTACTTGAGGACTATCTCGATAAGGGATATACAGTATACATACACAATTTTTATAATTCTGTTTTTTTATAGGCCCGTGACTTTGCCAACGAAGTATAGGTCGCTCGCAGTTGAGCTCTTCTGATCTGGTGTGTCAGGTTCTCCTCTTTGAATGTGACCGAACCATCTGAGTCTTTGAGCTTTTATAAATCTAACTGTCTTCTCCTTCTAATAAGTCTCTCACTTCAAAGTTCATGAGTTGTCCAAATTCTCCATCCGGCGACCTTACTGCTCCGGTTATTCTTCTTATGATCTTTCTTTCCAATATTCTCAGTTCTTCTTCATCTATGTTGTTTGAACACATTGTTTCTGCAGAGTAAGTTATGACTGGTCTAATGGCCGTTTTGTATATTTTTAGTTTTGTTGTTTTACTGTTTCTGTCTTTTACCTTTTGATAGCTCCAGTATGCTTTGTTTCGCACTTTTATTCTTTCAGTTACTTCTGGACTTCTCTCGTTCTTTCCTTCTACTCTTGGAAGTAGTATCTTCCTACTATTATTCCCCTTTAAGTTATCTGGTCCTCTTCTTGTGCGTACCATGTATTTTGTTTTTTCATCGTTTATTCCCAAGCCTCTAACTTCAGCTTCTTTTGTAAGTTCCATTATTACCTACTCTGGGCTTCTTTTATCTCTTGCTTACTAAATCGTCAGCGTATCCGATTATTTGTGTAGAGTCGTGTGTTATCATTTTATTTCTCCATTCACCAATGACTCCTTCTAATGCTGTATTGAACAGTGTGGTTGACAGGCCATCCCCTTGTCTTACTCTCACTTCTATATTAATTTTACTTGAATTACGTTCGGGCTGTAGATATTTGTGCAGTGGAATTCATCATTGTCATGCTGGTCAATCTTATTAGCATTCCTGGTATTTGCGTATTTTTATTTCTTTGAGTAAATGCTGTCTATTTATTGAGTCGAAAGAATGTTGGTAATATATGAACAGCAGGTGTAATTCAATATCCTTTTCGTAACATTGCTCCATTATCTGTGTTAATGTGTGGATCAAATCTACCGTTGATCTTCCCTGTCTGAATCCTTATTGATATTGCCCCTAATTTGTTCAGTATATTTAGTCAATCGTCTTCTTATTATAGAAGTTAATATTTTGTAAGTTGTATATTTAGCAGTTTGATTGCCCTATAGTTGCCACATTTCATTGGCTCCCTTTCTTGTAGAGTGGGATGATTTGACCATTTCTCCAGTCCTGCGGCATGTCTTCCTCGGTTCATATCTTTAACATTAGATTGTGTATTCTTGCTAGTAGCTCTTCTCCTCCGTTCATTATCAGTTCATTATTTATCTCATCTGGCCCTGCAGCCTACTGCCGTTTTAGTTGTTTGACTACTTCCATAAACACTTCCCATGTGGGTAGATCCACTTCAGACAAGCGAGATGTCTTTACCAGTTCAAATATGCATGTTGTTGAGATGTCGCAATGTAAAACTTTTGATAAAATGGAATATAATGCGGGACTACAATCTAGGAATGTCTGGCATTGATCGATGAGATCAAATGCTATGATATTACACATCTCTAAGAAAGACTATTAGATGGCCTAAAAAGGATATATTCGTCGACGCGTTAATTGGGGCAGAGATAGAACCAGTTAAAAAAAAACACATTATTTGCTACCGAAAACAAAACTGCTTCTAACAAAGCCATGTCGAATTTGTACCAAAGCTAACAAACGCAGCAAAACGCGTTACTTCTGTCCAATCAACCAAGAGAAGCCAGCACTTTGTGTGGTAGATTGTTTTAAACAAACAATAAAAATATTATTCTGCTTGACTAAATTTGTATAAAATATTGCTTTTTGAATAAACTTTGTACTGGGCATTTGATATCACCTATTTTTAATACGATACTATGGAAAGAAAATTTTATAGTTAACAGTTGTGCTGATACATGTCTATGCATCAGTATTTACAATTTAATTAGCCATGGACAAAATTTCAATTAATCAACGTATTTTTGTCATAAGAGTTTATACGAAGTGAGTCAGTTGTGCAGGTGCAAAGGAAGAAATGGAAGAATTCCAACAAGGCAAACCATAATGAGAGGGTCAGAGATTTTCAGAATAGAGGGAACGTTGCATCAAATTTTAGTGAAGGTATAAGTACAGTCAGAACACCTGAAAATGTAGAATAGGTAAGACGAACTGTACTAAGAAGTCCTAAATATCTGCATCAAGTCACTTGCTTTGCACATTTCCAACAGAACTTTGCGAAGAATGTTGATTTCTGTAGACTTTTTGCAGGTTTTAGAAAATAATGAAAACCAGTTAAACTTATTGATTATGTCAGATGAAGCTCACTTCCATTTGTTCATTTGACGGGGTCTCTTAATAAACAAAATTATTGTTACTGGTCTGAAGTAAATCCACAAGAGCTTCATGAAAAACCTCTTCATTATCCAAGTCACTGTATGGTGTGGTGTTTCGGTGTTTGGTATAGTAGGACCATATATTTTTGAAGAAAATACTGAAACCAACAGTAAACTGCGAGAGTTACATTTACATGTTTTGGGCAAAATCAAATTTGGAGAGGAAAGAGGAAAGAAAGAGATAAAAGAGTTAAAAGTACTATTCTTGAATGTGGCGGAAATAAAGAATAAAGACCAAGAGTTTTGGGAGTTCATAAAGGAGCAAGACGTGGTGGGATTACAAGAAACATGGATGGAAGAAAAGGAATGGGAGCGATGGGAAGGTGAAATGCCAAGGGAATTCTCATGGGAGGTGCAGCACGCGGTAAGAGATAACAGCAAAAGGAGGGCAAAGGGAGGAGTAATAACGGGCGTAAGAAGAAAATGGTTAAATCAAGAAGAAAAAGAGAAAGTGCAACAGAGAAGAGAAATTGTGGAAAGGAATATAAAGCAGGGAAGAACAGAAATAAAAATAATGAATGTATACTGTAGAAGGATGAAAGAGACAAGGGAAAACCTAGAAGAGATGATGAAAGGAAGGAGGGCATGATAATAAGAGTAGATTTTAACGCGAGGACAAGGGAAGAAGGGGGAAAACAGGAAAAGAAATGACAAAGTGTTAAACAAAGACGGAAAAGAACTACTGGAAATGTGCAATTAAAGAGGGTGGGAAATAATGAATGGGAATAGAGAAGAAAGAATTGGGGAGTGCACGTACATAGGGGGAGGGGAGAATCAATAATTGATTACGTTATAATGAACGAAGAGGTAGGGGAAAAAGGAAAAAGCATTCAGGGTAGGCGAGAGAGTAAAATCGGACCACCAACCGCTAGAACTGGGAATTGAAGAGGGAGTAAAAGAGAGAGAAAATAAAGAGGAGTACATACCAAAAACAATATAGTCAGAGTGGAACATAAAGCAGTACAAAGAGAGGATGGAGAAGATAGTATGGGAAGGAGCACAAGAAAGTGCGGAAGAAATGAGAAGGAAGATGGAAGAAGCAACGGAGAAAGTCAAATTTAAAAGGTGGAAGGGGGAGAAAATAGGTTGGAAGAAGTGGTGGGATAGTGAAGGCAAGGAAGAAAAGAGGAAGGCAAGAAGAACATTAAGAAAATGGAAAAAATGACAGAGAGAAAGAATACAAACGTGCAGTAAATAAATATAAGAAAGCATGCGAAAGGAAAAAGGAAGAAAATAAAAAGAAACAAGAAGAGCAGATCAACGAAATACGAACAGAAGAAGAGGTATGGAATTATCTAAAAAAAGAACAGAGAAGAGGAACACAAACGGGAATACAAATAAAGGAATGGGAGAAATTCTTCAGGAAGGTGCTGGATGGGGAACATAGACAGAAAAAAGGAGAAAGACAAGGAAGAAGAGTACAAATAGTAGACGAAGGGAAAGGGATAAAAGAAGCAGTAATAGAGGCAATTGGGAAAGTTAAAAAAGGTAAAGCGGCGGGAGATGACGGGATACAAGGGTATACGGAAGGGAAAAGATAGCAAAAGGGATGACGGAAATAATTAATAAAATATGGAGAGGAGAAGGCTTCCCGGAGGGATGGAGAGTAGGAGTAATATGCCCAGTATACAAAAAAGGGGACAGAAAAGACTACAGAACGAGATAGAGGTAAAGAAACTGATTCCAGAGGGATAGATGGGATTCAGGAAGGTGAGAAATGTGATAGATAATATATATATATATATATATATATATATATATATATATATATATATATATATATATATATATATATGAGATGACGCACATGGCAAATAAAGAACTAGATAAGTGGGAAAATAGTGACGTTATTCGTAGACCTAAAGGCGGCGTTCGACAGAGTGAACCGGGAAAAGCCATGGGAACACTTGAGAACGAGGAGCAGAGTGAGAATGAATGGGGAGATGGGGGAGGAATTCCTAACAAGGAGGGACCTAAGACAGGGATGCCCTCTAAGCTCAAGTCTCTTCTCAATATGTACGGGGATCTGGAGGAGACATTAAGAGGGCAGCAAACGGGAGGATTGGTGGTAGAGAAATTGAAGGTATGGTCACTGACGTACGCAGACGACATAGTGTTGGTGGCGAAGGAAGAAAAAGAAATGAAGGAGATGAAGACGATAGAAAGATATATGAAAATAAAGGAACTAGAACTAAATACAAAAAAAAACAAAGATACTAATATTCAGAAATGGAGGGGGGAGAAGAAAAAAGGAAGAGGAAATGGGGAGGGGAGGAAGTTGAGCAGGTGAAGTACTTCACATACCTGAGATATACAATGAGACAGGACAACAAGGATGGGGAGCACATAAAGGAAAGAGTGTGAAAAGGGAATAAATTCATAGGACAAGTGTGGGGGAAAGGTTGTTCGGAGTGGACCTAGGGAAAAAGAAGCTGCTATTTGAAAAATTAATATAAAGTGTGGTGCTATATGGGACAGAAGTGTGGGGATGGATAGAGGAAAGAGGTGGAAAGACGACAAGAAAAATATTGGAAATGGGTGGAAACACCGGGGTATATTATAAGGGAGGAAGTGCAGGTAGAAAAAATAAGGGCGAAGGTCGGAAGAAGGGCAATGAAATATGAGGAAGAAATGAGAGAAGAAAGGAATGTAAAATATTACAGGCATGCTGGAAAGAGATAAAGAAAGGGAGAGTGAGATATGGACAAGAGGGGTGGGAGGAATATTATAAAAGGAACGGGTATGCGACGGAGGAAGTAAAGAGGGTAAGGGTAGAGGGAGTAAGAGTAAGAGAAGACATAATAAAAAGTGACAGTGATGTCCAAAAGCATGAAGATGGGTGAAAATAAGAGAAGCAAAATACAATGAAAATTACAAAAAGATTAAAGGAGATGGGATACCAGAATATCTGAAAGGAAAAGGGAAGAATGGAAAGAAAAAAATTATAGCGAGGTTCAGATGTGGCAACGAAGAGTGGGGAAACAAGTATTGGAGAAAAGAGGAAGAAAGAAGATGTAGATTATGTGGGGAAAGAATGGAGAATATATGGCATATGACAAGAGTGTGGGGAGTTAAGGGAGGAGGATAGGTGTGTAGAAGAAATACTTGAGGAAAATGAAGGAGGAGCGGAATGGATGGAGGAAACATGGAAAAAGAGACAACAACTAAGGGGAGAGGGATCAATGAAAGGACATGTAAATAGTAGTAAATAGGTAAAAATAGAATAATTTGCAAAATTTTTAATTTAGCAAATAAAGATACTTATAAAAAATTTGGTTTCATCAACACGGTGTGACAGCATGGCAAACTCAAATTGTATTGCAAGAACAGTTTCCCGGTTGCTTGATTTCGGGATTCAGTGACATTATATGACCAGCTAATTCCCCCAATTTAATGACAACTGATTATTTCCTGTGGGGAAAAGTTTACAAGAGACATCCCTATACAATCCAAGCACTTAAAATTCGTATTGAGGAAGAAATAAATAATAGTGGAGCAGAAATGTTGGAACACGTAATGCAAAATTTTACATATAGATTACAAATATGTATCAAGAATCAAGATCATTTGAAAGATATAATTTTTAAAAAATAAAGGACATACAAAAGTTGTTATTTACGAAAAATTTCTATCAATAATAGCTATTTTTAGCCTTAATGCATATTCTTGAAAATAGGTTATACCAGATATGCCTAACCAGCATAATTATATTTTCTGTTAATTTATTATTAAATTTTCTCTTTATTTAAGCCAACCCTGAGTTTTTCTTCTCTTCCCTGAGGCCGTCTATCAAGAAGCTACGAGATAACTTGCAGTTGGCAGTGAACGTGTTAACAGAATATCTTACAGAGTTAATCAAATAATAAACACAAAATGGTCTAATTGCAATTCAACTATCATGAAATCGAAAAAATTTACTGTAATTTTGTATTGGTTTCGATATGTAGAGTTCGATGCTATATAGCACGCTAAGTTTTTTTGTGATACCTTGTATTTCATACCTATCCTCCTCCAGAGGATAGGGATATCAAGTTACAGTTTGTACCAATATTACCCATCTACACATTCAAAAGCAGCTACATATTATGTTATGTATTGGCACTATCAGATCTTCCTACTTAAATGGACCAATCATTTTTTTTTTTGTGTATTAAATATTCCACAACTTTTTTATAACTAGAACGTTGACATTTCTACAGATGTTTGGTTGATTTTATCACACTCTAAATTGCACATAGTTGACCATCGCAAAATTGAAATCAATCAAGAGAATTTCAAAATTTCAAAAATTAAGTGTTAGCAACTTAAAGCAACATAAATGTTAAAAGAATATTTAGTTAAGAGCACACAACTCTCACATCAGCAATGGAAAGATTAGCATTATTTGGCAATTACATACATCAAAAAAAAAAAAATCACTCTTATAGTTACCTTGTTATACCATTGCTAAAATGTGGCTGTGGCCCAGGAACCAAAATCATCTTTTAAAACTTTTAATTAAATTTCTTATAATACCGAATGCAATTATTTAAACTTAATTAATTCCAAAGTTTAATATCAATAGCATTTGTAATTAAAATTTAAAAGAATAACAATTAATAAAATTTTAGAAACAACAAAATTAATAAATATATTACAGAAATGACTAGAAAATGTTAGGATTTCGGTTAATGATTTAACACGAGTATTAAAATTTTTAAGGGTTATTGAATACAGCATTCATTTTTATTTTTATAATCGTTTGGATGAAAATCCGCAGATGAAACGTTTTCATTTGATGCACTAATATTTAAAATAGGTCTTTGTGGTTTAGGTAAAGTAAAACTTGTTACTTTTTCTTTTTTTAGTAAATTTTCATTACTTGCTTCAGATGCATTGTTTGTAGCATCACGAATATTAGAAGCGTCATGTTTGGGTAAGCATAAAACAACTTTTCTACGTGGTGGAGCAATAGGATGAAAGTGTGAGTGTTTAATTAAAATATTTCTAGGAGGAACTGGAGGTGGACAATCAAGTTGGCCTTGTCCGTTGTTATCATTAATTAATACTTCAGAAGACTTTGGCAAAATACCTTTTAGATCTATGCATACTTGTTCATCAACTGGTTTATTTTCTAGTGAATTTAGATCATTTTTGTTTTCTTCTTCGATTTCAGTTACTTCATAATTTTCTTTATTGATTTCTAAGTTGGCATCAGAAACAAAATTATTGTTCACTATTTCCTTGGAATTGTTAGCAATACGATCTGATATATCAAATTTCTCATCACTAACAAGAGGAACCTCAACTTCTTTACTTTCCAAGTTCACATCATTTCTACTAGCATCTACCTCATCTTCACTCTGTGACTCACTACCACTAGCGTCACTGTCATCAGAACCACTAGAATTCGGTAATTCAAGTTTTATATTCAACTTTTGAACCGACAGTGGTTTTTCTACATTTGGCTTGGAGGTAGTTTGATTGTTTTTAAATTCACGATCAAATGATTTAAACTTATTAGAATCAAAGTTTCCCAAAGATAACCGCTTTACTATAGAAGGTTTATGTATCGTATCTTGCGCATTACTTTCAAATCTTTGCAACACCTTCTTTACATTAACTTTTTTAACTGCGTCTAAATCAACGGAGCTTCTGTGCTGCAGTTTTGAATTAGAGAAAAAATCAGTTTTAGATTTGCTTAAATTATAATTACTTTTATGGTCTACTCCAGTGTCATCTATGCCCTCTATACCTGCAGCCTTTCCCTTCAAATAGGATTCAAAAAATGTAATATTTGTTTTAGGAATTCGACTAACAATAGAATCTGCACGTTGTGGGGTTTTTAGATCACTCTCTAATTTTATATATTTAGCATCACTGAATGATCTGTACAACTTATTTGGAACTTCCTGATGATCCAAAGTGTCCATCCAATCCAAAAGATCACTGACTTTCTCTTCTTCTTCCAGAACACTACCCACATCACCACTCTTTGCTTCAAGCTCAAGAGCATTTAACAAATCTTCAATACTGCTTGAAACTTTGTCCTCTTCTTCCTCACTTTCCTGTTTTTTTAAAGATTCAGATGGCTTCATAAGCTCATCTTCCTTAGACAATAAATCTTCAATATAATCATCAAGATCTTTCAAATCAATTTCTTTAGGTTCAAAACTGAATGAATTTTGTTTTTCAACAATTGGCTCCTTTCTTGATTTACTATCTAACTTTTCAGGAATTTCCCTACATTCAGTCTTACGCAAAACAGGCTTTGTTATAACCTTTTTTTTATTTGTATCACCAAAATACTTTCCCATAGAATCAATTTTAGTATTAACAACAACTTTAGGTTTTCCAACTTCTTTAGGTAGATGAATTTTGCTAGGAGTACGTTTAATAATCAGTAAGGGCTGAGGTTCAGGTAAAGTAAATTGTGGAATAAATTCTTTGCCGAAACTACGCCTCTCTTTTGGAGGAAGAACAACATTTCTTTTTAGAGTTGGTGATTCAGAATATTTAGAAAAGTCATTATTATTTGAAACAACTGAATTAATTACATCTAAAGAATCTATTTTTGGATTTTCAGAATTATCTGAATCGGCAGTGCTATAGTCATTTGATGTAAGAGACATGTTACTAGGGCTTGGAATTAAACAATCAATTAATAATTGT
Organism: Vesta saturnalis; assembly: GCA_036346205.1. Classification (NCBI taxonomy): domain Eukaryota; kingdom Metazoa; phylum Arthropoda; class Insecta; order Coleoptera; family Lampyridae; genus Vesta; species Vesta saturnalis. The sequence continues at coordinate 1,251,125 of JARFJB010001883.1, forward strand.
TGATTAAAATTAGAACTAGAATTACTGATAGGTGACCCCTCATTAGTTAAAATGTCAGGTAAATCTGAAGTATTTAATTGGCTGACATTATGCAGAATAGAATGTGGGGAATCAGTAGATAAAGAAGAGATTTTCACCTCTGTATCAGAACCGGTATCAGTTTGTATTACAGGTGGTTCCACTCTAACTTCTTGTTTCCGTAACTCCCTAGCTCGAATTTCTTCTTCACCTTCAGTTGCAGGTTCATCTTCTTCATCTAAAAATTCACAGTTACCATGGCTACAAACTGTATTAATTAATAACGTACCCCCACTAGTATTTTCATCATAACTGGAATGGTCTGAACTGCTGATGTAATCTTCAGAATCTGAATCCTCTTTATTTTGTTTTTGTTTTGAATATCTCTGTTTGTAACGTTCCATCCATCTTAAAGTTCCTTCTTTAGTTGGTGGTTCTTCTAAAGCTTCTTCATAGGCATCTGCATTATCAGATTCAGAACCGCTGTTGAATAAAAAAAAAAAAACTTTCAAATGCAGCTAAGTGCAATTACTAAAATAAATAAATACCTAATACTAGAAGAGTCTTCATATTCATCACTAGAACAAATTTCAGCTGTAGATGCACCAAAGTTTCTATCTGTCCATTCATCTTCATCCATTTGACTAAAGGATTCATCATGGTCTGAGGATATATGTCCAGCAGATAAGTTGGAAAATTCAATTCGTTCTGGAGTTTGCACTGTGAAATAATTTGTATTATTCATTTTATTATGGTTGTATAACATGGTATAACAGTAATTGCTTGGTTAAAAATGAAAAAGTGTACATAATAATACTGTCACGATTTTCCAAGTTTAATTTACGCAAAAAAATTATTTAACACTGTTAGTGTGGGCAATATGAAATAAGCATTCTATTACATGATTTACAATTTTTACATGATTAAATCACGTTCAATTTATATTATGGCCATTGAGATTTTATACAGTCAGTTTGAGAGATAATAAACATTGTGTGGTTGTTTTAGGATTACAGATAGTATATGAATAGGTGTTTTCATATAACAACGACAATATAATCCTTATGATAGCTTTTAAAGTTTGTATACATTGAGCTTTGAGAATTAATAATGTGCAAATGTTATTTCATATTAATTCTTCTCATGTACCTCACTTTAGGAAGGATATTTCTTATATAGGATGATGATTCTGTATTTATCATATTAATGTTACAAAGACCACTAGTTACTGTCATCATAAAATGTTAATATTATTGTAATTTCTATTTTGTTAATAACTGATGCTTATGACAAATGTAAAACAAGCACTAAAAGTAATTGTAAACAATAAAGCGCATTTAAGTCAAGTTCGCTATTAGTGTGGGATGGGGGGTGAGACACCACTGCTTTTTCACAGAATAAAAATTAAAAGAACTGAAAAATATTGTGCATGTAAACAGTTATATCTTTTAACTCGAAACAAAGCGTCAGATAAAAAAGAGTCACATGAGCTTTTTTCTTCTAAATTGAACACGAACTTCAAAAATAATTTTATATCTGATATGGATTTAGATATATATATATATATATATATATATATATATATATATATATATATATATATATAAAAGATAAGTTTTGTATTCCACACTTTGCCTCTTTAGGGCTTATATTCCCCTTAGACGCTTTGTCCCCTTTAGAGAGGGTGCTATGAGAAGAGAGAAGGAAGTAATGCCAAAAAAAAGGTTCAGCTCCTGATACACTACACATCCATATGATACCAAAATCGGTTTTAGTTATTATTTTTTATCTTACTCTTTGGTTCCTTTGGAGGGGGGTTGGGGTGCTAAACAGAGGTTTACTATAATTAACTTTTACAAATATTATTAAGAATTGAGAAAAAAGGAAATAACTGGAATTGTGTTTAAGCCTTACAACATGTTTGGAGTTGAAGTAACATGTGTTCTTGCCATAGTCCGGTAGTAAAATAAATCTTGTTGAACACTTGGTCACGTATATTGAAAGCAATCCTGTCTCAAAGTGTCTTATTCGCCGCTTTATTGCGTAGAAATTCTACACCTATCGCTTCTGATATGGAGGAGTGGAAATTTTTATGGCAAAGTGAGGATATGCTTTCCCACATAATATTTTTTTTTACTTTTTTTGCGAGAGAAATTGGTTAGTTAGTTGGTGCGCAGCTAAATACGAAAGCAGAAGTGGAATTTTTAATACTCATTCTTTTGTTACATATACAACGTGGTACCTTATGGGACGCAGCTTAGTAATTTTCGATGGTAATTTTTGTATATTCAATTAGTAGCTCCCCTAATTATTTTAGAGCAAAAGTGTAAATACACTTTTTCAGAGAAAAAAATACTGCATCTGTACAAACTATTAATTATAAATTTCGGTTTTCTAAACCGTAAAATTGACAAAATAAAAAATTACATTTTATTCAAAATCAGTGATGCTTTGGAATCATATAAACAAACAACATGATTGACATCGACTGATTTTTACATGTAATTCTGTTTCCGCTAAAACATATCCGGCACAAGAAAATGTAGAAAAGATAAGATGATTAAGCTAATAACGTTGGCTAACTGAAAATGCGATATTTTCTCACACTCTGCTTTTAGATCTTGTATATTTTCAAATCAACGTCCCAAGTGGTGGTGCCTTACTCGACGCAGCATAACGATTTCAATGTAACTTCTATATTCAATTATTAGGTCCCCTAATTATTTTAGAGCAAAAGTGTAAATACGTTTTTGTAGAAAAAACCGCATCTGTACACACTTATTAATTATAATTTTTCGTTTTCCTAAAGCGTAGAAATTGGCAAAATAAAAACCTTCATTTTAAAATAAATCAGGTACACCTTGGAATTATGTAAAAAAAACACAGAGTGCACATTTCATTATCTATTATTCCTATTTGAGGTTTATTAAATGTATACTTACTTAATAAATTGATTATCATAAAACTATGTTCAACTGAAGAGAAAACAGAAATGCCAATATTGTTTTATGCTGGAAATAGTGCCCGCCAAGTGAGGGTTTTATTTAGCGTAAAATATCAAAATCGGCCAATTCCAAGTAGTACAACGGTCGACAGAATCGTACGAAAATTTCAGGGAACAGGCACAGTATTAAGTAACTGCATTTGCAATAATGAAGTTCAAAATGTACGCCAACGCCAGGAAAATGACAATATGTTTAATGTTTTGGCTGCAGTAGTAGAAAATCCCCTCATAAGTTTCAGAACACAAGCAAGAAACTTTGGTTTGAATCACTCAGGTGCTGCAAATTTTAAAAAAGCATAAGTTTCGTTTCTATAAACACCAATGTCATCAAGAGTTGTGTGAGCATGACTTGGAGAGGACTGCATTTTGCTTGCAAATGATGGATAAATGTAACCAAGATAGTGAGTTTTTGAATAATATTTTGATTATTGATGAATGAACATTCACACTTCATAATGAACCAAACATGCAAAATTGCAGAGAATGGGCTACTGCGAATCAACATAATATTTTACAAACCAGGACCCAATATCCCCAAAAGTTAATCACAGGATTGGATCATTTTTCTTACATGAACACCTGACAGGAGAGCGTTTCTTGCAGTTATTGGAAGAGGACATAGGTCCGGCTGTGGCTCAAGTTGCTAGAGACAGTATAAAGAGATTTGGTTCCAGATGGATGGATGCCCCGCACATAATAGTCGTGATCTGAGCCAATTTTTAAATTACAGTTTTTCCAATAACGTGATTGGTCCTAATTATACAATTGACAGGTCTGCAAGATCTCTAGATCTTTCTCCCAATGATCTTTTCTTTCGGACATTTAAACTCTGTGATTTAATGGGGACGAAGATTTGAAAATATAAAAGATCTAAAAGCTTGCATTCGAGCCATGTTTGAGAAAATATCGCATTTTCAGTTAGTTAATGTTAGACTGCAATTTTACGACAGATTGGGTTATTGTTTAGTAGTAAATGGTGCTTCATTTGAACATTTGTTATTTATTAATTTTTCTGAATTTACATTATGTTTCTATCTATGTTTAGTAATCGTGGTGTACATATTAAATTCTCCTTCAATTCCATTTCTTTGCTTATTCTAGTTCCGGAAAATTATAACGATAGTATCTGCTGACGCAGCGTTTTATTCTCTTAAAACCCATTATTATTATTATCTTACCATTTCGACTTTTCCTTCTGTCGGATATGTTTTAGCCGAAACATGTTGTTTGTTTGTATGATTCCAAAGCATCACCAATTTTTAATAAAATGTAGTTTTTTATTTTGTCGATTTTTACAGTTTAGAAAACGGAAATTTATAATTAATAGTATGTACAGATGCAGTATTTTTTTCTCTACAAAAAACGTATTTATACTTTTACTCTAAAATAATTAGGGAAGCTAATAATTGAATATACAAAAATTACCATTGAAATTGCTATGCTGCGTCCTGCAATGTACCACCCTGTATAACCCATTTGTGTAAATAAAAGCTTCAATTTGAGCGTGAAGAACAACTTCGAATTAAATAAGGAAAAGACAGGAGGATGGACAAAAGGAAAAACAATAGTGCATTTTTTAAATGTCATTGAAACGAGCTAAGTGTAAGTGTTACCATTTAGATTTGTAAAACATAAATACAAAAATACACCATTGAAAAACCGAAAAAGCTAAGTATTTTAAACATACAAAATCTATATCAATTAGAGTAATCACCGAATGACACTTACTAATTGATTAAACGCGAAACATAAACCTGCATTATTTGGAAGCCTACGACTGAATGTTATGTTATAGTAGTAACGATAAATAGCAGGTCTTTAATAGATTAAGTATTACGTTATGAGCTATATTAATTAAGTTTCATTGTTTCACAAACAAAGCTAATGCAAATATAAATTAAAACAATGTATATTTTGAGTGAAAGGTATTTATGTCACTCTCAGAAGATTGACATGCTCCACTTTGCATGGTGAAAAATATTATTTTGAGAACTTAATAGACAAATAGCTATTAAAAAATTAAAAAAACTAATGAATAACTTGCATGAATCGAAAAAGCGCACCAATTAAAATTTCTAACCTACCTCTATTAAGTAAATCAACTCCTTCAACCCCATTTAAAGGAATAATCTTCAATTTCTCAAGAGGTTTTACATTTTCCTTCATAATTTTCTCTTTTTGTTGCTTAACTTCCAAATTGCCATCCTGCTGTGTATCATCGATCATACCAAAATGTTGTAAACAATAAAATTTATAACCATAATGCCCTTCCCTATCAAATAAGTAAGAGCCCAATCGTAAAGTTGCAAAACAATATTGGCACCTGAAATGAACAAATTATAAAAATTATGGAAAATTTGGAACACAGGAGCTGTGGCAGGATCTGTAACAAACAAAATACACCCATGTACCTCACAAAAATAAAAAACATCGAACGCGTTTCAATAACTAAGCTACTATCATCATCAGTGGTCAGCTGGGACAAACTACAGAATTTCTAACATATAAACCATCAGCCATTGTTTATCATTGCTTATCTGGTGAAAGAGAAACTGAATGTTTAATGAATTTTGAGTAGCCTAAAGGACATTATTCATTACAATTTGTTCCTTTTTGAAGATATCTAAAATTCATAACAATCAAGCTCGTGCTTATTACTAACATGTTTGACTAAGGATACCCTATCTACTACATGATTTTTTTCAAACATATGTAGGACTACGGCAGACTTATCCCAACGTTTGTATTTTAGAAGAGCTAAATGTTCTTTAAAGCGAATTCTGATAGGTCGTTTAGTTTGCCCAACATATACTTTTATTCCCCATTTTTACAATTAATTTTATAACTTCCCGATGTATCCTGCTTATTCATTTGACCTTTTGGATTGCCTAAAATAGTTTTTAACCGATTATCTGAAGTAGTGACTGTTTTCAAATTAATTTTGGAAAAGATTTTAGATCGACCTTTTGTATAAGTAGGATAGTTTGGTATTTTTAGATACTATGTTTCTATTTGTTCTCTAGCGTTACCTAATGTAGTTACATTCTTAACCCTCATCCTATGTTTTGTTTCTTAACTATATTCATAACTACTTCATCTAAAAACCCATTGTATGCAGAAACTTCCTTAATAGTGGACAAATCTTTATTATAGTTTTGAACTGAAAGAGGAAAATTAAGCAATCAATGAACCAAAGAATTAAAAGCCGTGAGTTTATGGTGTCTACGTGATTTGAGTCATAGATTATGAATCTTTTAGTGCTAGCTCCTTACAATAAATGTCTATATCTAGTTGACTAACATTTCTTGTTACCAGAGTATCAAGGAAGGGAGACTATCATCTGCCTCCATCTTAAAGGTAAATTTGATTTTCAGAAATTTAGAATTTACAGTTTCTACAAAGTTCTCAACACTACAAATTTTAGTATTAAGGATGGTAAACACATCATCCATGTATCTAATCCAAACTACCTTACATTCCTAGAGTTTGGACTAGATATGTGGATGATGTTTGCCATCCTTAATACTAAAATTTGTAGTGTTGAGAACATTGTAGAAACTTTAAATTCTAAATATCCGACAATCAAATTTTCCTTTGAGATAGAGGCAGATGACAGTCTCCTGTTCCTTGATACTCTTCTAACAAGAAATGGCAGTAAACTAGATATATATATATATATATATATATATATATATATATATATATATATATTATATATTTATCGTAAAGAAACTAGTACTAAAATATTCATAACCAACGACTCAAATCACTGCAGACAGCATAAAATCGCGGCGTTTAATTTTTTGCTTCATAGATTGCTTCATTTTCCTCTTTCAGTTCAAAATTATAATAAAGAAATTGCTGCATACAATGGGTTTTCAAATGAAGTGGTTAAGAATATAGTTCGGAAACAAATACATAGGACGAGGGTTAAGAATGCATTACTTAGAGAACAAATAAAAACAAAGTATATAAAATTACCAAACTACCCTGATTATACAAAAGGCCTATCTAAAATTTTTCCCAAAATTAATCTTAAAACAGTCATTACTTCAGATAATATTTTTAAAACTATTTTAGGTAATCCAAAAGATCAAATGGATAAGCAGGATAGGTCGGGAATTTATAAATTTAATTGTAAAAATTGGGAACAAATATATGTGGGGCAAAATAAACGACCTATCAAAATTCGCTATAAAGAACACTTAGCTCATATAAAATATAAAAGTTGGGACAAGTCTGCCATAGTCCTACATATGTTTGATAAAAATCATGTGGTAGATAAGGTATCCTTAGTCAAACATCTTAGTAATAAGCATGAAGTTGATAGTTATGAAAGTTTAGAGATCTTCAAAAACAACAAATTCTATTGAATAATGATGAAGACCTTTAGGCTACTCAGAACTCGTTAAACTTTCATAACTTTCACTTTCACCAGATAAGTAACGAAGCGTTACTCGCTAATGGTTTATATACTAGAAATTTTCTTTAGTTCGTCCCAATCCACCGCTGATGATGATAGCTTAGCTATTGAAACGCGTTCGGTGTTTTTTATTTTTGTGTGGTACATGGGTGTATTTTGTTTGTTACAAAAATTATGACTTATTCAAACAAATAAATTACTTAAAACAACCACGGTGAAAAAATCTTCCTTCAGCAGATAATCGTTCCATAAGGTAAACTCTTTTTTGACAGAAATGACAGTATTCAGAGCCATTATTTACAGGAAGTGCAGCAGGAGGTTTTGTAATCTGTTACATGAGAAAACAAGTTATTTAATTACTTATTCATACAAGTTGTAGAATTACATACACTTTTTGTGTTAGATACAGATTCTTGATTAATATCTTTTGGTATCAATTTTTCTGTAATTTGTGCTACTTTGTTTTGACCTAGATCTCTTAATGAACCTTCCTTTAATCTTTGTTCTAAATGCTTTATTCCTTTATCTAACTCCGAAAATTTGGCTGAAATAAATCAATATTCAAGTAATGCAGTACTTCAATGTTACGGAAATGGTTGAATAACTAACAAGAAAAAGTTAAATAAAAAAAAATGTGATGGAGAAATGAGGTTAATCAATATTTTTATGATACTATATTTAATAATACGACACCTCTAAAAGGAAGGGTTTAACAATCTGTTGGTACAAATAAAAAAAGTGATCTTCAAATATTTGTTAGTTCTGTAATAATTAATTCATTTAGGAAGATCACATTTTTGTCTCTGAATGTTTATTTTAGTTGAAATTAAATGAACGACAAGATTAACATATGACATTGTACACATGAAAAAAGTTTTTGTACTCGTGTCCATATGTATACGGGGTGTAAATCAAATAATAATTTTTGAACAGGTCGTTAGAATTTGTTCAAGTTTTGATGGGTTATATAAGAGCCAGTTTGGTTTTTTTTTTTTATATAAAAAACCAATATGACCGACTTCCGGTCTCACCGGAAATGACACAAAAGCTGAAAATTTAAATAGAACAACCTGTATAATTTTACAGGTTTGGATTCTACAGCTTCAAATACATACAGTTCATATGCTAAATGTCAACTCAAACGCCATTTTACTTTGACAGAGTCGGCTTCAGGAGCATGTTGTGTTAATAAAAATTAGAAAATTAACAAATTACTACTTTATTTAGGAACTAAGGAAAATACTATGCATACCATTTTACTAGTACTTGAAAGAGCTGTTTAATATACAGGGTGGCCCATGTATGTTTCTATTTAGTTAAAAAACCGTAATTTTTAAATTTGATCGTTAACAAACTTCACAAAAATTAGTTATTGGGAAAAATAATATTGTGAGGATAATTGTACGTCAATTATCTATAATTTAGATGTCATAATCTAAAATTTAAAAAAATAAAATTAAAATGGTGCCTGAGTTGACATTTGACAGATGAACTATACCTCGAATCCAAATGTGTAAAAATATACAGGGCGTTCCAATTTTTAGCTTTTGCGTCATTTCCAGTAAAACCGTAACTCGGCCCAAACTGGCACTAATATAATCCACCAAAATTTGAACAAAATCTAACAACCCGTTTAAAAGTCACACTACTTGATTTACACCCGGTATAGTATAATGAGGTATTTCATAACCGTCACATTTGATCTCAGAAATTACAGAAAGGTAACAAACACATAATATAGTATCGAGTTTTAAAATCGATATCTTGTCTAACGAGTTAATGACAACATACTCATATGTTAATAGACCATGAACAATTGAGTTAAAAATTAAATAAACACAGTATTACTCTGAGAATAGTTTCTATATTTGTGATTTATGAATTTCAGTAATCAAATGTATGTTATATCTATTACACACAAGAATTATGAATAATGAGTTATTAACAAAGTCAGTAGCTATACTCTGTTCCTTTTTTTGAATTAGAGCAGGTCTTGATATTTTTTTCTGCAATGGTATTTCCATTTGTCAAAATGATAGGAAATCAATTTAATGCTGTCCTGTCGAAAGTAATCGTGCCTTGTTGCCTAGTTAAGTTACGTGCACAAGATGATGTAGTGTCATATTGAATTAATAATTTGTCGAGAAAGTGGCAAAGGTCATCGCAACGAGTATAAATTTGCAAATTTTAAGGTGCGTCTTAAACACAGTGCAGCAAGAAACTTATTGTAACGGTGTCGCATATATTTCAAGCACGTAAGAATTTAAATCACTTTTTCGTACACACATTAAGTATGTATCTGGTTTACGTTTAACAGCAACTATCCAAGACATCATAACGGCAAACCTCAAAATATGAAGATGATTGTGGTAAACACGCCAAATATCAGTTCTTGGATTTCACCTTTCGGTAAGAACTACAACGACTAATTTGGCAACTTATTTCAAAAAATGAATATTTTACTTTTGACATCACATTAAAACAGATTTCGATTTTGAGCAATGTCAAATGAGATAATTTTGAATCGATGATAAAATACTTATTTTTTTTGGGTTTTTTAATGATGTATTTTAAATTATACAATTTAAACATTTCGATAACACTTACAGTTATCTTCGTCAGTAGTAATATCTATTAAAATTGTTACAGATGTTGAAATAATTTTGTCAAAGTTACGCTGATGCTTATGTTTTAATTTTTCAACTTTGACAAAATTGTTTCAACATATCTAACAATTTTAATAGATATTACTACTGACGAAGATAACTGTAAGTGTTATCGAAATGTTTAGATTGTATAATTTAAAACACACCATTAAAAGACCCAAAAAAGATAAGTATTTTATAATGTGTGATAATGGTGAAAGTTTACATTTTCATATTTAAAATCAATGGGTTACAAACACAAACGTGTGAATGGACAGAATATTTTATGTAAAATGAAACATGTTGTTGTATCCAAAATTCCGTTTTTGAGAAAATTTCTGCAGTTGCAGTACCTAAATAAAACCTGGATTTATCAAAATGGTTGGAATATCCGTCATTGCAAGCAAGATTCTAACATCAAAAGTAATCCATCCAAAATTAAAAGTGAAGGTAAAAGGTTACACATAGGGTATAATTTAGGGTTTTTGGAAAACTGTGACTTTTTTGCTCGATTTGGGGAACTATGAATAGAGACCGGTTTCAAAATTGGGTGATTAAACAGTTGATTCCTGCAGTCTAAATTACCTGGAAATTAGCCAAAATTATGTTTTTGAGAAAATTTCTGCAGTTGCAAGATTCAGGACAAAATGTCAGATTTGTGTATCTAGACGAAATGTGGATTTATCAAAATGGTTCTAATATACAACCGATTTTAAAATTGGGCGATTAAACAGTTGATATCTGCACTGTCTACCCGGAAATTGTGTGATGGTTATGGATAACGCACTGTATCATTAGGTGAAGTTAGACAAGCCACCCTCACTTTATAGTAAGAAATATCGGCTGCAGGAGTGGTTGGTTACGCACGGGGTCGAAATTGAGAGCAAAATTTTAATTCAGCATGGATATGAAGTTTTACGATTGCCTCTCTACCATTGTCAATATTACTCTATTGAAATGATATGGGGTTTTTGTAAAAATTATTGGAATAAGTAAATAAGTTCTAAACCACCATAAAAATTATGGCTCGAGGTTTTATCCAAATGCTCTCCTAAACTTTACTTGCTTTTAATTAGGTCACTATATTGCAACACTGCGTTAGTTTTACTTTCAAAATATAACCTACAATTTTCAAAAGTCAAGCTACAGTATTAACTTTTTGTTCTTTTGACACTGCTACCTATTGAATAAAGAAAGCTAAGGAAGTAACATGGTATATGAAAACCAATCAGAAAAAGGTTACGGAAATATCCCCACAAATGATTCATTTATGCTGTTCGTTTCCCGTGTTTACGTTGTTTTGTTACCTGTCGAGTTTGAATTATTAATTTTCCTGTTTACTAATTTATTATCGTGCTTTATTAGTTTATCAGATTTATCTGTAAGACTGATTGTTACTAAGTAATAGTTTTTAACTGTTTTATGTTAGTTTTGCAAATAGTGTGTAAGTGCAATTTTTAAACTTGTTTGATTTATGACATTCCTCATATTCCAATAATTTTGCATCAATACACTGTTTTTATAAATAATAATGGTTAACTGTAATTGTTAAATAAATGTTAATGATAACTTAGAGAACCATATCGATTTTACACTAAAAATAACTAATGTTACTTTCTTAGCTTTCTTTATTCAATGCTGCTACCACACTATCCCTAGATTTCCGCAACCTGCTCAAATGCAAAATAAGATGGAACAGATTATAGTACTAAAATTGTCATCAATTTGAATAACATTTCATTCAGTAGAAAAATAAATTCGAAAACCCCACCTTCTAGGCACAAACGAAAGTAATTCTTCTTTCTAATTATTCATTAAACCTTTTTATATATGTTAAATACCTTCAGCACTATTTTGCCTATTTAAATGTTTCTTTTCCAATTTTGTTTGCCTTGCTAAAAACTGTTCTCTATTCCATTTTGGTACCCGCTCTTTTTCTTTATTAACTGATTTACCTAATTTATTTTCCATAATCTTCTTTTCAATTTCTTTAATATTCCAATCAGAAGTCTCAATTTTTCCAATTGCCCGAGTTAAATCTTTTGGTTTCTTTTCAGCAGGTTGTGGGTACCTCCACTTCTCTTCGATATCTTTAATACGTGCTGCAAACTCTTCATCTCCACCTCCAGTCTTAGAGTGTGTTGGTAATCGATTTTCCCTATCCTGCATATAATATTATTAATAATACACGAACATAGTAAATGTAGATACAGAATAATTTCATTACTCGAAAGCATTCTGTGATTATGGTCAATTAGCCTTACATTTACCTAACGCCTTTTTAGTTTTTGTTAAAATGACACAAAAATCATTTCACACCAATTATTAAATAATCTGATAAAAATGTTAATACATGCTCGGTAAAACAACACTATTACAAACTTCTTACAGGTATGTAAGTAAACTGTTTTTCTAAATTTTTAACACGATCTTGAAAATCTGGTGCTGTTTGTCGGTACACAAATAATGAATAATCCTCAAAAGGTCCCGAAGCATCTGGTTTTGCATTCATTTGTAGCATTTGCATACTTTTAACAAACTGCTCGGTTTGCATTCTCCTTTGCAGGCGTCGTTTATTTTGTCGATCAACACGGTTCGCTGCAATTTCTTCTAATCGTTTTCGTCTTTCTTCCTTTGTTTTAAAATTATTATTATATAACTGTACACAAAAATTGTATGCATAAAACATTCCCATATTTTAATAATATTTAATACAAACATTAATGTTATAATTACAATTATTTACATATTTAAAGTATTCAATCAACCTTGAGTGTTGCGTGTGTTTTATAGATGTTTAGTTATTTACGAAAAAAGTATGGGAATGTAAATTCTACATACAAATCCTTTTTTTTAAGTTTATATTTCACAATCGTAATTATAATCTATTCAAATTGTACTGTACATAATTGCAAAACATTTTCTTACCAATGTCCTTACGTAAAAAAAAAACATTTATGAGTTTAATCCAAAACTGAAATTTTTCAACTTTTATTGCAACTCACATTCTACATTACATGTAGTATTTAAAATTTATAAAATAATCTAATATAAACAATCCTAAACCAATAAGAATACATTTGCAGATAGTGTGTTTAACACTCTTGTGTTTCTGGAAAGAAAGGATAATATTAGGGGAGGTGTTTACAAGATTAAAGGACTATGAGATTTAAATCAAATAAACATTAAAGCATTGTAAAGTTCAATTTAGGCAAGGAAACGACATTGTGATAACAAATAATGTCTACAAACAAGTAAGTGAAGGATTTTCAGATTTATTTTCTTCGACCTTACTTCATGGAATCCCATATTTAATAGTACCAATGTTTCAAAGAAAACAACTTTTAGTAATATTTATTTCTCTATGCTTTTCAATACAACATGTATCATTATCAAGAGAAAATACATAAATCAAATAACAAATAGCTATGGTAATAAATATTATCATAAGGATTTGTTTCCATAATTACTTGCAATTTTACTTATACATTTTAACATTTCCGTATACTATATGAAGTATAGTAAAGGGAAGGTATTGCGATCATGAAAAATTCGACCTTGAGATTTTGACGGATCTTCACGTTTTGAGTGTCCATGAATCCAGTTTGACCATTCCGTCTGTGTGTGTCTGTCTGTATGTAAACACGATAGCGATCAGACCTTTTCAGCTGGAGTTATGAAATTTGGCATGCAGCTACTACATGTAGGAGCACCAGAAGTACCTGTTAACCTACACGGTTTTCAAATTTTTTCAAGTAAACTACTCGTAAAAATGGAGTTATCAATTTGAAATTTCTTACACACATGAAAGGCACTGAAAAACTTACGATATGAAATTTCAAGATGATAAGGGCACCTGAAATTGTATTTAAATGAAAACCGCTGCCAAATTATCTGCCATAATGCTTTCTCATATATGTAAATAAATAACTTCAAAGACCACAGTACCTGAATGTGAGTCATATCTGTTATTAAATACGATAATTCCCCATTTTTTATCCGCCATTTAGAATTTTTAAATTTTGACAAATGATTTATTCTTAGCGATCTTAAAAACCCCCAATACCCAACTTTCAAAAAAATCTTACACCTTAAAAACGATGCGCTACTGGCAGTTTTTAAAATTTTTTTATTTAGATAATGTTTTACAAATTAAGAAAGTTGCAAAATTAATCATTAGCCCACAATACCAGAATGTTACGTCATATCGGATTTTAAATACGATAATCCCCCATTTTTGATCCGCCATTTTGAATTTTTGAATTTTAACAAATGATTTATTCTTAGGGATCTTAAAAACCCCCAATGCTCGACTTTCAAACAAATCTGTTGATAAATTAAAGAATACACAATTTTTCACCCTAAAAACGGTGCGCCACTGGTTATTATATATTTTTTTTATTTTGAAATTATATAAAAAAAGTATTAGTTTGTTATTTTAATTATGTAACTTTTTAAAATTTGAAGTAATGAATTTTTTTAGTTTTCTGATCCATAAAAATGCCCCGCCACTGGTTGGATTTTGTTCATTAACGAACTTAACCCAGATTTTATGGCAAAGAATTTTTGTACCAAATTTCGTATCAATAGCTGTAATGGTTCAAAACGCACGCACGCACCCACACACGCATACGCACACGGATGATGAAGTCGAAGCTACGATTTCAGATGAAGCTGATACGGATAATCAAGTAACTTCAAAATATGGCAATATAGTATGGAATGAAAAGACACATTAATTGGGAAAGTTATCAGCAGCAAATATTATTTCGTTGATTCCTGGACCAACAAGGTATGCTACGTCGCGAATAATTGATATAAAATCCGCGTATATCTTATATTTCACATCCAAAATTGTAAACCTAATTTTGAAAATTTCAAATTTAGAAGGCAAAAGAATTTGTGGCGGCACGTTTCAAGAACTAAGATTAGTTGAACTAGAAGCATATTTTGGCCTACTGTTTCTAGCTGGAGTGTAAAAATTTCATGGAGAGGCAACAGCCGGTCTGTGGGATGGAAATGTAGCTCGTCCAATATTCAGAACAACGATGTCCCTACAACGATTTCATGTAATTGCATGAACAATTCGCTTTGACGATAAAAAAACTCGACCACGACGCCAAACTGATAAATTAGCTCCCATACGGGACTTGTGGGATGGATGGGTTGTAATTCTACTTAAGCTCTATAATGTTCACAAAAATGTAACAGTAGATGAGCAACTGGTACCTTGCAGAGGCCCTTGTCCTTTTAGAGCGTGTGAATAAACCTGCTAAATGCGGAGTCAAGATTTGGACTGTATGCGATTCTGTAATTGTTTACGCATATAACATGCAAGTTTACCTCGTACAATCTGGGGCAGATGCTATTGAAAAAAAAAATAACCATGCTTGGCACTATTCTCAAAAATAAGCTTGAATTGCCAGCCACATTGGTCTGCAACAGGAAAGAAGAAAGTTTAACTTTACCAAAGACACGTCGATAGTTTCCTATATTCCGAAAACGGAATAAAAATGTTACGCTCTTGAGCATCATGCACCACAATAACGGAGTATGCAACCAAGATCACAAAAAGCCGATTATGATTTTAGATTACAACAAAACTAAAGGTGCTGTAGACATGTTAGACAAGTTAATAATAACATACACGTGCAGACGGCAAACTAAAAGATTTTTTACAATATCATGGACGTTTCAGCTTACAACACTTATGTTCTGTGGTGCAAAGTAACTCCAACCTGGAATGCTGGAAAACTTACAAAACGGCGACTATTTCTTGAAGAACTGGGTAATTCCTTGATCAGTCCATTATTGCAAGAAAGAAAATGTCTCCCTCGAAGTATCCCTGCAGCTGAAATGGTTATAAAGTCACGTTCTTCAACTAGAAATGTCGAAGTAAGGGAACAATCAACCATAACCAAGTATAAAAGATGTAATTTTTGTCCATCTTCAAACGATAATAAAACTAATATGGTATGTTGTAATTATTCAAAATACCTATGTAAAGCTCATGTATATTACTACTCTCAAGACTGTAACAAATAAAGTATACACCTAACTACTACGTTTTTGTTTTGTTCTTTACATAACATTCATAATAACATGTAATAAAAATTAAATAACGTAATAAAATGTAATAAATAATAAATACTACATCTTATTTTTTTATTATTTACTGTTATATCAATTTAACGACAATAAAACGACAACTATGGGCTACCGGGTCATAATGACTTGAACACAATAAGTGAAACCAAAATGTTAACACAATAGGAGTGTTAATGTGATACATATTGTATTGAAAAGCGTAAGAAAATAAATGTAAATAAAATGGTAGAATTGCATTTTTTTAAACATTTGTACTATTGAAGCATTTTCAGTTTAGTTGGTCTAAATAATAAAAAAAAACTAATTTGAATACTATTTTAAGGAGACACAATACTCAGGATTAAAGCTTATAAAGATGATATTTTAAATGGTGTCTAATGTGATTAAAAAATATCAATAGAGGTCACCACAACATTGTCCAATTATTGTACTGTTTATGTAACCAAATTGCATTAACCCATTAACGCCTAGTGTTCCCGTATGGGGACATCGTGCTTGACGTCGGTTATGGGCGTGGTAGGGATGACAGATTTCTACGCAGGTTGTTTTAGCACGTGTTCGTAGTTGTATGTACTTCAGTTAACACGTTGATGCTAAACTTTGTCTTTTTTTATTGTGTGTGATTTTTTGGACTATCTAAATTGAAGAACCTTTTGACCTAGGAGAAATGGCTGACATACGTTTGGTGTAAGTACAATATTTTATTGTGTTTTAGTAATAAAAATAAATTAACGGCGTTTTGAGCAAACTAAAACATAACCTAAAGCACTATCAACATAAATTTTATAAATAATTTACTTTTTGTTTCTGAAATGAGCCATAAGTTTAGCGTTCCCATATGGACCCGCTAGGCGGTTTACAGGTAAAATTGATTATAATAAAAAATATTCTTTTTTCAGTGGAATAACGTTGCAGGAGGCCCTAGACATCGCCTACGAATCAGAATCCGATACAGAAGTGGCAGATGTTTTTATAGAACCTCCAGAGGGTCACGTACTTACTGACGAGGATTATGCTGACGAGGACGAGGGGGCCTAGCGGATAATCTTAGCTCCCGACAGCTTACTGCCGGCGCTGAACTGCGCTTTACTAATTCTAGAAGAATTGGTCGTATATAACGTTCAAGCAGAAATCTTAGAAAATAACGATATTTCAGAGGTAAATCCAGAAAATCTGTTGATAAACGAAGCTCAAACGAATAATATGAACGTAAGCAGAACCCCACCCGATTGTGATTTCTGTGATGGGGATTTGACCTTCACTAAACATTCGTTTCCCGCTGAAGACTATTCTAGGTATAAAAATATGTCATTTCCAGAAATATTTCAGCTTTTTTTTAGCGACGAGTTACTACAACTTATTTCAGAACAAACGTCGAATTATGCTTTATTTAAGAATTGTCCCGACCCAAACATATCTGTTGAAGAATTAAAAGTATTTATCGCTATTTTATTGGTTAGTGGTTACCATGAGCTTCCAACAAAACGTTGCTATTGGGAAAATTCAAAAGATATGAGAAATGAAATGATATACGAAGCAATGAGAAGAGACAGATTTTTGCAGATTTGCCGCTTTCTTCATTTTGCGGACAATTCTACCGTAGATACAGCGGGCAAATTATATAAACTTAGACCTCTCACAGACTACTTAAAAAATAAGTTTATCGAACACTATGTACCCGAACCAAACTTGTCTTACGATGAATCAATGATAAAATATTATGGACGCCACGGATGTAAACAATTTATCCGTGGCAAGCCAATTCGGTTCGGGTACAAAGTTTGGTGTCTAAACAAGCCGAGCGGCTATTTAGTGAACTTTGAAGTATACCAGGGCAAAAACCCCAGGGCCAATAATCTATATGAATCCCTACTTGGAAAGGCTGCGGCACCTCTAGTGCAAATGCTTGATGACTTAAAAAATAATAATAAATCTTATCCCTATAATATATTCATCGACAATCTTTTTACTGGAACAAATCTGCTTTATACGCTAAAGAAAAATGGATATGGTACTACAGGAACCATACGAGAGAATCGTGTTCCAAAAACTTGCCCAATAACTCCTAAAGCAACTATGAAAAAGCAGCTCTGGATAAAAACAGTGGAATCCAGTATATTCGTTGGATGGACAACAGCGTTGTGACGGTTGCCAGCACGTCATTTGGGGTGCAGCCTCTTAAAACGGTCGAACGATTTTCTGGCGTTGAAAAGAAAAAAATCCCAATTTCCAGGCCACATGTAGTTTTAGAATATAATAAAAATATGGGTGGAACTGATTTGATGGACAAAGGAGTTTCCAAGTATGCATACATATCTATGTACTTAGAATAGCTTTGTAATCTTAGTTATTTTGTATTTCAGGTATCGTGTCGGGATAAGAGGAAAAAAATGGTATTGGCCGATGTTTACATGGAGCCTAGATGTTTCTGTTCATAATGCGTGGCAATTATGTAAGAAAACTGGCTGCAATGTACCTCAATTAGAGTTCAGGTGAGTTATAACACAGGTACATTTTTATATAATTAGCATTATGTTTACTTTGTTGTGTATATTTTTTGTACTTTAGGAATATTTGATAAAATTTAAAAATCTTCCAAAGACCAGTGGCAAGACCCCTAAAATAAGGGATGAATTAAAATTTGACAATATTGGTCACTATGTGGTGCAAGTCCCTAATAATAAAAGAAGAAGGTGTGCCGGAAATAAATGTGACAGCAGAGGACGCACAATATGTTGCAAATGTGACTTAGGGTTGTGTATTTCTTGTTTTAAAGACTTTCATACTAAAAAATAAAATGTAGTGTTTCTTTAGTAAATAGAATATATCGTTACATTTTGTGGTTTTAATAAAGCTTACATTTTTTTGTATGCATTATATCCTGTATTAACATTGACTGGGGAATCGCCTAGTGGTCCCATATGGGAACACCGTTTTTCACTTGGTTAGAAAATGAAATTTAAACAAATATATTTTTTTCAAGCTTAGGGGGCTTATAATAAAGCGGAATATACAAAATTTATCAAAAATCAAGACAAAAACTATTACAGGCGTTAATGGGTTAATGAAGAATTTATACTTTATATTAAGCTTGTTATTTTATAAAGTGTTTGTATCAATTTTCACATGAAACCATGCCAAATTTTATCAATATTGTGTTCTTATTATTGTTGGAAGTTGTAAGACATTATTATGGGTTTTCCCTATTTTCTATTGTTAGATTGTTTGTTTTTACCCGTTCTAAGTTTGCTGTTAATTGCCCAATAGCTAAATGTGGTTGTAATTATTATGAGTTATACAATCCGTGTATGTGGGAATTACTCATAATTGGAGTCAATGTGAGTATGCAGCCTCCTCTAATCTGTTTTCAACAGAGAAATATTTTGCTCTTTTATTATTGAAAGTGAAATGTGAACATTTGAAATCATTATATGCATAACTTTAGAAATAGATATTTCGAATTTTTTCATAAAACAGAAGATAACTCTTTGTATATAATGTTTGTTATTAGCATTCCTATTTATATTATTTGAGTAAAAGTATCTGTAATGCAACAGTTCATTGAAAAACAGAAAAAAACTGATCAAGAGCTCTATTTTTGTTACCAAAGTTTACCGATTTAGGTATATTAAGATCGCCTAAATTTATAACACCTCAACCAATAGAAATATTTATAATTATTTTGTAACTATGCATTTTATTATGTACATTACCACATCCATCATCTTTTCTATTGACACAATAGACAATACAATTTTCAGTTAAATTTAGAAGAAAAAATACCACTGTTAAATTCACTTTTTGTATTGAGCCCACAGACATTTTGATAATATATAAGAAACTGTGTGGGAGACTTTATGTTGTTAAATGTTTAGTTTTTTGATCTTCATTTAATGACTTTGGGTTGATTATTTCAGTATTTTATTTGTTAAGTTATCTTTTGCAACTCTAGTACGATGGTTTAATTCCGATACTGCTAATTTGTACTGATCTGTCATGCGTGTGCGGTTGTATGGGTTTTGTAATAGGTGATTGTGAGTGTATGAAAATTTTTGATTGCTTTATTTTAAATTTAGAATGATGAAGTAAAAATTCAGCGCTTGTTGTTTTTGTATGTTGAATAAAACAAATCTACAAATCTAGGAACTGTGTGTTTATGTAAAATTTATAATAAGCTTTTATATTGCTATTTTGGTAGAGGGCTATACCGAGATCAGCAGTATGAGTTGTGATTTGTACAATGTTTTTATTTATTTTATTTGTTCATGTGGCTGTTGGCATTTAACATTTAAGAATTTTGTAAGCATCTCGCTCTTACCTTTTGTCAAAAAAGAGAAGACGTTCTGTGAAAATTTCAGTTTCAATGCTTTAGTTGGGCTGTATCTGTAAAGCGAGTGTTACCTTACAGTCGTGTGAATGAAACAAGAAGTGTCGCATTTTGTATGACACAAGCTGGTTATCGGTTTCAGTGTTATGAGTTAAAATAAGATATAAAGTGTCAATGTGTGACATTGTTTGTGTTCATGTTTTTTTTTATACGAGCGGTAAGAGGAGAAATTCGTTATTCGTAATTAGTCAGTCCAAGTATAGACTTAGAAAGGCGAAGTTCAAAATTTTCAAGTTGAATTTGAGATGTCGAAAGTAAAAGATATGTAGTAGGGGGGCCGAGATTAGTGGTGTAGCGGAAGGTGTTTGTAGTGTGTGTGTAGTGGGTTGGATACAGTAATTTGTCGCGGTTTTATGTAAAGGGCTTTGCAATATGCGTACTTTTGATTATTTACGACGTCAACAATTCATTATTATTGTAGAACATGAAGTACCTAGTTGGAAATAGTGGAATTTACGGTTCTTCATTTTTGGCCTAGCCTCCTTGTATCTTTATGTAACCTGAACAGTTCAGAGCTGAGTAGAGTTATGTTATGTGAACTTTATTTTATGACGCGAGAAATAATTGCCGTATATTGTTGAATAGTGGCAGTAACATTAATGATATTTCTTAAAACTAAAATTGACAATTACGTCGTGCTACAATTTGGTGCAAAAATAGTGCTTTCATTGTTTTGAATTTAAGTAAAAGGCGAAGGATAAAGGATTAAAATTTATTAGATTTTAAATAAAAGTGCAACATTGCCTTTAGAACTTGAAAATTAAATAATGGAAACTCGGACAATGTTGGTTGAAATTTTCGTTAACAGAGCACAAGAGTGGGATCTGTTTTTCAAATTGTTTATTTGACAGTCCCCTATCATTAAAGAAAATATGTATATAACTATTTTGTAGATTTTGTATATTTTAATGTGACATTTCGTAGAGGTATTAATTTGTAGTTGAAATTTGTGTACCGTTTATTATTTCATTATGCTGTTTTTAAAGTTAATTTAATTGCTAGTTGTGTAGAATAATCTTGCGGAATTTAACTTATTCGTGTTATGATCTTTATGGATTATTGTTATGTTGAAACGTAACTACAGGCAGCGAATTCGTTTACCTTTTGTTGCGGTATTTTCGTGTTTGATTGTTTTTGACGAATGCCTTTGGCATTTATGCGATCAGTGCCTTAAGTCGGCACAATTATATTCGTTTATATTTGTGTATGTTATTCCTACAGTTTATTGTAATATAAGTTATTTTAAGAAATATTGCGTTTGTTTCTGAGTTGGAAATTCGAGCACATACAGGTTTCGCCGAATTAAAACCATTAATCGTTGAGTAATATTTTGCGATTTATTAAGTAAAGGTTGATTAATCTTTTTTTTTTGAGTTTGATGAATAATAATTTCTTATTTGGTTTTAACGTCAAATTCTATAGAGATTTGAAACCAAATTAATGTTAAATTTGTGAGTTATTTGGATGATTAAGTTGAATTTTTAGTGAAGATCAATTTTATTTTCATGATAAATTTTTGCAGTTACGGTATTTAAACAGGGATTTCCAAAGCATTTTTTATCAGTATAGTTTTATGTTGCGAAGCTTTTTAGCATAGTAAAGTAAATTTCAATAACTTCAAGATTTTAATGAGAAAATTTGAGATGAAAAGAGTTTATATTGCAAATGAAGAGAGCGTTTAGCGAATAAATTATAACAGTGAATTTTTTAGTCAATTTACAGATTAAGCCAAACATTAAGATGAGTGTTGCGATGGCTAGAGCACTGCACGTGAGGAGTTCTGGAGGTTGTGTAAATTATGGGTGAACAGTGCGCATTCCTGACTTATGCGGACGTTGAGATCTAGTTGATGATGTGATTAATTTAAAAATCGAAAGTCAGATGGCGCCTTTGTAAAGAGCACCCTTTTTGTAGATTGAGTGAGAATCAGGAGGGTAACACTGAGATATGTTGGTATCATGCACTTTGACTTTACAGGCTGATGTTCTAATAAATGTCATGCCTATGCATTACAATTAGATCTCATAATGTTTGTTATTAGCATTTCTATACCTGTACTGTCGAAGATTTCTGAAAATAAAAAAAAAAACAATAAAAAATTCAAGATATCAGTGGCCAATGAACAAATTGATATTTGAAATCAGTTTTTTGTTTGTTTATAGTTGTGATCCTGAACAGGCTGAGTTTAGCCTAAAGGGCTCAAGAGTACCTAGGAGGATGCATAGGGGAATGTTGGAATACCAATAGATGTCTAAGAACAGCTATCTTAAATTTTTTCATATATTTGCAAAATAAACAAAGCTATCAGATCTTGCGTTGAAGATTATATTAGAATAAGTATCTACTTTAACCAATTGTAATTAGTATTTATACAAACGCAAAAAAAAAGGTCATATTATCAAGTGAACTCATAAAGTCATAACGGTAACTCATTAAAGCTAGTGCCACTAACAACCATCTATCTGTGTTAGTTTTACCTGGTATTAATTATCAGAATTAAACCAAAACCACTTTTAACACCGGCGTCCGAAGCTTTTTGCTAATTTCGTATAACTTTTGTAACTTTTCGGACATTTTTGCAAACATTTAATTAGTAATTAAAAATTATTTTTATTACTCTAGCAAAGTACAGGTCGTAGGTTCAAATCCTACTCGAGGTAAACTTTTTATTTATGTATTTAATAAAATTAAAAATAATTTTTAATTACATATTTACCTTTGAACTTATTCGTTCATAACAAAAACTTATAATAATTTAATTAGTAATTTATACTTTTCTAGAATTCTTTTTTATCTTCCAACCTACATATACACATGTAGGTATAGAAGGTTATGAAATCGACTTTTTTTTCACTATCGCTAAATCGACTTAGTAGGTCATTTTACAACGTTTGGCCAAGTTTCGCCAAGATGGGCCATGATGTATGTGTGGGGGGGGGGGGGGAGGTTAGTATCCACGATAACTTCAGAACCATAATACGTACGTACTTGAAATTTTGTATTTAAGCCTCATTTCATTTCTCCTGGATGATTAGATTTAGGGAGAAATCCAGCGTCGGATAGGGGATGGGGTTATGAGAGCAGTTTTTGGTTTTCATCAAACATTTCTAAAACAGCTGCACATTTCAAAGATATAAAAATACCTAGATATAGAACTTAAACATATCGATTAATTATATTCTATGCAATTTTTTGATACGATTTAACGACAAAAAATTCCAAGTTAGAATTTAAGTGGTTGTTCAAATTTTTTCAACATCTGAATAACGATTAATTTTAGAAGAAAAAGTAGAGACATATTTTTTAAAGAAAATTTAATTTTACATAACTTTTGTTTATAAAATTTCTTAATATAACGCAAAGTAAGTCTAAAAATTAATTGAATATGAATGAAAATGGTTAAACTGTATTATTGATATTTTATAAAAGCGAGCGGCTTTGGAATTTTTTTAAGTTAACATCCATTTATATCTATTAATCTCTATCTGGTATCAAGTTTTAAACGTCATTCCGACATAGATTATTGTTTTGTTTTTACAATGTTGCCTGTTTTCGTTATGAACGTATAAATATCACGACCTTCCAACCAACAAAATGGAAATAAAAAAAAAATTAAATAATCTTAATAACATTTTTATAAGGATAATTATGCAATCTCTTTTATGAGAAGTTCTTTACGAAAATAGGCAACATTGTAAACGCAAAAACAATCATCTATGTCCAACAGACGTTTAAAACTTCATGAAACCCCCCTCCGTCGCTGAATTTCTGCCAAAATCTAATCAGCTCTAAACCAAATGAAAACAAGCTTAAATACAACATTTTAAGTACGTCATTATTTTCGTTCTAAAGTTATCGTGGATACTAACATACATCCACACACAAAGACATCTAGACATAATGGCCAAAACTTGGCCAAAGGTAGTAAAATGAGCTAATAAGTCGATCTAGCGATAGTGAAAAAAAGGTCGATTGCATAACCTGCTATACCTACATATGTATATGTAGGGTGGAAGGTAAAAAAGAGGTTGCATAGTTATCCTAAAAAAATTATAATTAAAATTATTTAATTTCCACTTTGTAGGTTGGATGGTCATGTGTTGTTTCACACCAGATATTTTATTTCTATTATTTGTAATAAAAGTTAATTAGAATCCTTATTTAATGGTTAAAATCCAATTAAATGATCCGATACTATCCTGACCGCACCTATCCTTAATCCCACCATGCATACATACTACATGTACGCATGTTGAGAATCCATGACTGTGGCTGAAGGAGCTGGAAAGTTCAAGCAGCCCTCCCCTTTGGGGAAGAAATGAAACGCGATGCTTTCCTTTCTTTTCCTTCTTCATGTAAGATTTTGATTTTTTCACTGTTCCTATTTTATGGATTCTCTTATAGTTATTAATGATACTAGTTCATTATGAAGTTCATATCAAATGTGTATCATTCAAAATTTAATCTACGCCAGTCCAAGTAGATTTTCTTTGCATAGATTCGATTTGTTTACAATACCAGAAACGTTTTTGTAAATACAAATTCAAAATTATTAAGTGCTCATATTAGTCGATGTTATAGTAACCGTGCTTGTTGATTGTTGCAATTTTTACTTTGACAACGTCATTATTTACGTTTAATTTTGTGCTTTACATTCAATTTAATAGAAATTAATTATTAATATGAGTGATTCTGATTCTGAGAGTGTCCCTTCGGATATCGAAGGCATTGCGCAAAACGTCAATTCCTTACTTCCCGAAAAATTAAGACAGACGTATGAGCAAACCTATGCAAAACTTGAAAATTGGTGTAAAGGGAAAGGAATCAAGAATAGCAGCAACGAAAAGATTCTTCTAGCATACTTTGAACATCTTTCAAAACATAGCAAGCCTTAGTCTCTTTGGGTATATTATTTATGCTACAAGTTTAAACACGCGGGAAAAACAATTTCTTTCCACAAATTCAGCTCATTTGTCTTCGGCTGGACTGAATTTAACAAATTGTACAGACTTTATAATAAATGTTTACAATAAATAAATGTTAGTAAAGATTTTATAATGAAGTAATGAAGTAAAAGTAGTAACTAACTTTCTTTTTGTCTGTTTTTTATTTTAAAATTTGCATGTTATTATGAGTTCATAATGGCACTGGGTGCTATTATGAAGGCCATAATGACACCCAAATGAATATAAATATGTCATAACGACACTGGCACGTAGATTAAATTAATTAAAGATTTTATTTTAGGAATTATACGTCCAACAATTTTTATTAATAAATAAAAAATAAAGGTTTCAATGCAATTTTACAGGTTTGCAAGTTTGATTTCGTTTTCTCACTAGACTAAGACATTTTGGTAAAGATATTAATGTATAACTATAATCGTCCGACGATTATTTAAGTACAAGCTTAATCTTTTTTCTATAATTTTAATTTTCCAAAAAACATGTTAATGTTCACCATTATCACTCATATTTAGAACTTCAACATATTTTTATTGAGTCTCTCTTAGTTATGAAAATTTTTCCACATTCTAACAACTGCAGTTTCCAAAATATAGCCAGCAGCAGACTTATTGGGACACCCTGTATAAATTACATAAAAGTTTACTGAATTATTTAAATGAATTTTTATTCAACATTCCACCAAAAGAAAAATGTTGCCAATAAGTTAAATCTATTGCAAGTTTTTCTTTTACTTAATAATGGTACTTCACTATAAGGTTAAATAAATTTCTCTGAACTTGCGCCAGACTGATAACTACAAGTATGGGCTTATTGCAAACAGCTTCCACAATGTTCTAACACTACCCACCTGGACTTACTAAACAAAAAAAAAGGTATTATTTTTAATCATTTAAAAATTACACATTCCACAGATGCAAACATTATATTTTAAACCTCTAAAATCTTGTCCAAGCTAAAATTAAATATTCTAACAGATTACAAGTAGAACACATTCAAATATTGCAATTGGCGGCCTCTATTGATATTAGTTATTAAATATTCAAAGTTTTCGTTTGCAAAAGAGATAAGTTTCTGACTTCTTTGAACACAATTTGATGATCATATAGATAGTAGATGTAGATGTATATTGACATTGTTCATATTAATCAAATGTTATCACTATTGCACAATAAATGTAGAAGCTCTTCAACAATGTATTCTATTACAAAAAAGTAACATACATACACAAACAAGACATGTAGATAACTTGATATTTCAGATCCATTGTATATGAAATTTATTTAACTATATAGCCACAATAATTTGTCATTTATCTTTACTTTATGTACAGCATAACACAAACACTCAGAATAACACACCTTCCCACAAAATTTTTACTCAAGGTTGAACCAATAATTTTACTTACCACACTCATATCATATTTTTCAAAAGATCTTCTCTTTTTATTTTTCCGTTCTGTTGTAGTTGGTTTACTGGATGATAAAGTTTCTGCATGCCGTTTTGATCTGGTGATAAAACGATTTGCTAGTGCAACTGATGTGTGATTTATGCCTGTGCCCAATTTAGATACTATTTTCTCTCTTATGATATTTTCTTTTACTTCTGATAATTCCTGTAAAAAAAAAATCTAAAATTTTATAGCCTTTATTTTCAATTTGTTGTACATTATTTTTTAATATGGGCAAAATAAAGCAATGCTAGTAAACTCAAGATAGTATAAGGATATAGAGAGAAAAGGTAATAAACATATGTAAAGGAAGCAACATACTATTTCTTCATTTTCACTTATTGCTGTAAATTTTTGAGGAACATCATATTTTGTTGCTAATCGTTTCCCAGATCCACGTTTTCTGTAGTGCATGGTGTTATAATCTTTTATGTTATCTGCAAATTTAACTATACTATAGTCAGATAATTTCTTGGTTATTGGAGTAAAAGATTCTTTCTTTTTCCTAACAGTTTCTACAACCGTATCTGGAAGGAGCTTTTCTATTATAGTTGTGTCAGAATATTCTGGAACACAATCACTTTCTACACCTGAATGTATTGTGTCACCCAAATTTTCATTTGTACATTCCACATCACCTGTAGAAGATTCTGTATATTTTTGAAAGTTACTCATTTCTATCCAATCAATTACTTTCTCATAAGATTTTGCTTCAGTATTATTGCAAAGAGCGTGCTTCATATTGTTTTTACGTGAAAACTTAAATTTAGCGTTTTTTTGAATCTGACATACTGGATTGTCACATGATAAATTGTTTATCATAAATTCAAAGCATAGTTGTTTTTTATTAACAATTGGTGGTTTAACAATAATATGAAGAGTATCAGAAGAAAAACAAATTTGCAATTCCTGCAGTGTGGTCTTTCTACCATTTTCTTCATAATGTCGTAATATAATATTATTAGTAGATTTTTGTGTTGAACGATTTGACGGTTCCCTTCTTACATATTCAATTTCTTTAAAATTTTCATCAAAATATCTAAAACAATTAGTTCCTTCTATCGAATTTTTTTGAGAACGGGTCTTTTGATGTTGTGAGTTACAAATACGCATCAGTGATGATTCCAAATTTAATAAATTCAACAACTTACTTTTTCTCACTTTACCTAGCGCACTGCACTTTGTTTTTCTTCTTTTTCTACAGCTCAATTTAACAGCTACTTTTTTACTTCCAAGTTCACTTCCTCTAGGGGAAAAGGAAATGGAACTATTGTCCCGAGAAGGGGATGGTAACAAGGAGTTCTAGTTAACAAACAAGATTATAAACTAAAGTAAAAGTTGTAAATATTAACTGTTTATTATAGTAATGTAATTTAATATTCTTTCAAATAATTTCTTTTTCCTTACTTATTTTATTATTGTTTTTAATTCTGAAAGAAACAAAACAATTACACTACATTTGTACTTTGCTATTATTTTAATGCAACTATCAATTTATTAACCAACTGCTTATACAGGATAAGAAAATTGTCGCAATGCAGATATATAAACGTCAATTGTTTTAATTTGATTTAGTGAGTATGTGTATTATTAGGTCGAAGACAACACATTTCGTATCTCTTCGTGAACATGGCTGGAATCATCAGAATTAGTTATTATTTTAATACATATTTAATTTGAAAAAAAAAACTAGAACAAAACAACTGTTGTTTTCGGACCTAAGTTATAAAAACAAAATTGTTATAGACATATAACACTGGCTATGTGATGATTTCAGTAAATACTCCATATTTTATACTAAGTAGTAAATTTCAAACAAAGGTTATTGACTTTTAAACAGTCTCAACTGCTTTAAATCTAAACTTAGAAATGGATGCTACATGAAAACATAGATAAATGGCTTTCAATTTCACCCTCCAACCTACATATACATGTATGTAGGAATAGAGGGTTAAGTAATCGACATATTTTTAACTATTACAAATCCACCTATTGCCTCATTTTCGAATTAACAAATTTTTGTTGAGATCGGTCTGTGTGGTGGATGTGTGTGTGGCTGATTAAATTTTGGGAGAAATCCAGCCTCGGAGAAGGGGGTTTATTGAAAGAAGCTTTTCGCTTTCATTAAATATTTTTTTAACAGCTGCATATTTCAAAGATATAAAATACCGTTATATAGATCTTTAATACGTAACTTTGCGGCAAAGAAATTCCCAAGGTGGAACTTAAGTTTTCTTTGACATGTCAGTATCTGAATAACGAACAAGGCAAATCTGTAAACACATTTATTTAAGATAATTCAATTTTACACAACTGTTCTTTAACACGAAACCAAATAGGCCTCAAAAATTAATTATATGATTCAAAACCGTTTTTTTGATATTTTTAAAGATGATGCGGCTTTGGAATTTTTTTCAAGGTAGCATCTATATGTCCATTAACCTTTATCTAACAAGAAGGTTCAAAAATCAATCTGATATAAATCGTTATTGTTGTTTTTTCACGACGTAGTCTATTTCCATTATGAACATATTACAAAAGAGGTTACATAATTATTCTAGAGAAATATATTCTTTCATTTCTTTTAATCTCCTCTTTGTACTGGAGTGTGAGTGGAGTGTGTGAGTGAGGTGTGTGAGTAGTGTGAGTAGAGTGTGATAGTGGAGCATGAGAGTGTGGAGTGAGATAGTGGAGTGTGAGAGTGGAGTGAGAGAGTGGAGGAGTGGTGGTGAGAAGGGAGCGTGAGAGGGGAGTGTGAGAGTGGAGTATGTGTGGAGTGTGAGTGCAGTGTGTGAATTGAGTGTGGGAGTGTGGAGTGTGTGAATGGAGTGTGTGAATGGAGTGTGGGAGTAGAGTGTGTGAGTGAAGTGCCTAAGTGCAGTGCGTGAGTGGAGTGTGTGAGTGGAGCGTGTGAGTAGTGCGAGAAAGGAGTGAGTGACTGAGCGCGTGAATAAGTTCGTGAATGAAGTGCGTGTGTGGAATGCGTAAATGGAGTGTGTGAGTGGAGTGCGTGAGTAGTGTCTACTGCGGTTGTGTGGTATGGAGTGCGTGAGTAGTGTCTACTGCGGTTGTGTGGTATGTGTGGTGTGAGTGCGTGTGTGTGTGGTGTGAGTGTGTGTGTATGTGGTGTGAGTGCGTGTGTGGTGTGTGATGTGTGCGCGTGTGGTGTGATGTGTGCGCGTGTGGTGTGATGTGTGCGCGTGTGGTGTGCGTGGTGAGAGTGGTGTGTCCGTGGTGAGAGTGGTGTGTGTGCGTATGAGTGATGGATGCGTATGCGGTATGAGTGGTGAGTGTGCGTGCGTAGGCGCGTGCTTGGGTGGTGTGTGTGAGTGCGTGTATGTGTATGTGTATGTGTGTGTAGGTGTATTTGTATGTGTATATGTATGTGTATGTATATGTGTATGTGTATGTGTATGTGTATGTGTATGTGTATGTGTATGTGTATGCGTATGTGTATGTGTATGTGTACGTGTATGTGTGCGGGTGTGCGTGTGTGGGTGAGTGAGTGAGCGAGTGAGTGAGTGAGCGAGTAAGTGAGCGAGCGAGGGAGCGTACGTGCGTGGGTGGGCGTGTGTGTCTGTCTGCGGGTGCGTGCACGTGTGTGCGTGTGTGCCTGCGTGTGTGTGGGATGTGTGCGTGGGTGTGAGGGTGTGTGCGTGGGCGTTTGTGCGTGGGCGTGTGCGTGGGCGTGTATGCGTGGGCGTGTGTGCGAGGGCATGTGTGTGTATGTGGGCGTTTGTGTGTGGGCGTGGGCGGGTGTGCGTGCGCGGGCGTGCGTGCGTGGGCGCGTGTGCGTTGGCGTGCGTGTGCGAGGGCATGTGTGTGTATGTGGGCGTTTGTGTGTGGGCGTGGGCGCGTGTGCGTGCGCGGGCGTGCGTGTGCGTGGGCGTGCGTGTGCGTTGGCGTGCGTGTGCGTTGGCGTGCGTGTGCATGGGCGTGTGTGCGGGCGTGTGCGCGCGCGTGTGTGGGCGTGTGAGCGCGTGTGCGGGCGTGTGTGCGGACGTGTGCGGGCGTGAGTGTGTGGGCGCGTGTGCGGGCGCGTGTGCGGGCGTGTGCGAGCGTGTGTGCGGGCGTATGTACAGGCGTGTGTGGGCGTGTGTGGGTATGTGTGTGGGGGGGTGTGTGGGCGTGTGGGGGTGTGTGTGTTGTAAAAATTCGTTTTTTCCGCTCTCAAAGAGAGCCGTAATAAAATTGTTAGCGTTAATTGTATGAAATTCCCAACATTTCATACAAATAGTAATTGATTAAACGCACCATGTGGAAAAATTTGCAAGATTCGTATTCCGTATTAAAATCAAAATTACGGTATTCGCCAAAATAAACAGTACGAAAAATGAAGGATCATGGAATGGCTTGGGTGATGTCTGTTTGTTGTTTGGCTTGCTTGTCATTAACAATATTACGCTCCTGTTAAAATCGTTCTGAAAATGGTTCTGACACCTGAGGAAAAGGTATTTATAGTAGAACAGTATTTTCCGTTCATACAGAAGTAGACGGGGCAATGACCCAAGCCTAGTCGTCCACCACTAAGGTTACATATAAATGTGATAATTTTGGTAACCATTGTAGTCTACGTATATTGTCAATACAAACAAAATAAGTCTCAATCAATGACTTTCAATATTAAACAACGTAATTAATTTGTTGAATAACTATTATAACGTATTAAAATACTTAAATCTTTTTTGGATTTTTAATGGTGTATTTGTATATTAATGTAATACAATCTAAACGTTTCAATAACACTTACAGTTATCTTCGTAACATAAGCCTACTATTAATATAACAGAGTGATGAACGTATAAAGCCAACTATGGAATATAATTTTAGTAAATAATAACTAGATCATTAAAAAATTAAATATTGTTAAACTGTCTTGAAGATGACAAATCCCAACACCCTCTAACGGTCAAAAATATGTTTCAAACCCATTATCATCTTCTGGAGTGTACAAGTTATCTTGTTCATGTAGAAAAGGGTACATTGGAACCACAAAACGTAGCTTTGATACAAGACGTAAACATATGAGATTTTGTAGATTAGGTCAACCAGAGAAGTCTGCGGTAGCTCACCATGCCTTAAATAATTCAAATCATGCCATTCAATTTGACAATATGGAAATATTGTCAAGACAAACTCATTATTATATTTGAAGCTAATGCGATATATAAATATCCTAATAATTTTAATAGGCAAGAAGAAAATCTTCGTTTAACCAGGTTTTGGCATCTTATAATTAAAAAAAAGGCATCGTGGTACGTCTTGATTTTAATTTTAATTTATCTTTTGGTATGTATAGGTTTTTTGCTGTGTTTTTTCCTAGATCTTGAAGTAAATGCTTTAGGAATTATATGTTAAATTACACACATAAGTAGTTAAAATTAAAAATTACATAAACAGTTCTGTATTATGCTTTTCATTTATTGACAAAGCTATTTCTTTGAATTAACTGAATTATTTTAATTGATGTCATGTTTATATTTGTTAATGCTTCAATGCTCAATTATAAATTGAGTTTTCACAACTTTACACATCATAACTTGATTAAATTTTATTAAACTTGTTTACTGGTTGACATTTTTCATCGTTAGCCTTCGACCGTTAGAGGGGTTCTGATTTGTCATCTTCAAGATAGTTTAACAATTTAATTTGTTAATGATCTAGTTATTATTTACTAAAATTATATTCCATAGTTGGCTTCATACGTTTATCAAACTGTTACATTAATAGCAGGCTTATGTTTATGTTTTAATTTTCAAATTTCACAAAATTGTTTCAACACCTTTAACAATTTTAATAGATATTACTGACGAAGATAACTGTAAGTGTTACCGAAACGTTTAGATTGTATTACATTAATATACAAATACACCATTAAAAATCCAAAAAAGACAAGCATTTTAATATGTGTAATAATGGTGAAAGTTTACATTTTCATAACTTTTATAACGTATTACAAAATAACTCTTAAGATAGTACAAGTAAAATTTGTTAATCTATTCGCTATTACTAAAAATTACATTAACATACGTGAAAAAGTAGGCAGTTGAGTTCTGTAATTTTTAATTCTGGAAAAATTATCCGTATTTTTTATGTGCGAAATGGCAATTTGCCTATACTAATCCCTCCATGCTGAGATAAGAAATAATTTTAGCATATTGATATAATCAAAAATGCATAATTACTTTAATTACAATTAAAACAAATTCCGACGCTGCCACCAGAACACAGGGTGAGTTGGAAGTCACAATTATCCCACCACTAGTGTGGCCAAGGTTATAGTATATCATCGCTATAATTTGGATATGTATTATGCCTCAGGGATCGCGCGTGTGCTTACTGACCCCTACTTAAATACAAGTGTATAGTTTTTCGACAAATGTAAATAATACAGTGTTTTACTCTACAGCTTATATAATCACCAGAAGAATACCGCCACCGTACCGTCTGATTATCACTTTACCCCAGTACATATGATGGGTGTGAAGGAATGGAGTATTTCATTCAGTGGGGCGTTAGGATCCAGTTTCATTCTTGGAAAATTTAATAGATATATATAAAATTAAATGTATTTCTTTAAAATTAACTTTTAAAGCACATACAGTAAAAGATTAACTAGAGTGAAACTTGAACCCATGAACTCCACTTTGCTAAGGGGGAGCTCTTCCAACTGAGCCATCGAGGAGGCGGCAAGTCACAATCGATTCAACATTAAACTGTATGTATCTCCCTAATTACGATGTATTGTAATTTTTATACACCATGATCCATGAAAGATCACAGGCAACTTTTGTGTATCTCATGCGAGCCCGCAATTCGCTAAGTTTTCGCACATGACAACACATGACATTATTAATTTTTATTTGCTATAAACAATACAAATAGAGAACTATAAAAATTGTATTTAATGAACGAACAGACGTTCAACATAATAATAATTAACTGTATTTATTTAAAATTTACTTTTAAAGTAAATACAATAAAAGATTAACTCGAGTGTTAGTATCGCTTATAGCAAATAAAAATTAATAATGAGTCACGTGTTGTCATGTGTGAAACCTTAGCGAATTGCGGGCTCACATGTGTATAAGAATTATAATACTTCGTAAATAGGGAGGTACATACATATAAGTTTGAATCGATTGTGACTTGCGTCCTCGATAGCTCAGTTGGAAGAGCCCCAGTCTAGCAAAGTGGAGGTCGTGGATTCAAATTCCACTCAAGTTAATCATTTACTGTATGTACTTTAAAAGTTAATTTTAAATAAATACAGTTAATTATTATTATGTTGAACTTCTGTTCGTTCATTAAAAACAATTTTATAGTTAGATTAATAAAAATTGATTGCTATGTTATAGATTAGCGATTAAACGCACCAAAGCTTGGAAGTTGAAAATGTGTCCATACAAAATTTTAATTTAGCGCATATTAATTACGAAATAATTTATGAAAGAAATCCGTGCAGACAACTTGGAAATACAAACCCATTTAAAGCGTGTCCGTATGTAAATTTCAATAACGAACTTCAATGAGTCTCATATAAATATTTCAATAAAAATGATTAATAATAAAACTTCAACATAAATAATGCAAACGCACTTCATTCAAATATACCGTAATCCAAATTTACAGCAAACCATGTTAGTGAACTACCTCAAATTAATACCGTTTTTCTGGTACAAACGAAAGTATTATGGCAATTTAAAAGTAAACCAACATGACAATAATCAGCTACAAAATTCGCATCTTAGTAACCGTAGTGCAGTGAAAAATTTTCAACGCAATAAAAATAAACTTAATTTTAACAATGGTGTTACAAAGACGAGAAAATTATAATCTTAGTATTTCTACAGCTCATAATTTCAGCAGTGCTATTAATCAGACAAAAATATGTACACTCCCAAAATAAACGAAGTTAAAAAACCAATTTCAACTAAATAATCCTGTAGTAAATAATGCTAGCCATCCACAAATTAATAACACTAATAATCACCGTCAAATATAATTAAGCCAAACTGTACCCGCACTGACAGCAATCTTGATACTTATTTGCCAAATAATTCAATGCAGCAAAATTTAATGCTACCATCCCTAACGCAAAAGTATACTATGTGACATAGAAAGAAGAACACCCAGTAATAATGAATATTTTGTAAAAATTTTTTGGGAATATGTTTATGTTAAGATAAAAAACGATAAATTTTTTAGCCATATTACTCAAGCGTTTTTGTGTTAACCTCTTTCAAAAACGTAGCCTTAAAATCATTTGTAACTACGTGTAAAAAAAAAAGGAAAAGGCCACGTATTTCATTCCCTCCCTAAGAGGGAGGGCGGGCTACTCGAGCTTACCGAGCTCCTTCAGCCACAATCATGGATTCCCAGCATACATTACGTATATATGCATTGTGGGATTAAGGATGGGTGTAGTCAGGATAGGATCGGAAGGAACGGAGTTAGGGTTCTGAGGGGGAAAATATTACCCCAGCATTCACCTAAGCAGCCGCACATGGTGTGCATATACGCAGTGACCATGCCGCAACATGTGTATGAGGAAAACCCCCTGAAAAAACTTCATACAAGGTAGACGGTAACGGGAATCGAACTCATTACCTCCCGAATACTAAGCAGGTCGTGTCACCACTACGCTACCAGTTCGGTACGTGTAAAACACATTACAAATAGTTACTTTATAATCACGATGCTTCGAGTGCGAAGATGCCAAAATTTTTGGCAGTTAAACGAGTTTGATAGGGGTCGAATTGTGGGCTTACGAGAAGCTGGTTTGTCTATGACAGATATAGCCGATAGAACGCAACGGAGTTTAAACACTGTGGCAGTCTGTGTTCGGGCATGAAATCAAGAGGGTCGTACACGAAGAGCAAGAGGTACAGGACGTCCTCGAAGAACCACCGCTTCTAGTCTACACGGGCGATTGCAGACCAGTGGTTTGCAGAACATGGAAGGGCGATTGGGATGCGAACTGTTCATCGCCGGATAAGAACCTTTGGACTCTTTTCATACCGTCCGCATTTTGTGCTACCACTGACTCCTGGGCACCGGCGTGATCGTCTAGCGTGGTGTAGAGAACGGGCAAATTGGGGCCAAGAATTTTTTATTTTTTTTTATGATTGTGGACCTGAACAGGCTAAATAAGGCCTATCGTACTAAAGTACTCAGGGACACTTAGGAGGATGGATAGAGGGATAATGAATTGCCAATAGATGCCTATGAACAGCTACCTCAAATAAATGGAATTCAATTGTCTTTAGTGATGAGTCCAGATTTTGTTTGGGCATTCATGACGGTGGGGCAAGGGCGAGAAGACGGCGTCTGTGGAAAGGCATGTAGACCACACAGTTGGAGTTATGGTATGGAAGGCTATTGCTATTGGAGGTAACATGACCGCTGCGCGCTACATCCAGGAGATCGTAGAACCCCATATTGTACCTTATGTTCAGACCATCCCCAACAGCACATTCAAACAAAACAACGCACGGCCTCATGTTGCTAGGGCTTCTTTTGATAATTTTGAGACCAACCAAGTTGCTTTGTTGCCTTGGCCACCGACATCTCCCGATGTTTTACCCATCTAGCACGTCTGGGATATTATGGGAAGAAGATTACTCAATTTTCCCCACCCTCCACAAACTCTAGTGGCTCTGCAGCATGAGTAGAATGGGATGAGATACCTCAGGAGGAAATCGATCACATCATTAGAAGTATGCCAAGACGTGTTAATGAATGCATAAGACATTATGGTGGCGCAACACATTAAGTTTTTTTGAAAAAGTTAACAGTTTAATTTTTATCAAATTTTTATAGTTTACTATCTAACTTGAATACACTTGTATACCAAACATTTTTCAAATAAATTGATTATTACTGAGTGTTCTTCTTTCTATGTCACTTAGTATAAATTTGTTTTATTTTGCTCACATTGTGGTAAGTAGGCACTATATCTAGAAATTACTCATCTGAAGTTTCAATAAAACCAGCTGAGGTATTCTGCCATTTACATCTAGCAAATTTAAAAATTAACTCTGCATATTTTGCCGTTAAGCCCTAAAAATATTTAGGTTAGCAATGGAGAAATACAAACTGACCCCTTCAAAATTGCTGCTATACAACAAATGACACGCCCACAGAATATAAACACACCGCGACACCATTTAGGTGTCCTTTCGTGGTTTCAGCGGTTTGTTGAAAACTTTTCAAAAATAGCAGCACCGCTATTAAGAATTTTCAACAAGTTCACCTTTTTTGAACAGTAAGATCTATTATTTATTTTTTTACTAAAATTTGTATATGAGGTATAGCCAAAAATTTTGGAGTTTGAACAAAATCCACTGTTACACACTGTAATGCCAACAAGATAATAACACCAAAGCAACAAGTGCTTCAGTTACATAACAATAACGGAAAACGCGCCAAAACACCAATTGCAGCTCTGCAAGTATAAATTTACAATCATTTATTCTTCAAATTTTTAACATACAAAATACAGAATCATCTTTATCTGTTAACATGAATTGATTTAAACAATCTTTTGTTGGGAAAGCCTGAAATTATTTACTACTTCTATAATTAATTAAATTTATTATTTTTGGGAACAGCAGGTAATTGCTAATACGTAAATGTATCTGAAATGTGGAGCGCCTAGTTTTACTTAGGTACATTCGTCTTCAGGTAGAGTTTATTATAATTCATTTTGCAATTTTTTCCGTGCACAGCAGGAAGTCACAAAACTGTCCTCTGATGGTTGTACTGAGTGGAAACGTTTTCCGTTAGATTTGTTAAATAGAGGTACATTTGTTTTTTGATTTTTTTCAAACACTAATTGCTCTATCTCCCTTAACTAAAATGAATTACTTTGTAAACGCATGGCAATGACAAAAATTTGTACAATCGCGAAGGGGGTTTAATCTATTTAGCTTAAATTAAAGTATTACATTTAATTTATAATCCTATTTAATTAATTAAAGCTATCATTTTTGGTTGTCTCCTAAGCATTGACATGCAGATTATATACGGTAAATTTTATATACAAACCTTTTATGGTTAAAAAGAAAAATAATGGACATCTAGGTTCGTAATTAATTGACTAATTGGGCTGCAATTTGATACGTACCTTAGTAGGTGTCACACCATATTGATAAAGGATCAAAATCTCTTTAACAAAAATAAACGGTTTTTTTTTTCATGTAAATGTGTAAATTTTTAGGTATACCGTGCCCTTAATGCATGGTTTCTTCTGTAATTTGTTTATTCACGTTGAAGAAGTGTGTTATTACACAATTTAAAGTTTGATACTACTAAAAGTAAACTTTTCTAAGTTAAAATGTGTGTATTGTTGTTCATGTAATAATGTAAATGCCATTACAATACAATTAAATAAAGAGATACTGTGGTTCTTCCATGCTCTCTCTGCAACAATTCTCATAACAAATTATGTAATAATACGATTACTAAGATACTAATTCTGCTATGTGATATAGTGATTCAAAAATATTGAAGTTATTTCACTGTATACTACTATGATTTAATTGTAGAGGTGCTGTAGAACTTAAATCATATTGATCCATCATATTAAGCAAATTACAGTATGTTCATGTCGACCGCTGATGATGATAGCGTAGCTATCGAAATGTGTTCGATGTTTTTTAATTTTGTGTGGTATGTGGGTGTATTTTGTTTGTTATGTTCATGTTACTTAATGTTAACATATATCATATAAGAAACATACTATAATTCTCTATTATCAATGCATCTGGCAATATCTGATCTAAAGCACTTATATTGTGACCAATTAATTATACAGGGTGAGTTTTTTTTCATTTTCAGCATTGGCATCTCGGAAACTACAAGAGATAGAGATTCAGTTAAATGGGGAAAGAGTTGCAGTTTTATGAACCTAAATTAAGGACACTTTCAGTTGGAATAAGTTCATGGATTACTAGATATTTAAAAAAAAACTAAAATTTTGCATTTTATTTAATTCTAAATATCTCTGTTATTATCGATTTGAGAAAAAAAATGTAGAGGAAAAAATGGTATTGTATTTTATGCTTTATCTACTGGCGTCGCCACTTTTGTTCTATCTCTTGTTATGATATAAACTTCTGTTTTTTTAAATGAAAGGTATTGCCATAATCAATACAGTTTTTTTTCATTTCAAACTTTAATGAGCAAAAACAAGTTTAGTGATTTTTCTTTTAAATGTTGTAGAGTCGTTATTATTAGGAATACAACAAAATGAGACGAATAAAATTTTTAGACATTTTAATGCATAACATGTTGTACATACTAATTTCCTGCTCGCTTGAGTTAGAACAAACTTAAATTTGTTTTAAGTAGCAGTAATAGTTGCCTTTGACATTTTTAAAAAGAACAAATTTTTCTCTTTATAACGATATAAGCTTTGCTACATTTCCTTTGATCAATAAACACAATACAGAAATTTTTGTGTTATTGATAGTGCCATGAAAAAAAAAACAAAGTACTGGTGCTCATTGTTTTGGTTGAAATTTGGCAGTTCTGTAACTTAGTAAATTAAATTAACGATGTTTTCTAAACGCGACAAACTTAATATGTTGGAATGTTTCATAGTGTGTAATAAAAATGTTTTAGCTGCCGAATGGCACCAACAATTGTGTGAAAATCGGCGTCAACCATCTCTACCGACGTTCAACAATTTATACAGAAATCTGAAGCAGTTTGGTTCCTTTTCGAAACTAAAGAGGGATAAAAGCATCATTCATGAGGATATCCAAATAAATGTATTGGCCTATGTTAATCAGAATCCTTCTAGTTCGACACGACAAATTTCAGCTGAAGTTGGTGTGTCGCAAACCACAGTCATGAGTTTTGAAGAAACACAGATTTCACACATATCACCTATCAGTAGGACAGACACTGCATCCAGGAGACCAAGCTGCAAGAATTGTGAAAATTTAACAGGCCAGCGTTATGAGTTTCTACAAAATGAATTTCAAGATATGTTGGATATCTCAGATTTGGAAACAAGACGTAATTTAGAGATCGCCAGATCTTTCACTTTTAGATTTTTTTCTTTTTGGTACTCTTAAAGATTCGGTTTATCAGTGAACTCATGCAACCAAAGCAGAACTACGTGTTGCTGTGATACTTGTCTTTCGCAATTTAGGTGGTAGGAAAATACGGAAAGCTATAAATTCCATTGTGAAAAGATGCCATTTGTGTGTAAACAATAATGGTGGACATTTTGAACATTTGCTGAGATTAATTTTTTAACATGTAATTACTTCAAAGCCGAAATTTAAACTTAATAATTCCTAGTTTCTTTACACTCTTGTTCTATTTGAGGCCCTAATTTTAGGTGAAATGTTATAATAAACTGAGTAACCGGATAAAAATGTTTTTCCATGGTACATTTTGTTTTTGCTACTCTCAATAATACAATAGTCCTGTATCGTTATCAAGAGAAAAATTTTTTCTTTTTAAAAATGTCAAAGCCAACTATTACTGCTACTTAAAAAAATCTAAGTTCATTCTAACTCAAGTGAGCGGGAAATTAGTATGTACAACATGTTATGCATTAAAATGTCTAATATTTTTATTCATGTCTTTTTGTTGTATTGCTAATAATAACGATTCTACAACATTTAAAAGAAAAATCACTAAACTTGTTTTCGCTCATTAATGTTTGAAATGAAAAAAAAAAACTGTATTTATTATGGCAAGGGTGTAAAACTGCCAAAAACCATAATAATTAATTCATTT
The DNA here is from genome assembly GCA_036346205.1 of Vesta saturnalis. Classification (NCBI taxonomy): domain Eukaryota; kingdom Metazoa; phylum Arthropoda; class Insecta; order Coleoptera; family Lampyridae; genus Vesta; species Vesta saturnalis. The sequence continues at coordinate 1,291,882 of JARFJB010001883.1, forward strand.
TTTCCATGGCCAACTGTAAATCAATAATAAAATTGTTATAACTTTGTTATTTTTAAATAAATACATCATGTCTGATATCGTTACAAAGCTTAAAAAAACGTGCATCTGATAAAGGCACAGCCTACTATACTTTCCATTTAAAAAAACAAAGGTTATATCATAACTTTGGAATAATATAACAAAAGTGGCAACTCCAGTAAACAAAGCATAAAAAACACTACCATTTTTTCCTCTACATTTTTTTCTCAAATCGATAATAACAGAGTTATTTGGAATTAAAGAAAATGCAAAATTTTACTTTTTTTGAAATATCTAGTAAGCCATGAACTTTTTCCAACTGAAAGTGCTGTTAATTTAGGTTCATAAAACTGCAACTATTTCCCCATTTAACCAAATCGCTATCTCTTGTAGTGCCAATGCTTTAAATGCAAAAAAAAAACCCTGTATATTACCAATAATCAACATTCTTATCCTGTAAATGCAAGAATGACGTGCATTAAAAAATTAAAAAAAAAATTTTAAATTCACAAAGATGTAAATCAACTTACCAATTTTGGATGTTTAATATGTGGAATTTCACCTCTAAATATATCATAAATTTGTGTTAAATAAGAAAACATTGTTAAATAATCAGGTGTTTCTGATTTAGCCATTTCCTCACCAGTCATCACAGGTGAAATACCAATTTCCTTTTCTAATAAATCAAATGCTAATTGATTATTTTTGGCTACATCTTCTGATTTAATTGCATTGTAATCGAGAAGATCCGGTCTATAGTGATGTAATATTGCACATAAAACTCTACCATCCCTAAATGAGTTTGTAAGATCTTCTATAATAAGATCATCATGAGCTTTAATTTGTTCTTTTATCCAACTTATGAGTGTGTTGGCATCAAGGTGTAAGTCTAAAATAACAAAACTATAAAAAGTCTGAATAATAAAAATGTTTACCACCTCTCTTTCTTCGTTTTCGATATATTTCATTAACAGCAATTGGTTGTGCTGCTGTTCTTGACGTGAGTTCGATGCTGCTTGGTTCATCAGAATCATACAAAGATAAAACTTGTTGAGGAAGGAGAGCTGCTTTATTAAGATTTGGGTAACGTGTACTAGGATCCACTGTGTATGCTTTGCAATCCTTGTTTAAATTTTCAGGGGTAGTTTGAGCAAGTAACCTGTATATCGATTCTCTTTCAGCAAGAACTTCTAATGGTGTCGATAATCCACTACCCCAGCCTTTTATTGCCCAACAAGCATCTAACGATGATAAAAATCCACGAGCACATCCTGAACCAGTTGGCCAAAAAGGCTAAAAAAATTATAGTAAGTACATAACAAAAATTAATTTATCAAAATAAAGAAATAACTATAATAACACTTATTTGTCTAACATATTTAACATTTAATTTAAAAATACATTGTTTCCACAAACGGTGCACTAACTTATTTAAATAAATCAAAATAAACAAACACTTGCAATCAGGGCTGGTTCTAGAAGGGGATGTTCCAAGAGATATAAAAGCATTTTTGTATAAACTTTTTCCCCCTTTTTCTTGTAATTGAATATTTAGAGAGATGCTTATCTACTTTATTAACACATCTCAAAGTACTTTTCCTTTTTGAAGGTTTTTTCTACCTAAGTGTTCAATATAAGTCGGTTCGTGATAATAGCAATGTACTAGCTAGATGAAGCGATATGTAAAAATTGTCTGTTGGAAACACATTGCGTCTTGGCCTTTATACTATGATGCCCTGAATGTCGCAACTTGAAGATTCACACAACGTATAACTTTTAATTCCGAACCGAACTCTTTTATTTGTGATAGATTGAATCCATCCTGATCTTCATTTATATATTAAACCTCTTGCAAAGGTTAAAAGATTATAGTAAAGCGGCACCCTCCTTCAAACGCCATCTCCCTCTTCCTCTCCCAAACTTCTGCATTTTTATAATACCGAAAGGTTGAGACGAATAGACCTTTCTCGTCGAAATCAAACCAATCGTCCGGTGATATCACCAAAACACCCGCGGCGTATAGTATAGGCATATTAGACCTGATTTTGCCCCTAGACGGAAAAAATTGTTGGAAAGCTGATTCCTTCTGGAATATGTTCCTTAGGTCTCCCAGTACCCCTGCAGAAAAATCGCCATAAATCTGACATGGGTAACAAAAAAATTTTTTTTTGGGGAATTAAATTTTGTTCTATAAAAATGTTAAGCTAAGGAAGTGTGTAATGTTTTAGAAAAAAAAAACAAGTTTTCTCAACCTCTTATTGTCCCGTGGGTCGACGGTGGCACATACCCTAAAATATTAGGCAGATATCAAGATCCGCATACTTTAAAATTTCGATCCCTATAGTGATTTATGTTATGCCACTGGAACCTACGTTAGCTATTTAATTTCACGATTCACCGTCAGGAACACGCTAGAAGGTTAGTGTTTGTTGACAATTCGAAGTTATTACTGATTGACATTATTTTTAGTAATTTTAGTGTTCTTACAATGAAACAACATAAGTATTATCTAAAGCAAACTATTTTTAGCACTCGAACATTGTACATTATGCTTAGCTAAGAAAAAATATAAAATAATACAATAAAATAGTTAGAACATGTGTTTATCAGTTTGGGTCATATATGTATCATTGGTCTTTCATAAACAAAATAGTTGCTTATCAGTTTGAGTCGTGGACTTTTACATTTTTTCACATAAATAATGGAATTTATTTTTTGACTTTTTAGAGTAGTGGCGGACATTCCGTACAAAAGTGAATTAGATGATTTGCATGATAGTGACGACGACTGTATGCCTGATAATAATTCGAGAGACTACAGTGAAGAAGATGAAGAAACAGAGAATAATATCGATGGTATAAAACGTTCTTGAATTCGGAATGTAATCAATATTCAGTAATTCATTTTTTCCAGATGATATTCTACTTGAACCCTCGGCAGCGACAAGAAAAAAAAATACGTTTGGGAGGATACTGTAGAAACAGAGTCTAGATCTATACCAGATTTTGAAACTCGATCACAACTGGATAGACAGGAGGTAGGCCGCCCAATTCACTATTTTCAGTTGTTTTTTTCCGATGACATACTGGGGCATATCGTCACTGAAAGTAATCTCAGAATAATCCTAATAAGCCATTGAGTCTTACAAAAGATGAACTGGGTACTTTTATTGGCTCTTTGATTTTTATATGTCTTTGTTTGGTTTACCGAGACACAGGATGTATTGAAGTAATTCTATGAGGGTCAGTCAAGTTTGCGATGCAATGAGTAGAAAAAAGTGGGAAGAAATCAAAATGAATATCCACTTCAACAACAATGATAACATTGGCAATCCACATGATTCCAACCGTGATAAACCATTCAAAATCAGACCGATTGTGAATATGTTGTTATCGAACTTTCAAAATCAAGAAAAAGAACAAATGCTCTGTATTGACGAACAAATCGTTCCTTATAAGGGCCAGTCATCACTGTGACAATATAATCCCAATAAGCCACACAAATGGGGTTACAAAACATTTGTAATGTCCGATATGTCTGGTCTAATTCATAATTTTGAAATATATGTTGGTAAAATTGAACCAGCTATAGATGCAAGCGGTAATATTGTCTTACGACTTGTGGATATTATTCCAAAAGATAAGAACCATTTACTTTTTTGATAATTGGTTTTCTTTTCTATAGCTCTAATGATCAATTTATCAGATGATGGTATAGGATCTGTGGGAACAATTAGAATAAATAGATTTCCAGGATTAAAATTTAGCGAGGATAAAATTATGAAACGCCGAGGGGGCAGAACATTTGAACAGAAAAAGACAAAAATCAACGATGTAGAAATAAATGTAGTAAAATGGTTTGTCAATAAAGCCGTTACCCTTGCGAGCACCTTTTGTGGTACTCTTACAACAGATACAGTTGAAAGATACGACAAACAAAATACGAAAATAAACATGGTTAGACCCAATATCGGAAAAATTTATAATAATTTTATGGGTGGTGTTGACCTTGTCGATGATCTAATTGCTTACCATAGGATATTGCGGCGATCTAAAAAATTACGATTTTTCTTCCACTTCATTGATATGTCGCTCGTAAACGCCTGGGGAGATATAGAACGGACATGAGGAAAGCTGGATTGAGTAAACATGAGATTCTTGATTTATTAGGATTTCGAGCTGAAGTAGCAGAGGCATTGTGTTTATTAGATAAGCCCAGAAAACGTGGAAGACCTAATACTTCTGTAGACCGAGAATTTGAACAGAAAAAGGTCCAACAAAACCCATTCCACAATTTGATGTTCGAAACGATGGAATAGTACATTGGGTAGTAGAAAAAGAAGGACTTCCAAAATGTATACAAAAAACACCGTTTTATTGTGTAAAGTATCTAGTACACTTATGTTGAAAAGAGAAAGAAATTGCTTTGCATTATTTCATGGTGCTACTAATTAATTAGCTTGTTTAATTTATACTTATTAGTGACCGTAGGGTCATATATGTCACAAACCCATATTTTTGGTAATAATAAAGTTTTAGTTTATTTTTCCACAAAAATGTCTTTTTTTAATGTCACAACAATAAATTATTGCATCAAAAAAAATTTTTATAAGCGCTAAAATAGTCAATAAGAGGTTAATAAATAGTTATTTGAAGTTGATACGATTTAAATATAAGTATTGGAAGGCTCCGTCTCGGCGACTGCTGTCGGGCAACACCGGCCGCACCTTCTCGCTGGCGAGCTGCGCAATCAATTGGCGACTTTCTGTCAACAGCGATCTCAGAGCGTTCTGCCTGTGTATTTCTGCACGATCTGAGAATTGTCTCTGTTGTATTTAATGTGTTTTATGAAGTGCAAACCTTTCCCAGGAGTGAAATATATTGTTAGCAAGTGAAGATTTACGTGTTCATCAACTCAACACAACGATTTGTGAAACTGTTTAGCGGTAAGTAATGAAGTTTTATTTTCTAGAAAAGATGTGTAAGAACAGCCTGAAAATCCAAGCTTTGTTCTCGACGGTGGAGATCACTTACATCGTGTGCATTGGTCCCGCTCCGTAATGTACGGTGACGTTGCAAAGCCTACTTGAATTATGTTCTTCGTAATTACGGAAGAAATGTCACCGTAGTTTTCGAAGGGTATGAACCAAGTACGAAAACGCAGTGCATAAGAGAAAGTCAGCTGCGAGGGTTGAAGTAACTTCGTCGAACGACGTGACTGTTCCAAAACAGCAATTTTTGTCGAACGTTGAGAACAAGAAAAGTTTCCTTAACCTTCTTTCGTTAGAAAACCTTCTTTCGTTAGAATTCAAGGAAGCACAGTTCCTTGCTTTTCAGGCCTCAAGTGACATGTGAAACGAAGTAGGGCTTTCACTACGGAAGCCGTAAAAAGGAGAAAAGTCTAAGGAAAGCTTATTATTGCAGTTGCAATTCCTGTTTTTTTCTATATCACGATATATATATTATATATATATATATATATATATATATATATATATATATATATATATATATATATATACAGGGTGAACCGAATTTAATTTGCGTATACAGAGATATCGAAAACCGTAATAGATAGAGTATCGGTTAAATGAGAAATAAGTTTTGTAATTTGTTGGGTAGTACATGAGTACAAAGAAGTTTGTTTTTTTCCGACTAGTTCTGGAGATATTCGACAAAATCCGAAAATGCTCATTTTCGTTTTGTAAGACTAGCGTTGTTATTATAACAGATATCAAAAAAATTATTCTAAACTTTTTTTTTTAAATAAAATTTACTACAACTTGCCATACCAAACATTTCAATACGACGTTTTGTCTTTTCAGGACCACCCTCAACAATATTTTTTTAAATACGGACCTGGATTTTTTACTACAATTTTTTGTAAGGTTCTTATAGCTTAATACAATGATATAAAATTCTTGACTATTCTACTACGTTTCGTCTGTGAAAAATCATCATCTTTATGGTTTCTTACTGAAATGAATTAAATTTTTTACTACATTTCTTTGTAGGTTTTGTATAATCTTAATACACTGCTATGGCATTCCTAACCATACACATTTCATCTATGATCATCATCTATAAGCCTTTTGTTCATCTAGCTACCACATTAGTTTCATATATAGAATTACAATGAGTGAGTTTATCAACAAAGATCAATTTGACTGCTATTAAAGTGTTAATCTTAAATTGACACTTACACCTGATTACAACTCAGATTGTCATGAAACAATGTTATTTTTTTTTTTATGATTGTGAACCTGAACAGGCTAAATTTGGCCTATCGTACTAAAGCACTCAGGAACACTTAGGAGGATGGATAGAGGGATAATGAATTGCCAATAGAAGCCTATGAACAGCTACCTTAAATTTTCTCATATCACAAGTGAGAGGAAAGCAGGAACTAGGAAAAAAGGAAAAGGCAACGTATTTCATTCCCCCCCAAGGGGGAGGGCGGGCTGCTCGAGCTTCCCGAGTTCCTTCAGCCACAATCATGGATTACCAGCAAACATACATTACGTATATATGCATGGTGGGATTAAGGATAGGTCTCGTCAGGATAGGATAGGAAGGAACGGAGTTAGGGTTCTGAGGGGGAAAATACTACCCCAGCATTCACCTAAGTAGCCGCACATGGTATGCATATACGCAGTGACCATGCCGCTACGTGTGTATGAGGAAAACCCTCTGAAAAAACCTCATACAAGGTAGACGGTAACGGCAATCGAACCCATTACCTCCCGAATGCTAAGCAGGTCGTGTCACCACTATACTACCAGCTCGGTGCAGGAACTAGGGATATCATTCCAGAGTTTAGAAGCCGTGTAGAAAAATGTGGATTGCGCCCGTTTGGTACGACAAGTGGAGATTTGTACTGCATACTGATGATGCGAATGAGCGAACCGAGTGTTTCTCGCAAAGATAGCCCGAGATGGTATCAAAGAATATAATTCAGCAGCACAATAGCCGTTGCAATAACGATAATACAAAGAAAGAACTGAAACCATCCGTCTATGCTCAAGGGACTGTATGTGAGAAGTTAAGGACGGGTCATTTGTAAGCCTAATCGCTCTTTTGAATACGATCAACCATATCGAGAGCGTATTGGGGAGCACTAACCCAGAGGTGAGAATTATATTCCAGATGAGGCCGAATTTGGGCCTTATACAGCAGGAGTTGTCGAGAAGTGAAGTACTGCTTAGATCTGTACAAAAAGCCTATTTTACGAGCAGCTGTTTTGGTAGCTGACAGAAGATGGTCAACCCATGAGAGATTTGAAGATACAGCCATACCCAGCAGAGTAATAGAGTCTGAAAACTTAAGAACCGAGCCATTCATACTTACAACAGGAAATGATCGATCTTTTTTGGCGGACACAAGGCAATACTGAGTTGTGTTAGCATTAAATTGAACTAGATTATTGCTTCCCCATTCGAGAATACGTTGAATGTCTTTGTTGATTGAATTTGCCATTTCAACTTTAATTTCTTGATTTGACATAGAAGGTCACTATGAGTAGACTGAGATGAACTACAGTGAAGAGTGCTATCGTCAGCAAAGCAATGGATGGGGTTAGTTGTTGAAGAAATAAGGTCATTTATGTACAGCAGAAAAAGTGTAGGCGCTATAACGGATCCCTGTGGTACGCCCGCGTTAATGCTAACTTCTTTTGAAAAAAAGCCGTCAACTACGACACGTATTCGTCTTTTATCAAGGAAACTAGAAACCGAAACACAAACGAGGTGAGTTTGGCAAGTAAACACTTATGCCAAACTTGGTCAAATGCCTTTGAGATATCTAAAGCGACTACAACCGTTTCACCGGACTGCTCTACTGTATTGTTCCAAACTTGTGTCACATATGAAAGAATATAGCCTATTGAACGACTTTGCGTAAATCCATATTGGTGGTCACTAAGGAGTTTGTTAGTTTCAAGGAACGTGAGCAGTTGCTGATTGATGGCTTTTTCCATGATTTTCGACATTATGGAAGTGATGGCAATTGGTCGGTAGTTTGAGGGATCGGTCTTATCGCCTTTTTTGGGAATAGGTTGAACCTTTGCTAACTTCCATGAAGGGAATTCCCCAGAAGACATAGAGATCGTATAGAGATTAGATAGGACTGGCACTAGTTCGGGGGAACATTTCTTTAAGACAATAGCTGGGATACCGTCTGGACAGTCGCCTTATTGAGATCAAGCCTACTGATGATCGATTCCAAGAGCTTGTACCGAAAATGAATTGGTTTCATAGCGTATGAAGTTGACTAGGGGCACATCTTTTCCAGAATCATTGAGACATGAGTTTGATGCAAACAAATCCACAAAAACATTGGCTTTGTCTACAGAATCAGCAACTACCGATCCGTCAATAGATGTCAGGGGGGGAAATGAAGATGTTCCAAAGTTTTTACTAATGGCTTTAGCTAAAGACCAAAATTTACGACTGCCTGAAGGAGATGTAGCTAGTTCATTACATTTTCGTTGTTCGAACAACTTTTAAATTTAAATTTATCTTGAAATGTTAAGAAACTTCAATCCACCGTCACTTCTCTTGTGGCAGTTGTAGACAAACAAAAAATTTGATAAAATTACAAGCATACTACAGAATTTATATGAAACAAAAAACGAAAATAATGATCTCAACACACAAATAGCTTAGCACATAAATTTAAAACACTTGAGAATCGTAAAACCACTTCTACATCTGAACCTTTTGTACAATAGTAAAGAAGATCTTAGACAGAAAAAATAGGGAAACTAATGTTGTTATCTTTAATGTAGTGGGATCAATATCTACTTCTACTTTAGAAAGAAAAAACATTTTTTAAAATTTGTATAGGGTTTTATTGGAGAAACATGAGGATATATTTCATTACATTACATTACATAGGTCACCTTTCAAACAAAACTAACTAAACCAAAATCAGTTCCTCTGTTTGGGAGCTACGATGCCGCAGACAGATACACAAGTTAAACTTATTACATCCTTCTTTTTGGGGGTTAATAAATAAGTCTCTTCCTGGAAACATTGAAATTAAACAAGATCTAACTGTGATGCAAATGATGAATACAAATTATCTGTATCCGAATTAAACCGTCGCACTGGAGTAGGCATTCATCCTGTGTAGATGCCCCAACCAGTTCAATTATTCTTATTATGCATTCTCAGTTTATTTGTATAAATTTTTTATAAAGTTTGAATTATGTGTATCATGCCTTCTTTGATTCCTCTTCTTCATAAACTTACCCCAACATTGCTTCATTTCATCTTATCAAAAGCTTTTCCCGGTCTGCTAAGAATACATGTACTTTTACTTTGATTAGCAATTTCTCTCCCATTTGTTTCATAACTTCTGCCTCTTCCAAGACATCTGTTTCTCATATACTGTTTTCTAATTTTTCTCTCATTTAGCTTTCTGTAATTCATTTCCCTATAGTTTAAGCAGTATTTAGTGTCTCTTATCTTGTACAAAGCAGCATTATGCCTATATTCCAGTCTTTGGGAATTTTGTTTCTCAATAATGTTATTTAACAGCTCCTTGAATGTTTCTTATGCTTCGTCTCCCATATAGCTTATCATTTCTGTTGTGACTTCATCTTGTCCAGGTGCTTTTTCTAGTTTCTGTTTGTCAGAAACTGTCATCAGTTCTCCTAATATTGGTTTTATTGCTTGTGCCTCTGAGGCAATCGTTTGGCTCTCCATTCTTTCTCTGTCTGCGTTTTGATAGTTATTCGTAGTAATGTCTCCACCTTTTCATATCTGCATCTTCTGTTAAAATATTTCCTGCTTCATCTTTTATATTTGTTAATCTCGTTTGTTTTGTTTTAATTGTTTTAGTGTACTAAAAAATACTGTTTCGTTTTCCTTGAATTTGTTTCCAAATTCTTTCCACGTTCGGCTTTTTGCCTCATTGATTACGTGTTTAGTTTGTCTGTCTGTTTGTTGTTCTATAATGCCTGCTTCTGTTTCTAGTTTTATTCCTTTTCTTTAACAATTTGTATCAATACGATCAATGGATTATTAGAGATTGTCTTCACTGATGCCTCCCAAAGCCCACCAAAATTAGCGAACAAGCTGGAATGAAATGCCACATAATACCTTCTGCTGATATCCCATTGGTGATGGCAGTAATGTTTGCCTTTATGAAATCTTCAAGTTATCAGTATATATGTTTAATGGTTTACCCCTGTGACCTATGAATTGTCTTAGTGCTGCAGTGAAACATTTTATACTTAGATCAGTAACTAATTCAAGATGGATTGCCTTTGTTGCTAAGCTAAACAACACTGATTTTTTATTTCCTCTACAGTATCTATCTTTAATGATAATAAAGGGTGCCATGATCAGGGTTCGTTTGAATGACAAATTTCCCATTAATGGTGCTACAATGATCGGTTTAAATCTAATACACTTGACACATGTTCGTACCACTATTAGCACTATTTTTGCTGCCTATAGGCCAGAACTGTTCGTGGATCGTGTTTAACAATAATTTTGCACCACCATGCAATAGCTTACTGTGTTCGGTAATAAAAATAAGGGGCGTAAAATGATAATTCTTGGGTTTTTTTTGTAATATTTAAAGTGAGAATATTTTAAGCTGTCTCCTACACGAATAATTCCAGATGTATCTATGAACAGAGTTAAGACTTGAAAGTTGCTCTTCGTATTCAAAAGTTTGTTACATTTTAATTTATCAAGTTCCTTGGGGAAATATACTGATTGGATTAATTTTATTATGGTAATGAACGAAGTTTTTAATTTCTGAACTGTTACAGTACCACAATTTCTTTCACATTTGGAGCAACTGTTTTTAAACCTCAAGCATAATGCTACAATTGTTTCAATTTTTCAAGTGAGGAATAATTCTCGATACGAAATTTATTTTAATCATAAATGATTTGAAATGATTGAACTCGATTCTGTAACTATGGCCAGCTTAAAACTATTTCTGAGTTGTACCAATATGATGTGATATTTAGAATTTGTTTGAATTTGCTGGTTAGTTGACCAGGCAACAGAGCTGCGCATAGCTCTAATCTAAGTATCGCTATACTCTTCACTGGGCTACCCATGATTTGGCTGCCAATAACGTAATATTAATTTGATTATTTTTGTTGGCTCCGAAACCCTTTTTTGAGGCATCCAAAGAAAGCGTGTAATTGAATTTCAATTGGTTCTACAACACAGAAACGTGGGATTTGAATTTCGTTAATTTTAGCCATTTAGCTTGAATGTCTAAGGAAACTGTTTTGCCACATGCTAGTCCGAGAGGATCAAATAGCAGTGCAGTAGTCCAGAGAATTGTTCTTTTAGTGCTTTGATTGTATAAACCTAACAACTTAGTGGTATAAATAAACTTATCCTCCAGTCACCAATTTATGCCTAAAGTTTTTTGTATGTTGTCAGTTATTGACCTTTGTTTCAAATTTGAAATGTACATTTCAAATACATAACAGTTCCATTTTCTTAAATTGAAACTGGCTGAGCTTAGAATATGATCCACATTAATTTTTATTTGCTTTAACATTTCAAGTAAAATTGAGGCTCTAAAGGAAATTGTACATTCAGTCACAATTTTTGATGGTGAGTCTACGTCTGAATCAACACTCTGTAAAAACTGTGTGTTCTTGCACACTCCCAGCTCATGTTTATTATTACAAAAAAACTTCTTTTCTTTTGTGTTATATTTTTGTGTCCATTTTCACGCCAAGTCGTTTTTTGGTTCCAGTTCGATTAGTATTGTAGGTATTCTAGTTCTTGTAAGTTTTCCTTCTGCATAAATTGAGCTTCATTCAGTGGTGGCTTGTGTACATGATCTGCAGAGCTGCAACATAACTCCCATAATTTGTAGGCAAAAATGCGTTTTTAAAAATAACTTCACAGTAAATAGAAACAATACACAAACATGTAGCTTATTTTATAAACTAATACTCAAACAATGCAATCGAAATCTTTAGTCACCTATCCAGTGCTTTTGGTCATCCATGCAAAGTATATATCGAAAAGACACAGTGTACCGTTCGTACTTGGTCCATTCAAAAGAGCTCTGTGCTCCTATAACGGCCTTGTTTCTGACCCCCGGCCCAACTCTTTTGTAAGTTTAACTGTAATTTTTATTGGTCAGAAATACTCTACATGATATTTTTAACAAAGCCTCTAATCAATGCTCTGATGAACCTTTTCCCGCTAAAAGAAAGAGGAAGAATGACAGTAGATTGGATCACAGGATTGCTGCAATAGAAGTGTGTGACGTAATTATAAACTTTGCCAAAGATCGATTCGATTTTAAAAACCATTTATCATTTATTTTATTCGGACAAATTTGTTGAATATTGTGCTAATTTTCCTGAAGAAAAATTATATTTAACGTGCTCTGTATATCCAAATTTAGACAAGGAACGTTTGAAAACAGAGTTATCTGTTATTTATACAAGACCAGATTGTAGAGAAATGCGTAGAGCATATAACAAGAGCTTGATAAATAGTCGGCTATTTTTGTTGTACCTAAATTTTGAGAATATTTTAGTATCAATTTGATTAGATGTAATTTTGGCAATAATAATCTGATTAAAGTCTGAGAGAGCTTTAGCTAAGATTATTAATGCCAAAATTATATCGAATCAAATTGCAAAATATTAAGGGAAATTTAGCAACAACAAAAATAGCAGTTTTTATTAAGCTCATGTTATATTTAGGAAGATTATTTCCCCATAAATTAAATTAACTTCAGAATAAAAATTAGAAAACATTTTATTTACTGAATACAAAAAACAGGAACACGAGTAGACAATTTACAACATTTCATTGGTAAATATAAAACATGGGAAATAATCAGTGTTCTCTAAAAAGCTTATTAACAAAACACCTAATTTTAACGAAAAAGTTATAGAAAAGTTTGCTTTAAAAAAATCGAAGAAATGACTTGATTTACAAAAAATAATTTCTTTGTTCGTTATTAAGTAAAATAAATAAAGTTAAACAGGGCACCGTTTTGGTTTTGACTTTTTTTCATGGGTAGAACCTCCAAATTTTGAGGTCTCGAGCTGCCACTGACTCCGTTTATTTTAGCTTTCATGTGGCCAACTTGGGCGGTTTTTTCTTTTTTTCCTTACTACTTGGCCTATTTATGCTGCTATCTCTCTTTCCTTTGTAGTTTTATGGTGATCTGTGTAAATGTTGGTATTTCATAATTTGTACGTATTTTTCAATATCTCTAACTTTTCTTGCATGGTTTCTATCTCTACTAGTATGCTTGTTCTGTCTGTCTTCCCTTAGTATGACTGCACTTTCTATAGATATTTTTTATGCGTTTACTTCCTCCTGAAGTTCTTTTAGCTACTTCTGTTTACTTCGGGCTTTTATGATACGATAATATTCTCTTTCCTACCTTTCAAACTCTTCTGGGGCTTCTATAGCCCTTTTTTTTGGTACTATGGGATTGCCCATATACTATTTGCTTTAGTTCTTAATTGTCCTCTGTAACGGGAGCTTTAGAAAAAATCAAAATTTCGCGCTAAATAATACGAGATTAGATATTTATGTATTATTTTTCTGGATAAAGAAACGGTTATTGTTCATTTGTATGTAATTAATATTAAGATGAAAAACTTGAGTTTATTTTAATAAGTTGCGAGTACATTAATGTGTTGGGAAGGGATGACACTGTCATAATCATGATGTCGCTTACAGGGAGCAAACACAAAGAGTCACAGTAAGAAAGTGAACAGAAAGGGTCGCATAGAAATAAGCGATCAGAATTCGCAGTCTAAGCGACATTGTATAGTCACGCTGCCCTATAAAGTGTTAAATTACAAATAATAATTATTTAACGGTGATAGAGAAGAAGTAAAAAATAGCCTTCTTTATTAAAATAATCAAAAGTGCAAAAATTGGCAATTTGGGTGTAATAGAAAGATTGTGTAATAGTTTACAATAGCGTTTTAAGTGCTCATTGAAAGTGCTCCAAGTTGATGGTTTAATCGCAAGTGATAAATGTACAATAAGACAATCGACCCAATTGATAGATCGGTATATAAAGTGTAATAACTAAAAAACATTGATAATGAAAGTATGGCTTCCGTAATTCGCTTGCAGTTTGTTGCGCACTACGTTTGTGATTAAATTTGAACAATTATGTAAAAACTGTATAGTGAAAACATCAAACAATCATTTACTAAAATCATTACTTAAAGAAAATTAGACGCGTATTCAACTACACAAGGGTATAAGAAAAGATAAGGAAAACAATAGAAACACGGTGCCAGGGTGTCGGCAAGTGACCTCATCTGAAGAGCATTTTTTAACCTATCTGAGGCCCCCTTTAGCGGACAAAGAAACGCCGGCATTACATTATCAGTTGCAACGAAAATAAGTAAGAACCTTTTTGTGTGTTAATAAATAAAACTTTTTTGTGTTTGATTTCTCAAAACTTTACATTTGATTATCACTATTAAACGAAAACAATCTGTTTAATTCTGATAAGGATTTTAATTGTTATATGTTAGCTTTAAGAAGGTTATTGTAGATTTAGGGAATGTATAAATATTTGTAACCAGCATATTGATGCATTTTCGTTCATAATTAGAATTTAAATAACGTTCGCTTTACTTTTATTGCTAAAGATTATTAATATCGCAAGCTTACACAATTATTGAATATATAAATGCAGAAAGAGATTTACTCAATAGGAATCCAGATAAATAAATAAATCGAAATGAATATAATTTTGGACAGAAATCGTTTCTTTATCTGAACTTGAGTTAGCCGGTGAGACCAATTAAGAAAGGAGTTAGTAAACATAAAGCATAAAATTCATTTACGCAAACCGAAATTAATTAGCAAGCAAAGAAAAAAATAACTAATAAATTTATAAATTGAACCCATTCAGTTTTAATAAAACGAAATAGAAAATAATCATCTCAGGTATTAAATTTTCTTCAATAATGTTGATATTATAAAAAGGTTTAAAAGAACTCAAATCTTATTCTTTGGAGCGGGTTAAACAAACGAAAGTAGTATCTAAGGGTACTGCGCCCGTTGCACCACTCGTCAGCTTTTATGTTTTTGTAGGCCAGAGTTCACTTCTTGCATTCACTAACCGTTAACGCGCCGTAATTTCACTATTTTACTTAGAGTAGACAGTTTTCCGGTTTACTTAAGGCTTATTGTGAATACTAGGGACGTGTAAAAAATTTGATTTGAAAATTATTGTAAGACATGGTTTAAATATATTCGGAAACTATCGGTCAAATATATCGTGAAATGTCAAATTTCTTAACAAACTAAAAATCAAACACTGTTTGTTCATCAAGGATAATAAAATGTTAGTGTTTGTCTTCCCTCATTAGTAGAAAATTAAAAATTGTATTTTTAAATATTTTATACACTAACATGGGGGATCCAGAAACAATGTTGGTTTACCATTTTGCATTAACAAAATACTGAATTTATTAAGTAATTCAATAGGTTTGTGGTTTTTGCTTTATCACAGCATCCATAATACCAAGCTAGTAGAGTTGTGATAACACGACCTGCTTAGCATTTGGGAGGTAATGGGTTCGATTCCCGTTACCGTCTATCCTGTATAAGGTTTTCCTCGTACACATGTAGCAGCATGGTCACTGCATATTCGCATACATGTGCGGCTATTTAGGCTATGTGCGGCGAATGCTGGAGTAGTATTTTCCCCCTCAGAAACCTAACCCTGTTCCTTCCGATCCTATCCTGATCACACCCATCCTTAATCCCACCATGCATAAATACGTAATGTATGTATGTATGTTGGGAATCCATGATTGTGGCTGAAGAAGCTTGGAAAGCTCAAGCTGCCCACGTCTCAATTGGGGAGGAAAATGAAATACGTGGCCTTTTCCTTTTCCAGCATCTATAAACCTATACTACTATTTAAGGTTACATTAATATTTAAAAAAATGTAAAAGTGATACCTCAACATGTTTGACATATTCTGTGCAATGAAGAACATTGTGCAATGTGCTGTTTAGTGTGTGCACAATATTTAAAGAAAAGTTAAAGCAAATTGATCACAAAATCGTTCTTTAAACAACTTTATTTCAGTGAAATGATGAACACAATGTGACATCTCTCTGCTCTCTGTTGCGTTGTTTGTTTGATAATGTATAGCCCACTTAAGAATATATTTAATACAAATTTAAAAGATTCATTTTAAAGCCAATGCTTAATTGCAATTTTACATTCTTAAGCAATTATCAAAATATACAAATGATTGTTAATAAAGTAATAGATAGGACAGCATTTTTTTAAAATTATAGATCATTATGTAAGACGTGTAAGTTGATACATCAATGAGCTCAAGTTTAACCAGGTGATAGCCGAGACTGCAAAATTGAGCGCATGCAGTATACTATTTTATCTTAAAGTCTCAAATAAGTCCCTTTCGTAGTGATGACTAATGGCAAGTGTGCGTCATTCTGCAGATTGTTTCTATTTGAAATTTTCTATCAAAATGACATTGTCCTAGCTCCTTTATTAGTTTCAACTTCAGTTTCATTATTAGGTTGAAACGAATAATGGCATAAGGCACATGTGATTTGAAATTTATTTATCTGCAAAAAAATGCGCGCGGGGGGGGGGGGGGGGGTAATGAGGAAAGGGATTTCGATAAACTTGGGAACGGTTAAAGCAATTTTAATGAAATTCGGTATATATTGACTTTTGAGTTCGGTAACGTTGAAAGGAGGGGAGGGGGGAATTAAAAAGATGGAAACGCCTAAACCAAGTTTAGTGAAATTCGGTTTATAGGGACTTTTGGACACGGCGAGTGTTTTTTCGTTATCTAATTTTTATCTGACAAAAGTGGTGGGGGTGGGAGGAGTCGATAACCCCGGAACCGGTTGAATCAATTTTAATGAAATTCGGTATATAGGGACCCTTAGGTGCGGATAATGTTTTAACGTTATTTATTTATTTGGAAATAGTGGGGGGATTAAAAATATAGAGTTGTCGATAAACTAGGGAATGGCTAAATAATTTTAATGAAATTAGGTATATTGAGGCTAGAATAAAAGAAACCTAATCTTCCAAAATACACATAAATTGCTATTAGAAAACCATAATAAAAATAATACTTTGTAGACCAATTGTGCAGAAGTGGTTTAAGCCAGGATTACATTAATCCCCGGATTAAGCAATATGACTGGCCAATTTTTGGATGGATATAATGGACAGATGTTTGCACCAATCATGCTTCTAGATCACAACATTATAATAATCCTGACAACCCAAGTGAATGATCTTTAGAAGGAAATATGAGAGAAAGTGTTTAACATTAACAATTTACGATTAAGGCGTTGAAAAATGTAATATGAGCTTAAACTAATGGTTGCTTTATTACTTATTAATGTCTGCACACAAACTTGAAAAAAATTACCTCAAGTAAGCTATCTCCAACTAAAATCATTAACAGTTTATAGCCATGCCTTTCGATAACTTTAGAAGCATTTTCAGCAGCATACATAGACGTAAAATCAAACATAGCCACATCAGGTTGACCGTAATGATTTACGGCAAATTCTAAATCAGGCATTTGATAATTTGTACTAAATTCTGCAGCTTCTCTTGCATATTCCATCAAGTTATCTCGATCAACATTTTCAGGAGATAATAAGCGTGCAGTATCTGGATAATCCTAAAATTTGAAGTAATAATCAAACTAAATTTCGTATTATTAAAGCACAAACTTGTAAAATAACTCCCTTATCTATCAGACTTAATTTCTTTGCAGTCATCACAAAATAGTGCGTATCATCCTTATAATAAACAATATTTTCTAAATCAATTCCCGTTTCAGCATTTAATTCCTTAAAAAATTTCTGGTTAAATATAAAAGCAACACCGCTAATTTCTTCTACACGAGCTTCTGCTTCTGTACGTTTATTGATAAAATTTGCAGTTATGGCAATTGCTAATTTTCCTCTAAATTCTTTACGTTTAAAACCTTGTAATGTGTTTCTTTTACCATCTGCCCCAACAATAACGTCAAATTCATATTGTGAAACTGGATGATCAATAGGTTTAAATTCTGCTCGCCAACCAATTTCTGAAAAGAAATTAACGTATTTATGTAAGGTTGAATTACATACTTACTTTCAGTGCTATTAGGTTCAACGAGTTTTTCAAAACTAACTTCGGTATAAACTTCTACTCCAAGAAGTAATGCTACTTTAAGCAATATACATTGTAGCTGCCTAATACTGATATGATCAATGGCACCCGCACAAAATTTACCAAAAAATTTTTTAGCTCCTAATGCACGTAAATCTTCAATTACAAAAGGCCATAAATGAAGGACGTTATTACGAGACATACGATCTCGTTTTTCTACTACAACCTACAACAATGCAGTGTAATTAGGGCACAGATAATCGCCAAATTTCCAAAAGACAAACCACTTTCGCGCCCAACAGTTGTGCTTCTATGGCAGTACGTAAGCCACACGGACCAGCTCCAATAATAAGCACTCTGGTATTTGGACATATTTTTCCTCGAGCGTAACATTTGTGACTGGCACGAGCGTCAAATTTTTTCCATAACGCTTTTGCTTTCCATGAAGTCAAATTGTCCTTTAATTTTGGATAAAATTGAGGAAAAAGATTCGGTTTAAGATGTAGAAGTTCA
This sequence comes from Vesta saturnalis, assembly GCA_036346205.1. Classification (NCBI taxonomy): domain Eukaryota; kingdom Metazoa; phylum Arthropoda; class Insecta; order Coleoptera; family Lampyridae; genus Vesta; species Vesta saturnalis. The sequence continues at coordinate 1,310,561 of JARFJB010001883.1, forward strand.
CAAATATTTCTATAACACCCAAACACGGATTTTAATGTACCAGCGTTAATAAAGTGGTCAAAAACGTCATTTGCTTTGGCGGCATCCACTGAAGATATAGGGCGGCCTCTCGGTAAACTCTTGTTAAACCGATCCATCATAATCACCAACGAAATGCTTTCTTTGACATTACCTGAAACAAAATGTATATATCTTAATTACAGTACAACTAAACGCATACATAACAAATGAAAAAATTGGAATGTATTTCAATGTAAATCGATTAAAAACATTCAGTGAATCTTATTTAAAAATCTGCTCACGTATATATATGTACGTCGTTTACACATATGAAGACATGGTTGATGACAACAATGCCAGGGTTACTAGGTCAGATAACCCAACCTCTAGACTTTATCGTTATTGTTGAATTGACAGGTCATTCATTTGATGTATTACCGGAATATTAATTATATTACTATTCTGTAAACATTTAATTTAAGTGTGCTTTGTACATGGCAAAATGCGTGCGCATCGTATATGAATAAACTTCAATTTTCTAGGTTGCTGTACAGCGTCATGTTATGGTGTAATATATAAACTTGAACTTTTATAAAAAAATTTTAACAGGTGATAAATGAAAACGAAATTTAATTAAAATTGGTTTAATTGAATGATTGGCCATAAAGTTTTTAAAAATATATATGTGAATTATTAGTAATTGTACATGTTTGTCAAGTTTAATTTAACCTCTATCCACAGTAAACTGTAATGTTTATGGAAGATCAGCTCCAGAATTAATATTTATTAAAAAAAAATGATAACTATGTACAGTGAGTTAAAAATTTGTAAAAAAATTTACATACTTATGGACATACTACACTACCACCAACTTCTATTTTGGCCACAAAATTTTATTAAGTGAATATTTTGCACCGCTTTTAATCCAAACTATATCTTGAAGAAGAAATCATGAATGTATATTTAGAAATCATAATTTTCATTATCTTATCCAAAATATGAGATAACGTAGTTGAATCAGCATTCTTGTATTTTTATTTGCGATTAACGTACTACTAGAAAACAAAGCAGCAATTTCCGAAATAGGATTCATTTTTATTATATAAAGCAAGGCTCTCCATAAATGGGGCGTAATAAGTGCTATATTTGCATGAAAATAACGATTTTTTCATCAAATTACAATTCAATATTATTTCAAAATAAACAACGATAACATGATTTTTTTTATATAACCACTTCAGTAGAAGTTTTCTCGAAAATTATTTTACATTAAAATTAGAACATGTCGCCGGAGGTTACAAAAAATAAAGTGGACACGAGTACTTCAAATTTGAACATATTTTCATTCTTAACCTCTTAATACATTCGCCCGAGTTAACTCGGGTTTAAGAAAATGATTTTTTTTCCGCCCGCCCGAGTTGGTGTTCTATATAAATACAAGCGAATATACTGGTTAAACAAGGTTGTACTTATTTCCTCTCACCCGGAAAAAGTTGCCACCGGTGATTCACAGCCACTGTTGTCTCGTGATTGTTAGCTGATTCTGTGAACGTCATCTCTTTCTTGTGCAATCACGCATTACTTCAGTGTCGCCGTTAGCATCGAGGTCGTTTAATACTTATTTGTTTTTTCCAACCTAATATGGAAAGTGCTCGCGATTTGCTATTTAGTTCAGAAGGTGAAGCTTTAGAACACAGTGGCAGTGATTCAGAGATTGATGCTATGTCACAAGAAGAGAGTAGTAATCAAGACACTCTTGGTTTAGCTTAACAAATCCAGATTACCGTCATTATTGGAAAAAAAAATCACTATTATATACACCATTTTTTGGGGAGTGTATGGCTGGGAAACGCTTTGAGGCGGTAAAACAATTCCTACATTTTTCAAATAATCATGAATTTGATTCAGCAAATCACCCTTGTCCAAAACTGAACAACATTTGGTCAATTCATGAAGATCTAAATAGAAAATTTGGCGATGCGATTACACGAGAGAAATTTGTGGTTATTGATGAAAGTTTATTACTATATAACGGTCGCCTGGTATGAATGCAACACAATCCAATCAAACAGCCAGATTCGGCATAAAAAAGTACTTGTGAACCAAAAAGTGGTTGTCTATAATTTAATAATCTATACTGGTAAGAATACGTTCTTGACAGAGAATTTGAAGATCTTCCAAAGTGGCGATGCCTTTAATGAGACCGTCGTTTAATAAAGGATATTGTTTGACGATGGATAATTTTTATAACTCACCGGGATTAGCTGATCTATTGATAAAAAATAAGACTGATGTTTATGGAACATTACGCGCATAACGAAAAGAAATACTTAGTGAACTGAAGAGTAAAAAATTGAAAATTGGAGAAACAATTGCTTTTCAAAAAGGAAAAGTGTGTGTAATGGAATGGAAAGACAAGAAAGATATCTCTCTTATCTCTACCATTCACAAAACCATCAATGGTGGATATAGAGACCCACAAAGGAACAAAAAAAAACGCAACTTGTGTTGGATTATAATCACACCATGGGTGGTGTTGATCGTGCCGAGCAACACCTGTTTTTCTATGTTGCACCAAGAAAAAGAGGCAAAAAGTATTATAAAAAGATTTTCTGTTATCTCTTAGATCTGGCAATATCTAATGCTTTATCAAAAATCTAGCGGTGAAATAGAGTCACTTGATTTTCGCCTCAAAGTAATTGAACTCTCCATTGAAAAATAAAGTACCAGCATTTCAAAAAGTGGACGGCCATCAAACGTCCCAACACCACTCAGATTATCAGCAAGACATTTTCCATCATTTGTGCCACCAACAGCAAAGAAAGAAAATCCCACTCAACAGTGTTTCCTTTGCTCAAGGAAAAAGAACGAAAACAATAAAAGGATTCGTAAAGAAATCTGATACATGTGTGTTGAATGTGACATTACTCTTTGTGTCATTCCGTGTATTAAAATTTACCATACTCTCGTTAATTTTGACTAAAAACTCATTTTTCAATATTTTTTGGATCCTTTTCAAGTTTTTTTTTGTTGTCCGAGTTAACTCGGTTCAGCGAAGTAGGTGCCTTAGTCTTCTTTTGTATTTTAAGAAAATAGAAAATAAAATAAACGACCGCTTTTTAATTTTTAATAAACAGAAGAACATTAAAATTTAATCTATTTCAATTTAGTAATCCAAGCACAGTGTAAATAAATAGAATGACTGAAATATCTAATAATACTGTTAAAAAAATCGTAAGTTAGCCGAGGTGGTAACACTGAAAAACCGTTTTCCGACGACCAGATGTAAAAATGACATATAGCACACAGATTACCTACTGCGTAAGTCACAAATATCACTCTAGAATTGAAAAGTAAAATATCACTCTAATGTGATGTATGTGAACTAAATATGATGACCTCGATCTCAGAGTATTCTACTTTTTACCTGGCACTATCTAACCATTGTGCTGCATAATGTCATAAAACACAAAGAAAATCACACTTTAAACTTAAAAACACTTAAAAAAATGATTTATAAGTGTTTAATCAAAATTAAAATGAAACATTCCAATAATTTTAATGTTAATAAATGTCAATATATTTTTGACATTTCTAATAATAGTTGACCGCTTTTTTTGAATACTGACATTTTTAAAGTGTGCAGTACTTCCAAAGCCTTCACCCCACCTTCTCCAGAAACTGATATCGAGGCTGATACTGTACAAGATGCACAAATAACGGAGACAACAAACATCTCTAAATCTTTATTGCAAACTCCATTACAATTTACGAATTGCAATAATAATAATATTACTTTCAATTTCTACCATTCTAAGTAGTTCTTATTTGAAGTTTCTGTTATTCAATCGTTATTTTTCTTTGTATTGAATCAACAATAAAATTCTCAAATTAAAGTAATCAAAAAATATATTTACTTTTATTTTTGGAGATTGTGCGTTATTTGCGGTCGTCGGAAAAATAGTGTACATTACTAGTATGGAAAGTGCCATTTCATACTAGTAATGTAATATACTATTCCTGCATGGCGTACCGTATGAGCTATTAAAATATGGAGGTTCAAACCGTACAACAATTAACCGTCTTAACTCAATATAAAATGTAAGAACAGTGGAAGACTAGCACAGCGAAACTACAGAAGTATTAATATTTTGGACGCAACTCTGAAAGATACAATCAAGGTCATAGCTAACAAAATTAATTAAATTACTTCAAGCGCAAAAAAAACTGTAGAAATTTAGAAAAAACGGTTCATGTGTGGATTCTGTGTTCACCATAAAACTGGCAGTCGAAAAATCTATAGAACGGAACAAACGGACATATAGATCTTTAGTGGATCTTAAAAGCATTGGACAGAATTTCAAGTAACGACATCATTCACCTATGTCATAATAAACGTCCTAGCAATTATTGTAGAACAATATCAATGATGTACTTAAGGTAGCAAAATATAAGTTTGGATCAACAAGAAATTGATAAGCTTTATTTACAACAACGGTGAGATTAATCAGGGCACTCTAATCCCAGCGCTAGTCAAAAGTGATGAATAAATGGCGATCTGAAAGAGGATACCAAATGGCCAATATAAAACTAAAAATTGACGTTGACGGCGCACAATTATTTGTAAATAAGGATAACCTTCAGAAACCCGTGTATATGTTACACACGACTGGCAAATAGTACAACACGGAGATAGCGACGGAAAGACTGAAAACAAAGGAACTCGGTAAATGCAAACAAAGATTGACGGCGTAGTATTCTAATAGAAAATGCGATTTATATATGTTGGTGCAGACCTAACAAGATATGGAAATGAAGAGGAGATACGAACCAAATAGCTAAATGAAGCAGAACAGCGAGATGTTTCGATGACTGGTGAAGCGAAATAAACTTTTGAGGTGAGAGTCAAATCTGAAATGAGGCCGATTTTCTTATACATCGAAAACTGAAGCGTACACAAGAAAGTCAATACAACTCGGAGAGACAACAGAGATGAACCTGTTATAGCGCATCTTAGGAAAAACATTGGTCCAGAGAGAAGAAAACACTTAGAAAAATCTCCAGAACGGATAACATCGACGAGTGGGCAACAGATAAAAATACAACTGGATCGGACAATTTAAAAGAATGACTGGGAGGTTTGTAAAGATCACGGTCAGAAAGTGGTAGGAGCGCGGGGCGTCCAAAAAAGATATATAGTAATAACAGCATACATGGGGGACGGGTGAGCCAAACGAATACAGGTATCTAGGATATAGGACAGAAGAAGACAGGCTTACACATAGAAAATAATTTCCCTCGAGTAGAATTGATGATATACTATTAAGGTATAATAGTCGACGAACAAACAGCACAGCTAACAGTTAAGTCTATGAAAACACTAATGACTCAACATGCAACATTTCACAGCTAACGTTAACAATTAAAGTATTTATCTTTTAGAGCAGAACCTCGTGTATTTAAAAGCAAATTATACAAGCCTTAAACCTCTCACTAGCAATTGCAGCTATCCTCCACAGTACAATAGCTGCAATTGCTATTGAAATGTCTAAAGCTTGTAAAATTACTTTTAAATATACGACGTCTGTCCTAAAAAGAAGTACTTTAATTAAGGACGTTAGCTGTGAAAGTTTTTGAATATGTCGGTAGTATTTTTAAAGACTAGCGGTTAGCTGCAACTTACATTTAGTTCCCCATTTTGCCTCCTGGGTTTTGGCATCTTGTAATTAAAAAAAGAGAGAATATCATGTCTTAATTTTATTTTTAACTTTTGGTTTCTCTAGGGTTTTTTCTTTCATTTTGTCACTGTTAGCCTTGGTTTGTTAATGCAGGCTCTGATTAGTCATTTTAAAGGCGGTTTAATAATATTTATAGATTTAATTGATTTTACTAAAATAAAATTAGATTCGGTACTTGACTTTTTCAAATACGTCCCCTGGCTAATTATAGCAATTTGTGTTTTCATATTTAACATATTTACAGGTTACTTAATTTCTCAAAACTATTATCATTTACTGAAGACTATAACTGTAATTGTTATTGAAACATTTAAATTTGTTTTTAAAAGTATAGAAAAAATTCGACGAGTTTCCTTATAAAACATCAATCTTCGCGTAATCATTATGAAACCAGAGTTTGTGGTACACAAAAAAAGCCCACATTCTATATCCAAATTTAAAAAAAAAAAATACTTAAACCGTTGCTGAAAATTTCTTCAGCATGCGTATAATTTCATAGTTTGTGCATCGCACCCCCCCCCCTGTCGTCATAAATTTCAAAAAATTCTATAAAAATACTCAGTGTACCGTTGCTGGGAATTTGTTTACGAAAATAGTTTGTACTAACACCAGTTTACATGTAGTCCCGTAGTTTGTGGAAATAAGCTCGCCAACCTCATAAAGAAACTTAAAAATCCCGTAGAGTACTTAAAGAACCGTTGATGGGAATTTTTTTACGAAAATAATTTATAAGATACATGTCGTCCCGTAGTCTGTGCTTCGCAAATAAACCCCCTATTGTCACGTGTTGATTTTCCCAAATGAAACAACTTAACAACAAAGATTTACTTATACCAATACATAAATCGCAGTTATTTAAAATATATTTTTCGTATAACGTTGCAATGACTTACCGAGTACAATAGTGTTTATCTCCTTAAAAATTTCAATCGCATCTCAGCAAATTTCTAATGAACAGACAGTGATTTAAATATAAATGTATTTAAGATTAAGAGGTACAACAGGCGCAAAAAATTGTATTTGTTTGTACGACTAATCTTCGTCCTTTTAAATTTAGGATTAGGTAATCCTAAATTAAAATATCATTTTTACCTTCCAACCTGCGTGTACATACCTAAGTATTCACTAAAACTAAATACTTATTTTACTACGTGTAACAAAGTTTCGCCGAGATCGGCCATGATGTGTGTGTGGTGATGGGGGTGGGTGTGTGTTTGGTTGGTTGGTTGTGTGAGGGAATGTGTGGGAGTATCCAAAATAATAAAACGTACGTACTTGACATTTCGCATTTAGGCTTTTTCACATTTCTCCTAGAGCTGAGAAATCCAGCGAGAGAGGGGTTTATTACATACAGTTTTCCTTTTTAACACATATTTCTAAAACAGCTGTATATTTGAAATATATGAAAATATTAGCATATAGATCTTAAAATCATAAATTATGTTCTACCTCATTTTTTGATAAAATGCGTAATTTGGCGACAAAAAATTCCTAAGGTAGAATTTATGTTAGTTTAAATTAAAATGTGTTAAAGATTTATTTTTTCGTTATTTTTTCATTTATTTCTTTTTCAGTTGTTGAGATAATTGAATGAAACTTGAGAGTATCCTACATATTGATAAGAATTAAGATGCATATGCAATAAAAACATGTTACCTTATACATTGTCATACAGGTTGAGAAAATTTAAGATTACATTACACACAAAACGTTACAATATATGTATATATATATATATATATATATATATATATATATATATATATATATATATATATATATATATAAAACACAGGGTCGCTGTTAAAGATGGAACTAAAGCTCTAGTTCTTAAACGGTTCAACTTACAAAACCCAAAATTTCAGAAATGAAACTAAATGTATTTGCGCATGTTTATGCACAAAAAAAATTGTATAAATTAAAAAATTTTAAGCATGGCCGTCACCTTGATTTTTTTATAAATAGCAACATAGGTCATATGCTAGACCATTTGAAGGGGTTTAACACCCTGATTACAAAAATGTATCACACGTGGGGTCTAAACACAACATAAAGGACATTACAAACGTTTTTCTAATAAGAAGCGTAGGACGCCGTGAATGTGACACTAGACAATGTAACAACTTTGTATCGATAATTATGTATGTTTATGTAAACTTAAAACTATTTTATTGAAGCAATAAAACACTTTAATGTAAACCCTATGTTACTTTTACATTTATCAAAAATAATTTATAAACAAAATAAATTTATAATTAAAATAAACATAACTGTGTAACGAATAAATTATAAACAAAATAAATTCTACGTCAGTGTTTAACGACAAAATTGCTGCGTTGCCCGTTTACTTTTAACTTCGTTTATATAGTTACGTAAATACTCTTGTGGAATATCGCGTATTTTATAAGGAATACGAGCTTTTCATTTATTTATATCTGTAAGTCCGTATACATAAATCTTATTTTCTAGATACCCCCACAGGAAAAAGTCTAATGGAGTGAAGTCTGGGCTTCTAGTACATCCTCTTCTCCTTATCCACCGTCCTGGGAAAATTTGGTTCAAGCAGTTGCTAACTATAACTGCATAATGCGGTGTTGTACCATCTTGGTGAAACCAAGTATTTTCTTCAATAACATTTGGATAATTGACACTTGGAAACACCTGCAATATTCTAGGAATAATGTTATTCTGTAGCAACTGAAGACATTTATTAGCATTGAGATTGTCCTCATTGAAAAAGTCAAATAATACGTTCCTCTATAATTCCACACCATACGTTCACTTTTTCAGGAAATTGGGTATGTAAAGCCTCCATCCAATGCGGATTTTCATCGGAATAATATATCTGCAATTATGTCGATTGACACAAATATTTAAAGTGAAAGTACATTCATCATAAAATAAAATGCAGTTTAAAGAATTGTCATTTCTTCACAAAATTGAATACGTCTGTCAAAACTATACGCTAAGAATTCTTGTACCAATACTATTTTGTAGGGATGATACTTATGTGTTCGTAATATTTCCTTAATCTAATATCTTGGCATAGAAGTTTTAGGTTGCTCAATTACATCCATGGGTACTGATAAAGAATTTTCTTCGTTTGTCACAATTTTTGGTCGACCTGGGATTACAGGATTTTTGACACTTCCTGTATGTCTGTACCTTTCTACAAGTTTTAGTGACACTTGATTGATGGGATTACGATTATAATTTACTTCATTGAACAAATTGGTTACCTCTTCGAGCATACGTTTTCTTTCTTCATACCTAATCATCATAAGTATTTCAATTGTTTATTTTTGGTCAATTGGTTAACTGTTACAAATTACTTTGCACTGATTCAATTTAAGAAAATATTTTACTATTCAAGACTGTCTCTTGCAACTTTTAAATATGGGATTGTGACAGTTTAGAAGTAAATAATAAGATTTGAACTCTTGGGCCACATTCACGGCATACTACGCTACCTATTAGAAAAATGTTTGTGACCCCATGTGTGATATATTTTTGTAATCAGGGTGTTAAACCCTTTCAAATGGTATATCACATGGCCTATGTTGCTATTTAAGAAAAAATCAAGATTGCTTAAATTTTTTTAATTAAAAAATATGCGCAATACATTTAGTTTCAATTCGAAAATTTTGAGTTTTGAATGTTGAATCGTTTAAACACTAGAGATTTGGTTCCGTCTTGACCCTGTATAATTAAACTTGTCCTTTAGTAGAAGGTGATTAATTGTATATGGCTGCTAGTCTGGAATAACAAATAATTTCTATTATTCTTTGTAACGTTTACTTTTTATGTGTCGTTTCTGAGATAACAGAAATAGTAACACCACAGTTTTTCTATTATTTTGCCATGAAAATACCAAGACACACGAAGTTCCATATTTTTTATTTAAAAATACATACAATTTTATTATCCGTAGTAATCGTGCGACATGATTTTAAATTGAGTAATAGAGCTGTGTTTGATCTTAATCTTCATCATAACCCTGAATTATAATATATCAATATAAGTAATAAATTTACTAAATAAGTTAATATTATCGACTTTCTAATTAATGTACATAAATACTCTACAAAACCTGCACGTTAAAAACGCACAAGATTAGAAGATAATAACCAATTTAGGAATGCTATAGGTAATAACATTCCTTCAAGGACTTGTTGAGGACGATTGCACTAATGAAATTTTATAATATTTACTAAATCTGAATCTGGTCGTTTTAAGTCGTATGTATAAATCCAGCAAAATAGCTAAACAAAAAGAGTAATATCATAGTATAATATATAATATAAATCACATACAAAATCACATCATTAAAATTATACATAACACGATTAAAACAATACACGAATGCATGCATAATAAGAACTAAAAGTTCTTAAATAATACATGCAATTGAACTTACCACAACGACCAAAGCACAAACGAGAGAATAAATATTCTGTTGTAAAGTACGATAAAACGAACAATATATATATATATATATATATATATATATATATATATATATATATATATATATATATATATATATATATATATATATATGGTGGATACTCTACGTGGAATAAATTCTGTAACACCAAGAGGTGAAGTCCGGGAGAAAAATCATGATAGGGATTCTTTATAATTGTTTCCAGCCCTCAATCTGGGGGTTACAGTTTCTCCATATATCCATCCCCGGGAGTGAAGCCATATATATATATATATATATATATATATATATATATATATATATTTATTTATATATGTCGTATGACCCGTTTCGAGACGCACCGTATGAATTTCCCATGTTAAATTTTTAATTGCATACTCTATCTCAAGTATAAGTTTAAGAGAAAAACTTTATCAACAAAAATTGTTCAGTATTTCGGTCTTAACATGTTTTGAAATCCCAATTTGTTAAAAAAAAGGGAATTTACTAGTTATCGCATTTAAACAAAAAATCACACGTCATGAAAAAACTAAAATTGTTTTTCATATTTTCAATTTTACATCTAAATTAAAAGGAGAAAACTAAGTTAAATTATCTAAATTAAATTTACAAATAAATTTCCATTATTAACTAAACAAAAACCGAATGCAATAGTTCGCGAATGAATATTGTAAGGCATTTACATAAATAATTGATATTTGTAACAATATTCATCCGCGAACTATTTGCAAATGTAAATAGAAATTTCTACGATAGATTAGGTTTTTGTTTAGCTAATAATGGAAATTTATTTAAAAATTTAATTTAGATAATTTAACTTAGTTTTCTCTTTTTAATTTAGATGTAAAATTGAAAATATGAAAATAAATTTTAGTTTTTTCATGACGTGTGATTTTTTGTTTAAATGTGATAACTAGTAAATGCCTTTTTTTCTAAAGTAAATTGGGTTTTTTTTTTACAAAATTGGTCATAACATGTTGGAGATCGAAATACTGAACAATTTTTGTTAATAAAATTTTTCTCTAAAATTATAATAGAGACAGAATGTGCAATTGAATATTTAATATGGGAAATTCATATGGTGCGTCTCGAATCGGGACATACGGTATATATAGTGTGTCCCCGGATTGCTTGGACGACTTCTGGGGTCCAGCCCTGCTTGGTTTGAAAGTAATTTGTGACAGAATTTTAAAATCTTGCAAATTTTGAAAAAAATGATTTTTCACACAAGCCAAAGTTCTTCTTTGTAAGAGATACGACAAAATGCTGCTAAAAAAATTTGGTCAGAATGAAAAATTACGTATGAATGCAAAATTTCAAGTCTCTACGCCAACCTTTATTTTTTTAGATTTTTTTATGTTAACAAAATTTGATCAGAATTGAAAGTGATATTAATGTACAACATTTCCCATCGCAGATTCCATGAAACAGGCCCCTGTGTAAAATGAAATAAACTTTTTTATTGTTGGATAATCATCCTTCAACAATAACAAAGCAATTAAGCAAAATTACCTATCTACTGTGACTTATGATACCTCCTAAGTGCACAATGTTCAATACGTAATTCTTTATAAGAATTTTGTATCTGTTATAAGGTAATTGTTGCGGTAGCGTTTTGAATCCTATTTTTTAACACTTCAACAACATTTGGAATTCTTTCAGCGTAAACTAATTGTTTTAATCTGCCCTACACAAAAAAAATCCATAATAGTAAGAGCAGGTGACCTTGAAGGCCACAAAAATATCCTCCATTTTCTTCCAATCCATCTTTCGCCAAACTGTTCATTTAACCAGCTAGAAGCAAAACGAGTAGAATGCCCCAGCCGTCATGCTGAAAATAACTGGTCTGGCGTATTTGTAAGGGAAGTTCATCAACAAACTTTTCAAGAATCATCGAGTACGTATTCTGACTAAGGTTTCCTTCAATTAACAATGGCCCACCAATGACAAACCATACATTTATTTTTTAAAAGTATTGTCTTCTGGAATTAATTTGGTATTGTGGGTTTTTGTCGCTTCAAAATCTACAATTCTGAGACGAAGGAACGCCAATTGTTGTGAAAGTAGATTCGTCCGAAAATATTATCTGCTCATGAAAATGTAGGTTGTTCAAGATTTCTTCTCCCAAAGACAAGCAAAAATCTAATACTTTCATTGCCATCTTCTAGCGTATGAAGAAATTGTGCTTTAAATGCATGAATGTTACAACTTTTATAAATTCTTTGTAAATGTGCTCTGCTTACACCTGAATTGTTACTTCGCTTTCTCAACGACATTTTTGGATCGTTTTCTACCGAATTTAATGCTATCAATGTTACTGCATCATTTTCATACAGAGCTTTCTTTTGTTTTTTTTTAAATTATTTATACTTCCGGTTTGCAAAAACTTTTTTATTTGCCAGCTCACATATGATTTTTGTACTATTGCATCAGGATATTTTTCATTAAAAAGGTTAATTACAGAAGAAATCGATCTCTCACCAATACCGTAACACTGAATGAAATAATTTTTTTGTTCTGTTGTCAAGATTTTTGACTATTACAGAATAAAATAACAGTAAAAGGGACACAAGTGGCACTATTCAGTTTGTTTGAACGCTATTTATTATAAAGTAGTAATTTGACACTTCACACTAATCTCTTATAGCTTGACATAAACATAAAAATTGACACAGAGGGTGCACTTTAATGCAGAACAACATTTGTTAACAGACATATGTCGAATTTTTTACGGGGCGTCCGAATTTTAAGATTAACATTATTTCCAATTCTGATCAAATTTCGTTAATAACAAAAAAATAAAAGTTGGCCTAGAGACTTGAAATTTTGTATACATATAGTTATATTCTCCGTATTTTTGTATAATATATATCATTATATAAATAGCTAGTATAACATATCATTCTGTAAACAATAGTCAAACATTAAATATTAATTGCCTCGTCAAATATTATCACATGGAAACTTTCATATTTATTATTATTGAAATTTATCAATTCATAGAGATGTTAGTTATCTTAAGTAAATTAATGATTTTTATAAAAGACGCTGCATTGATAACAATAGGCAGAGTTCATATTAACTTCTAGTTAGTGAGGTCTCAGTTTTTAATTGTAATAGTTTATTTTTTAATAAATCTTATTTGCAATAAAAACATAATTGGCACTGCGAACAGGATACCCAAACGGCTCTATATAATATAACGTAGTGTCGGCGATTTTTAAATCTTTATTGGGTATACCATCATTATTCATCATCGTGCCAAGCAAATTTTGGTAAGAACATCCATCTGGCCTACCGAGGTACTTTGCTCTTCAACGGACCTCAACTGTAGACAATGCCTAGGAAACAAAAACCAGAGTCTGCAACAATAGCAACACCATCCATCGAGAATCTTCAACCGCTGTGGTACTTCTCAACTGCAAGACATACCTGAGATACTATTAGCAACCTTAGTTTTGTAAGTAATAACATCCTTTTTCTTTCTATCCTTTTACAATATACGTGTTGGAATCTTTTATGACTGAGTTCCGCGATAGATCACCTATAAGAATATCTAGTCATTCAAGTAACTCCGATTCTGATAATCAATTAATTAATAATCAAATAATAATGGCAAATTATACTGAAATAAATATTGCTCAAGAAATGATTCTTCAATATGAAGGAGGAAGTAGAAACATCATATTTCATACAACAGTGTGAAAAATGTATAGCTAATTAAAGAAATAATTCACCAGGTCACGAAAACTGTATATTAAATAAATTGTTGTTCGTAATTTGCTGCTTCAAATTAGTTGGTACTGCAAGGGATACTTTAGTAATTTCAAATTGCTTAACTTGGGATAAGGTAAAGAAAACATTAATAAATCGTTTCGGCGACCCTAAAAACGAAACATTACTAGAAAATGATTTAATAACGTGTATTCAATTAACAAGCGAAACTTACGATGAATATTATGAAAAAATTAAAAGTAAATTGCAACAGTTGTTAGAACACATATCCATAAATTAAACAGATATTAATCTTAAAAATGATAAAACTAATGCTTATACAAAAAAGGCTTTATTCACCTACATGGCAGGTATATTAGAACCGCATAGGTCTTTCATATCTTATAAAAATGTAAAATCACTTCAGTTAAGAAACTATGATAATTATAAACAACAGGTCAATTTTCTAAATTTTGTTCGACAAAAACCATCGACAACTAGACAATTCAATAATTTCTCGAATAAAACTCAACAACCAAAACAGTTTCAGCGGGCAAACGCAAATCATTTTTATAAACCTTCACCACAATCTACAAACCGTAATCTAGGTCAAAATCAATTTCCGCGTGGTCCGATAAATTTCCAGACGAGACAAGTGTTCACAAATTATCCTACAAATTCGCAAGTATTTGGCAAGAAGGAACCTGAGTCAAAACCAACCCCGATGTCAATATCCACACGAAATACTGGCAGACCAAATCAACATCCCATTAATTTACGTAACCCTTCGAACTATTTTCGAAGCACGAGCCCCCGTAATTTTCATTCCGAAGAACTTTACAATTTTCAAGACGATGAACAATCAATAGCAATAGTGGAAAACAACGAAGATAATCAAGAAGATTACCAGAACTCTGAAGCTTTTGAATTTACTGAAAACTTTCCTGAAACCCTATTTGAATCCACTGAAAATTTTCGAATACCTGCCTCGGAACCACAAATTTAGATTTAAATTCGCTAACAAGCAAACCAAAACTACCATTCATCACGATTCCTAGTTTAAAATTAAAGATTTTAATAGATAGCGGAGCTTCTAATTCAAAAATAAATCCAGGTCCCGCCTATGAACATTTTAAAAATTATTATTTTTTTAAACCATTTACTGTTAAAAGTTTAAATAATACGATAACCGATAATTAGAATGTATCATATCCTATTTTAATACGAAGTGAAGATTTCCAAAAACTTAAAGCTACGATTAATTATAATAATCAAACATTAGAAATAGGTAATTCTAAAATACCGTTTTTTATGGAACTAAACCCGAAGAATTTTAAACCAGTAAAACAAATTGTTAAAAATAGTATTAGAATTCCAGTAAATGTCGATCGAGGGCAAGTTATAATCCCAGAAATTAAATTAGACAATTACATTATTGCAGAATCAATTGCCGTTGCAGAAAATGGCATTTGCACTATTCCTTTTGAAGAAGAACGTGAAGTAGAGTTGAAATACTTTCAGAACAACACAGTGCGCACAAACCAATATTGGTCACAATTCGACAATTTGCCGTGGCGTGCGCAATTCATAGGTGTAGAAATTTTAAGTAGTTTATTTACATTTTGATGCACGCTTGAGTTATAGGTTATATTTCTGACTTTCACATTTTCTTTTAATAAACAGTTCTTTTCAGAGCTCTTTTTGACCCTTCGTGTATATTTTGGTAAGTTTGCAATAATTACATTTAAATTAACAGGTATCCACAATAAAATTCTGCAAAGGGGTATTGATTTTAAAGGTGGACTTTCGACTTTGGGAAAGATTATTAAAAAATTGGGTTTTCGGTAAGTCATATAACTATTTGTGACATTCACTCATATTAACTTATTGCATAAATTTGTAGATGGTGTAACACTGTTGATAAAAGGAAGGTTCTGATGGAATCATATGACATACGCTTAAAGCGTATCCAATATTTACGTCAACTACAGCAATGCATTCAAGATAAGAGACCAATTATTTTTACAGATGAGTCCTATATCAACAGTTGTCATACAAACCCAAAAAATTGGACAGATAATTCTACTCTGGGTTTTAAAAAACCTATTGGCAAATGTCCACGTGTTATCATGGTACATGCTGGTGGATCTGAAGGTTTTGTTAATAATGCACTACTTATGTTCAAATCAGGTACGAGAATATTATCATAATTGTAGTCTAAAACTAAATCTTATTAATTATAGGAAGTACATCAGGAGATTACCACAACGATATGAACCATACAAATTTTATACAGTGGGTACAGAAGCAGCCGTTGCCGAATATACCAAAGCTAGCTGCACTTGTCATCGATAATGCATCATATCACAATATGGTAATAAATAAAGATCCAACATCCATGACCAAAAAGGACGATATGATTATGTGGCTTCGTCAACATTCAATTATGCATGATCCTCTTTCAACAAAACCTGTGCTGTATACAATAATCAAAAAGCATAAGTCAAAGTGCAAACAGTATATTTTAGATACTGAATTAGCAAAACATGACCATATAGTATGAAAATGTAAACTTTCACCATTAACACTCATAATAAAATACTTATCTTTTTTGGGATTTTTTAATGGTGTACTTTAAATTATACAATCTAAACGTTTCGATAACACTTACAGTTAAAAATTTTTCAAATTTGACAAAATTGTTTACTACATCTTTAACAATTTTTAACAAACATTACTACTGACGAAGATAACTGTAAGTGTTATCGAAACGTTTAGATTGTATAATTTAAAGTACACCATTAAAAAATCCCAAAAAAGATAAGTATTTTATTATGACCATATAGTGCTTAGACTTCCTTCCTATCATCCAGAACTAAACTCAATTGAGAAAATATGGGCTGCAGTGAAGTAGTACGTTGCATCTAGAAATACTACCTTTAAATTAAAGGATGTAATAAAATTAGCTGAAGAAAAATTTGCCACGATAACTCCTGAAGATTGGGCAAACATATGTACACATGTTGATAAAGTAGTTGAAGACAAAGAATACATGTTTGACAAATCATATGATGATTTTAGATTCGTTGTGAATACAGGCGATTCAGATGAATCTACTGAAGAATCTTCCGATGATGAAGATGAGGAGGATCTTGGAATTTCTCTATTGCCTGACTCTGACTTACAACAAGCAGGACCGAGCACAGAATAAAATAATTTATTAGGGAATATTTACAATTTACACACATTATAGGTACTTTGCAACTTGTTCAGTTCCCACAATGAAACACACCTTATATCGTGATCTATTTAATGTTTTGTGAATTTTATAAAACTAAGGTGAATGTGTAGTTTCAACCAAAATGAAGTGTGTTGATTCAATTGTTTAAACCCTAAAACAAAATCTATCATTTCTTAATTGTTTTTGTATGTATTTATGATAACCTATTTACCAGAATTTTACATTAGGTATACTAAAAATAAACTTTAGCAATTGTAATTTTGTGTTGTTGTTTTGTGGCATAATTTTAGTGAAAGATTTAATTATAATTCTCAATTCATTTTTGTGAGTTAGCATTTTATATTTCTGTAAATATTTACGTGTTCATTTTATATTCTGTTTGTGAATAAATAAAAAAATTTTAAAATTATTTACTCCTAAACCAAAGTAATAAGTAATCTAATTCAAACTAATAAGAATCTGGTGCGGTTACTCCTTGTTCCTTTACTACTTGTGTTATTAATTTGAAAGATTTTGTTATACACATCTACGTTTTAATTGTGAATTCGTTTACATAGTTTTCTAAAATACAATATGGTTTTTTGGGGGCGTTTCAAATAGTATATTTAGTTTATTAAGTTTCAACACATTCGACATACTATTAAACTGTCCCTCAAAGAGCTGGATATTAAGGTTTTCTTTCATGCTTTGCGGGTACACGTATCATTTTATAGTAGTTTAGGATAAATTATAAGATTGTACTTCTGTATAGATCATTTTGTTATTCTGTAAATAAAGTTATTCAGCAGACATTGTTGATGACAAGTATTCAAGGAGCTCTAAAACAAAACTGCGCCTATTTGTAATTGTGTAAACTAAGCTATAATTGCTAAATTTCACAAAACATAGTCTTATATAAATTATCGCTTGGTTTAACTGCAATTTGTAACATTTCTGTTTAACCCCATAACCCATTTATGAAATTTTCGTGCAACGCCACTGGCAAACCAACTGATTTTCGCGCAGCTTTTCATGACTCATTGTGTTGTTCTGAAAGTATTTCTACTCTAGAAATAAATTTTCAACAACAATGTTGATTTAGTAAATCCAAAAATTCCAAATGTTAAGATTGATATTCCAAATGTCATTCGAACTAGTCATCTTAATCTAGAAGAAAAAACAGAAAATATATTTTTGTGCAAGAAATATAAAAACACCTTTTACACCGAAAATTGTGACTTAACTTTTACACAACGTCAGAACAAATGATAACGAACCAGTTTATTGTAAATCATTCCGATCCCACATCAATTGAAACATGAAATCCAAAATCAAATTCAAAAAGTGCTTGATAACATCATTAGACCAAGCATTTGACCTTATAGTTCACCAGTTTGGATTGTACCGAAAAAACAAGATGCGTTATCGCGAATCGTAATAAATACAAAGGAAACCTCAAACGATACAGAACTAGACCTTACGTCAATAATCCCAAATGTCGACGAAAATCCTTCGTCCGATGATTTAGAAGAATCATTGAACAGACAACAAGATGATCAACCGAATAATACACAACATACATCTACTGAAAACCCAATATTCTCAGTAGCAATCGCTGAGAATCCAGTAAATCTTTTCATGTATCACGTAATCTTAAAACTAGGAGATCAATATAAAATAGAATATAAAAGACCATTCTTAAAACATAACCATTTTGTTACAATTAGGCAAGATAACGAACTGGAAAACATTTCACGAATGTTAAAGGAAATCATAGATCCAAAAAACTTATACGGAATATACTTTAAAGATAAGGAATTAGAATCTAAATTTTTCGAAATAACAAGTAATTTATTCAATAACAAAATAAAATTTGTTAAAAGCAACCTTCTAACAAAAGATATAGAACAATCGAATGAACAATTCGAACTCGAATTCGAAGTAGTAATAAATATCATTCTAATAATCACAATGGCAAACTAGAAACCTATAATCACTTAAGAACTAAATATTACTGGCCTAACTTAAAAATCACGATAAACAAAGTAATTAACGAATGCGAAACATATAACGTTAGTAAGTACGATAGAAATCCATATAAAATTCAATTTTTTGGACCTTTACTCGCAAGGAAACCTTTCGATGTAGTACACATTGACACATTTAATTTCGAAGGAAACAAATTTTTAACACCTCTTTTCACGATATATACAAGCCTATTACATAACAGACGCATCATGATTAACAGTGTTAAATAAGTTGAGACACTATTTTTCGCACCACGGTTACCCAAAGAAAATCGTTTGCGACGAAGGAAAGGAGTTCAAGGTCTTCCAAGAATATTGCGCTTTATTCAAAATCGAATTGCATTTCACTACTAACTATAACAGTAAGAGTAACTCTTGAATAGAAAGAGTACACACCATTTTAGAAAAATTAAGAATTATCAAGATAGAAAATAAAAACGAAAGTCCCCAAAATTGAATGATATCGGCCGTATTAATGTACAATCAGTCTATACACTCTGCAACGGGTTATACACCTTTTACTCTACTGTACGGGCCTTACGAAAACTTAAATGTACATGAAATTGATTTAAACAAAACTGTGCACGAAAAGCGAAAAACCGAATTGTTACCCTTCTACACGAACACTTATATCACAAAGAATTAGAAAAGGGCACTAAGACTCTAGAAAAGAAAAATAGAGATAAAGAATCAACCATTGAAATGAATGAACCAGTAGCCTATTTTACACGGCAAAGAATTAGAAAAACAGCTCCGTGCTTTGATAAAGTAAATATAACATCCGTTAATAAAAATAAAATCAAAGGGCTCAGAGAAAGTTCAAATAGACCAGCGAACATACACACAAGAAAAATGAAACATATTAAAAAGAAATTTTGTTTGCAGGATTTGCCTGGCAATCCAGGACCTTCAAATTGAAAAATTTAATACAAATGGGTACATTACCGAGGACATAGGCCCAGCCAAATTAGTAGATCATTATCATAAGTTTTACTTCTATATTAATATAACAGATTTAGAATTAAGTTATTATCAAACGTCATGATCCAGAAATTGGTCATGTGTTAAAAGAAAAACAATTATCTAAACTTAAACATGAAAGAAAACGTGGTCTTGCTAATATTATTGGTACAGTAATAAAATATATTACTGGCAACTCTGACAACAACGATTTAACTGAAATTAATAAAAATCTCAATTCACTATATAAAAATCAAGATAAAATTATTCAACAAATAGATAAATACACTTCATTCACTAATCACATCATTGAAATGTACTCCAAAGACTTGGAAACAATCCAGAACAACACTGATTTATTTGTTAAAAAATTAAACAAGGTGAACAGTATTCTTGACACACAGTTAATTATTCAATACAATAATTATTGGACATCCTTCAAACTATTGAAAGAACAATTTCTTTAGCTTTTTCTGAAATAACAAATCTCGAAATTATTTTTAAAATACTGGAATTTTCAATGTTTAGAATTTTGTCAACAGAAGATTCAATTACATGTATATTGTATATACCCATCCTCAATCCTTCAATATTCCAATACAAAAGAATTTACCCGATACCTGATCAGAAAAACCGCCGTTCCAATATCATCTTCAAGGTGTAAGAAAAGAACTATGGACTAATGAAAAGTGTAAAGTTATAGAAAAACAAATTGTGTGTTTTGAAAGAACAGAAACGAGTAAGTGTTCCATAACGTATAACAAAGATTGTATATACGCCGTAGTCAATAACAATTATAAGTTATATGCCCAATTAGACAACGGAAAAGATTTAGAAATAATTAAAGAATGTCCTAACGAAATTAATAACTTTAAAGTAATTTTTAATGCTTTTGTATCATCCGGAAGAAATTGCAAATTAACAATAGATGATCAAACTTTTGAAAACACATTTGTTAATTTTACTTATAAGAATGCTATAGAAATTAATAATTATAAAGAAGAAGCTGAAATGTTAAATACTGATTTAAAAATTAATCCTTTAGTGCATGTTATACATTTATCTATAACTACTATTGTAATTATTTTATTAGGCATGTTTTGTATTTTGATCTATGTATTCAGAAATAAGATACGTAATAGAATTAGGAAACAAAGACAGGATAAAGAAGTGATTCCTTTAAAACAGATAACTTCGCAGAATGAGGACATTCTGTCTTAAGGGGAAAGGAGTTATATTCTCCGTATTTTTGTATAATATATATCATTATATAAATAGCTAGTATAATATATCATTCTGTAAACAATAGTCAATCATCAAATATTAATTGCCTCAACAAATATTATCACATGGAAACTTTCATATTTGTTATTATTGTAATTTATCAATTCTTAGAGATGTTAGTTATCTTAAGTAAATTAATTATTGTTATAAAAGACGCTGCATTGATAACAATAGGCAGAGTTCATATTAACTTATAGTTAGTGAGGTCTCAGTTTTTAATTGTAATAATTTATTTTTAAATAAATCTTATTTGCAATAAAACCATAAATTACATGTAATTTTTCATTCAGAACAACTTTTTTTAGTAACATTTTGTCGTATCTCTTACAGAAAAGGACTTTTGCTTTCCATGTGTATCGAGAGCACAAATCAGATTTTGAAGACAAGACTATCAGAATAAAACTAAAAGGTAGTTTGCATTCTTTAGCAACACCAAATAAGCATATTCAGTCCTAAACAAAATACAAAAAAGTTCGCACTTTTCATTATGCAATTAAATTACACCCTGTATACCAGTACTGAAATCTTAATATTATTAACCTATGCGTTAAAAACTATGATTCAAATATACGTTGAATTATTATTTATTGCGCACGCTGTAGTTCTATGACCATTGTAAAAGCATAAAACAATCTTAATTTTTCTCAATCTATGGCAAAATACCTTCCTAGTTTATACATTTCTTAGTACATGTATTGTGTGTTTAAAAGAAAGTCTTAGGCTAAACTCTGAACATATATTTGGAAATTTTGAAGCTTTAATAAAAATATCGAGAATGCAGTTTAAGCATTCCCAATCAAATTTAATTAGTCTTTAGACTTATTTTGCGTCGTATTAATAAAGTTTATAAAGGAAAGTTACGTAAAATAAAGTTATCTTGGCAAATATTTTTACACACTTTCCTATAAAGTTGATCATTATTCAGATATTGGGGCGGTATGGAAATATCATGAATATGTGTATTTTTCTTTGGCTTTAGATGCAAAAGACAAACTACTGCCATGTGTCATAATAAAGTTGTTTTTTTTATCGATTACTTAAAAAGCGGACATTTTGCAGGCAAAAATTTTATAACAAAAAAGAGGACTTGTTCAGCTTCAAGAGAACCTCTGGTCACCTTCTGGTTACACTTCTTAATACCACGCGTAACTTCTAGCTGTTATGAAATAATATTTTACATTATTCTAAACCGCTTGAAAAAAAAAAATGCGGATTATACACAAAATTCTGTAATAAGTTTTTCACATGACGTTATTTGTGAGGTTAGGTAAACTTTATTTACAGTGAACTTATAAGTTGGTAGTGTTTTTTATGTTGACTTTTCTGTCAGTTTTACTTCAAATCTAAAACACAGTGTCTCGAATTCGACGGTCACTTTTAAATTTTCGCGCCAATTCAGCTTTGAGCCCGTGAACCTTCCTTCACCGGTCCACCACGCCTGAATTGTTCGAGTTTAATGTCCTCAAAGTGTGTTATTTTCCAGAGTTACGAAACCAAGGTGACTGAACAAACTCGATTATATTTTTTGCTAAATAAAAGTCAAACCCACTTTGTTAATTACTAAAAATACGCATGATAAGAAGTGTCAAAAATAAAATTCAATATCTTTTTTTAATTGAGTAACACACAAAAAGTACATCAAATATAGAAGGCGCCACTGGTGTTACAGGAATAATGCCCTTGATCAACGTACATCCCTCGAGCCAGAGGCCCTCCGGAGGTACCCTGTTGACCTCGGGGAATTATTATACCCGTAACACCTTTGACACCGTAATTACTATTTTATTTTTCTCTGTTGTTGACACATCTACAGACCAAGACCTCATTTTTTGGGCCCGTCAACCAAATTTGTACACCTAGCCGTTCTCGCAATTTAGTGGATACACGGAAAACACGTTTCAAATTAATAGATAGATCCTAATTATTTATTTAAAAAAAAATATGGTTTGCCTTTATGTCTATATTATATACAAATTGCATTTACGCTCCAAGATTAGTTGCATTATGTCATTATGAGAATGTCTATGTTTATTAGATTATAGTAGATTTTGTTTATTCTCTTTTTTGAAATATGCATGATATGTTTATTATTTACAATTTCATGTACGTTCTAAGTGTATGGGTAGTATACTAATATCTAAGCTTCGGAAAATAGGTTACTGCAGATCTTATTCTTTTATAATTTTAGAGTGTATTATATCTTACATATATGTAAAAAGATTATTGCCACAATAACAATGTTACTGTTATATAAGGTTGATTACTGCTAGTTTTGTTTATTAAAGTAATTAAATAAGTATATATTATATGTACATTGAATGCTATTAGCATGTAACTTTCAAGAGTAGTACAAGAATGTCTATCCTTCGGAAGATAGGTTACTGTAAACTTTATACAAGGTGTCTCGAATTGCAGAGTCCAAACAGCGTATTCTGCGTCCAAAATAAGCCCTAATTTCCTATATAAACATGTCGAGAAATGCTTGGTTTTCGAAATACAGGGTGTTAAAGTTTTAAGAGAAAAAATCATTTTTGTATCATATCTTTTATATCAATCTAGATATCTCTATAAAATTTAATACACATCTTTAATTTTTTGGTGTAAAAGATTTTTTAAAATGTCTACCAGTGGCGTCTGTACAGTATTTTAACTGAATATTATTGAAGGAAAAAATGGTACCCCTCTGCTTTTTCTGAAAATGAAAATTATTTTTGAAATCTCCATTTAATTTAGAGCAAATTTGATCCCTTGACTTTTTTCCGTACGACGCGCCGTTTCACGTAAAAAATAAAAACTATTTTCATGCATGGCCAAATTGCTAAAATTTCAATTAATGTTAATTTCAGTGCCAAAACTTGTAAAACGTAATTAGAGTTATTTCAATTTCTAAAATGGTACATCATTTTACAAAACTACTCCTTATTAAGCTCGTAAACAATTTTACATAAACTAGAATTCACAACTTTCATTAACTTAGATCGTGAAAAATTTTACATAGCACTATTAAATTATTTTGTTCATTAACGAATAAAGCATTTTAATATGGTCCCTAAGTTTACAATAATTGCTCAAAATAAGCTCCTCCAACTTCGATAAATTATCGGCATCTGCGCTTAACTGAGTCAGTGACGTTGCATATGAAATTCGTATTGGCTCGCAAAGTTTCAAAGGCTTGCCCTATCCTTAGAATTAGCAAGACAACTGGTGTCGGTTTTTCAAATAACCCCACACAAAGAAGTCGACATTGGTGAGGGCAGGGAAGCGTGGTGGCCAGGCTCTAGCTCCTAATCGTCCGATCCACCGTTCTGGATAATTATTATTTAGCCACTCACGATTTACAAGCGCAAAATGCGCGGGAGGCCCGTCCATTTGAATCCAGATTTCATATCTAAGATTTAGGGGAATATCTTCTTGATATTCAAATAACTCATTTCGCAAGAAATCGTTAAATAATTGTCCATCTAGATGTGGTGGTAAAATATGGGGCCCACAAAAAATTCCATTTATTACACCACACCAAACAATAACAGAAAATTCGTGTCGAAATGCCCTGGTGCGTCCAACACGCGGATTATCATGGATCCAGATTCGTAAATTGTACTTTACTGAGCCGCTTCGTGTAAATGTAGCTTCGTCAGCCATAATTTTTTTTTTAAATTTCACCTCTTCCTCTACTTTGCGTAAAAACTAATTACAAAAACTAACGCGTTTATCGGCATCTCCAGGTTGCAAGTTTTGAACTGGCTGCATCTGAAATAGCTTCCTGTGATCTTGCCTCAAAACGCGATGAACCTTATTTTTTGAAACTAAAATGGCGTTGCCTTGTAAATGGTGAGCTGTTCTTCGTAGGATTAGTATTCTATTATTGCCAAACTTATTTAAAATTACGTTTCGATGTAGTTCATTTCTCCTACCTTCATTGGACTCTTTTTGAGTAGGAAATTCCTGAACATAAAATGTGTTTGAATGAAAGACTTGTTTGCAAGGCATTCTTCCATTTTCAAATCTTCGTTGGTAGTCCCGTACAGCTGCATTTGCATTTCCATTACACACACCATAAACGAAATGAATATCAGCACATCAAAATTCAAAAGACATGTAGCAACTGTTCAATTGTCATAAAAATGCAATCATGGCATACCAAGATTCGACAGTAGTGGAATGATGGTTAATACAGTACACACGTTGTTCAGAAATTATGAACTCAACGGGAATGCAAGAAATTGAATATCGGAAACCTACATATTAGATTCAAAACACAATTAAAAAAAGTTGGAGGAGCTCATTTTGAGTAATTATTGTAAACCTAGGGACCACATTAAAAAATTCTTTATTCATTAGTGAACAAAATAATTTAGTTTCCAATAATGCACCTATTTTTAAACACTTTAGAAGCGATATAATCCCTAGGGCATTATGAAATTACTATGGAAAGAAAGTATGTTTGGTGAAACTTTTATTTAAATAAAAATGTCAAATAACAAAACGCCAAAACATAAATACTAAAAGAACCTTAAATATAGAAGGAACCACGGGTGTTACAGGAATAATGCCCTCGGTCAAAGTACACTATTGACCTCGGGGCATTATTATACCCGGAGCACCCTTGATATCTTACGAATTTCATAAGCAACGCCACTGACTCAGTTAAGCGCAGATGCCGAAAATGTATCGAAGTTGGAGGAGCTCATTTTGAGCAATTATTGTAAAGTTTATGGACCACATTAAAATGCTTTATTCGTTAATGAACAAAATAATTTAATAGTGCTCTGTAAAATTTTTCTCGATCTAAGTTAATTAAAGTTGTGAATTCTAGTTTTTGTAAAATTATTTACGAACTTAGTTAATAAAGAGTAGTTTTGTAAAGTGATGTACCATTTTAGAAATTGAATGAACTCTAATTACGTTTTACAAGTTTTGCCATGAAATTAACATTAATTGAAATTTTATCAATTTGGCTATGCATGAAAATAGTTTTATTTTTTTATGCGAAACGGTGCGTTGTACGGAAAAACGTCAATTTTGCTCTAGATTTAAAAAAGCAGAGGCATGCCATTTTTCCTTCGGTAATATTCAGTTCAAATACCGTACGGACGCCGATGGTAGACATTTAAAAAAATCTTTTACACCAAAAAATGTTCTTTGTTCAGGACACCCGGTATATTATTTCTTGTATTATATGTATATCGAATGTTATTTGTATGTACGTTATAGGAATTATACGAATCTGTGTGTTTTAAAAAATAGGTTACTACATATTTTATTTATTCTTTCTTCTAAAGAGTGTGCATTATATGCTATGTACATATATGTATCAAGATTATCACCAATATAAAAATGTTACTGCTTGTAAGATAGATTACTGCTAATTTTGTTTATTACAGTATGCTTTATATGTACATTGTATGCTATTAGCATGTAGCTTTTAAGTTTATGGGTATTGTAAGAACGTCTATGCTTCAACAGATAGGTTATTGCAAATTTTATTTATTCCTTTTTATAAAGTGTGTATTATTATGCTACTTACTAACATAATGATTCAAGAGTATTGCTGCAATAAAAAAGGTTACTGCTCATTTTATTATTGTAGCGTTCCGTTTCCTTAACAAAAAAGCTTTTGTCAACTAAAGTAGTGGGGCTTGGTTGCACCAAATTGAGTGAACTGAATCTCGTTTAGAAGAGCTTTCCTTGCCTCATCCTATACCTTATATAATACTCTTCTACATGATTAGATAGAGCGAAATCGGCTTTTGATTTTCGTTATACTACCCTATGTACTCGACTTGTGCAAAGTACAACAGCTTTTTCAAAGTTAGGAGTGAAAGATAAGAATTTTTCGCAAAATCTATATTTACACACTAAATTTCCTGGATTTCCTGGGTACGAGGAAAATCCCTGGATCGTCAAAAAGCACCATGAGTGATGGTAATCACTGGGGCCAAATGTTATTCAAATCTATATCTATACAGCAATTGTGTTAGGTTGAGGAAAAATTAATTGCCTCGATGCTCACGAACTAAATTCTGTGACCCCTGATCAGTATTTGGGCTTAATGTTATCCAAAATCCAGGCTGATAAACCAACTTCATTTTAGACGTGACAGAATGGATTTTCTCGATGACAAAGAGTTAAACTATATGGTTAATGAGTGTAAGCCAGCATTTGAACTGTATATTGTTTAAAACATATATTTACATTCCAATTTCATTGGGGTCTCAGAAAAATTGATTGCCTCGATGACCAAGAGCAATACCCACGAGTCCCACTGGGGTTGAATTTTGCCCAAATACATATTAATGCACCAATTTCTTTGGGTTTCCCAAAATTGATTCTCTTGATGACCCAAGAGCTAATTTCTGTGGTCCATGACTGTTGGTTAGCTTTTGGGTCGAATATTGACCATAATCTATATTTATACACCGACATAGTGGAGTTGTGGTAATAACACGATCTGCTTAGCATTCGGAAGGTAATGGGTTCGATTCCCGTTACCGTCTACCCAGTATGAGGTTTTTTCAGAAGGTTTTTCTCATACACATATAGCGGCACACGCACACCACGAGCAGCTATTTAGGCGAATGCTGGGGTAGTATCTTCCCCCTCAGAATCCTACTTCATTCCTTCCGATCCTATCCTGGCCGCACCTATCCTTAAATCCACCATGCAAACATACCTAATGCTTATATGTGCATGTATGTTGTGAATTCCATGATTGTGGCCGAAGGAGCTTGGAAAGCTCAAGCAGTCCGCCCTCTCTCTTGGGAATAATACACCTGGCCTTTTACTATATTTATACAGTTTCATTAAGGTCACGGCAAAATTGCTTTCCTATGTTAATATACTAACTTCATTACAGATGCGGCAAAATGAAGTCTCGCGATGACCATAAGCTAAGTTCCAAGGTCCATAAGTGTTGGTCTGCATTAGCCAAGAATATTATTCAAAATCTACACACCAATTTCGTTAGGATCTTTACCAAATTGCAAGAGAGAAAAATTTCTTTACTTCACTTTGGTCTTTTTTCTAGTAGTTGCTGTTCTGTATGATTAGAATCAACGTAATTGGAGGTGTCATACTACAGTATTTCCAGAGATTCACTGCGAAAAAAAATTAATACTTGAATCTTTAAGAACTTATGTGAATTAACTACAACATAGAATGAATAAAATAAGCATTTTTTTTAAAAAAACATTTTTGTGTAATTATTCTATTCAAGTACAAGAAAATTTAACTATGATATTTATTGAAAGAGTAATTATTTTTTTTGAAGTTATAACAGTACATTGTTTATAACATGAACAAATGGCGTCACGCACTTAAATATTCATGTATTATTACTTCTATGTTGTAACACTTCGCTGTTAACATCAGGAAATACTGTAGTATGACGTCACGACATTTAAAATTCTATATCTAAGTTAATTGTAGTCGTGCAGAAAGCATTTTTGAAGCACTAATTAGACCTTAATAAGTTCTTAAAAGATTCATGTGTTGCTGTTAATAATCAGGAAATACTGTAAGTATGACATCACAACACTTAAAATCCCCGATTCTTAATTAACTTAAGTTAATTTTAAACATACGTAATGAAAAAAGTACTTTCAATCGATTTTATAACAAACATATTTTCATGTTGAAGATGTTTTGTATTTCATTATTGTTGATTAATATTTTGTCGTGGTACATACTATTACGTCTTTAATTCGAATTTTCTAATGGTATATTCCATTTTTAATTTTTACAAGTGGGGGTGCTAGTGTGAGATCAAGATAGCACCCCCAACATTAAATCATTTGTTGCACTTATGCCGTGATGCGTACAACTTTTCTTTTTTGGGGTAAAAATTAATCTGGAACTAGTACTTAATTATAAGATATATCTCGTGAAGATGTTTGCAGTTTGTTGAATACAAAAGTAAATAATGGAAGAATTTGTAGAGGATGCAAAAAGTTTAGGCTTTGTCGTTGATATTAACTTAACTTACTGTCGAAAACACAAAAAAATTCCTTTCGCAGTGCAATTTACGATTCTTGTCTTTCCAAAGAATATTTGAGAAAAATACAAGTAGTTCAACACGCATGAGAACCTGCGACATCAGAAAATTTCTGAAAAATTCACGAGTTAAAAAGTTTACCTTGGTTGAATATGGAACATTCTCAACATATGCTCTGTTGTCATATAATTCTGTTTAAAACGCAAGCATATTTGTACAATAAAATCACATTCATAACATTAATATCCAGCGTAAGGATCAATCAACTATTTCCAAAGGTAAGATCAATATTTTAAATTATGAATGCTAAGTATAAAATAGTTATTTATATATCAAGGGAGTTATGAGGGTATTAATTACCGAGGGCAACGGATTGCAATCTCGAGGGACGTTAGTCCCGAGGGATTGTAAGTTGCCCGAGGTTATTAACTTACATAACTCACGGGATAGATAAATAATTTTATTTTCATTGTAAATGAAATACGAAAACGAAATTTTGTTGGTTGTTAAAATTAAACGAACGTTTAAAAATTAAGTAGGCATTGTTACCATGGATATATCAACTGACAAGCTTGCAAATATTTGTCAAAATACATTAGAGTTATAGATCTATAATTCCTACTATAACTCCCTGTGGAGTTATGAACATGTCCCATACAGTTACGGTAACTAAGGGTTTATTTGTTTATAATGTATTGGTATGAAATAAATGTCATTATGATTGACACCCTTATTTAACAAAAGCTTAAAATAGAACCGACCAGTCATAATTCATTGGCAAAGCCAGGGTTAGTGAGGGAGGTCTGTGGTAGAATTTTACAAGGGTAGGTCTTGAGTTTTGGCAAGGTGTTTATTTTTAAGATGAAAGTGAATATGTTTTATATTGTTTGCTAACTACCTATTTATTGTCGTACAGCGCTCCTAATCAAGCATCTAAACGGGATGTATGCCAACTAACTTTAAAATATCGTGGCGGCAAAACATCGCCCAATTACGTTTAGTATGTAGGTACATTCTGTGACAAAAGTGATTGATAAGTCAGAGCGACGCATTACTTGTTTATTGTCACTGTTGCCGTCTCGTATAGTTTGATTTCATTCGTTTTCACCGGCATTTAGATGGTCTTTATAAATCGCCTTCTTTAAGACTGGGATTGTTAGTTACGTTTGATAAAAACGGTACGTAATCTTTTTTAAAATATTTTGTTCAAACTTAACATCAAAATCATTATGTGTGATTTACATTTTATATGTTTTTAGATTTAATTCTTGGTAACGTGTCGAAGAAAACTGTGCATTCAGAAGCAAGAAACATTATAAAAAATGGAATATTGATGAATACAGTGAATTTATTTAGCATAAATAAGTAGTGATTGTTTTTACATTAATAGTTTTGTTATTCTCGTTCAAAATTACTAGATGAAATGTAAATTCGATTTCTTGTTATAGTAACTCGACTTTAATGATTACTGATACTGTAGTTAAATTCTTATTTATTTATTGTTTTGTTAGTAAAAACAAACTGTTCTGTTTTTAACAATTAGGATCTGAATTTATTATTATTATATTATTATTATTGTTATTAATGCAGCCCGGAGGGATTTAAATTTATCGACAAAATCTTTTTACCATTGAATATACCAGAATGTAGTCAGGGCCATTATATCCACATCCTATTTTCATGTTTGCTTAGGAGCGCTGTATTTGTAATGAGTTTCTGTTATAATTTTGTAAAACCTCTGGCAGATATCCGGACATATTCCTGAACCCCTTATTGTATCAGTTAATGCTTAAATAGCATGGGTTCATGACACGGTAGAGGATAGCGACCACGATCCATTGAAAGGCGCTATCTTCTGGATAGCCCACGGTGTCGACCTAACACGGAATTAAGGCTTAATTGCTAGCGAACCAGTTAGGAAGTCACCTCGGTCAGAGATCCAGACAGGACAATAAGAGACATGGACTAGTTAACGGCCCATTGGCTTTGCAGTCCTGTAGCGGGGACTGGGGCGGGCTTGTATCCTAAACTACATAGTAGCGTATTAATTAATTAACAGGTATTTAGAGCGAGCTCCAACGAGACAAATGCATCTGTCCTGCTGGTACAATTATTGCGGCGACCGATGAAGGATGTACCCGGGGCGCTTGCCCCCTGGTGAGTACTCTGTTTGTCCTTAACAGATAAAGAGTTGTGACATTGTTGCATGCACCTAAACCAGAGATGAGGAAATTGCGGTCCAAGTCCAGCCCGTGACAAGATTTTATCCGGATCGCGACTCCTACGGCATCGGCAGACGGCAGTTGTGATTCAGCGATTACTTGTTACGTTCGCGAGTCTACACTTACGCATCTCAATTGTGGAATAATTTATTTGAAGAATACTTATATTTTTTATAAATAAATAAAAATGGCATCAAATCAAAAAAGTGGATAGCGAGTGCCGGTCATTTATTAAAGACGAATGGACTCAAAAGTATTTTTTCATATTGTTTAAAGATAAGCCTTTGTGTCTTATTTGTAATGAAACAGTCTTCGTTAATAAAAAGCTTAACCTGCAACGTCATTCCAAGACAAAACACAGTTCTTCAATATATCCTTCTCTTAAAGAAGAAGATAAAATATCTAAGATTGAGTCATTATCAAAAGAGCTTCGAAGTCAGCAAGGGTTATTTAAGCAACAAGATGCTACTACAAGAAACGTGACTGTAGCAAGTTACATGATCCCCCATAAAATTGCGAAATCAAATAAAATATTTGGTGAACATGAACTCGTGATGGATTGTTTGCAAATTGTGGCTAAAATTTTGTGCCCCGATAAAAAGAAACTTTTCAAATCCGTAAGTCTGTCGGACCGAACCATAACACCAAGGATCGAAAAAGTTACTGAAAACATAGCAACCCAACTTACTGAGAACATGAAGAGCTTTGTGACTTTTTCGATAACTATGGACGAAAGTACAGATATATCAGACACTGCGGAATAGCTCATTTTTGTATGAGATATTGACGACCAATTTAATATCGTTGAAGAATTGGCAAGTTTAAGATCCACGAAAGGAAGGGACGTTTATGGCGAGTTCGAAACATGTGTAAATTAACTGAATCTGCCACTAAAAATTAGGAAATCATTACAACAGACGGTGCCCCAAACATAGTCTGCACTAATCGAGGATTCGTAAGTATATTCAACGAGAAGCATCCAGGAAACAGTGTAATATTCTTGCATTGTGTGATACCTCAAGAAGTACTGTGTAAATCTGCACTTCAAATAAAGCATGTCCATGATTGTCAAACTCGTCAATACCATTCGAGCCCGTGGACTAGCGACAGACAATTTTAAGAATTTCTCGCCTCTATAGAGATTATTCTAACTTGCTGGATTATAATAAGATTCGATAGCTTAGTGCTGGGCAAGTTTTCGAACGGATGTGGCAATTAAAAACTGAAATGATAGAATTTCTGAGATTTTGCGTTTTTTACTGATTTACTCGAACACTTAAATAAATTAAATAAAAGTATCCAAGGCAAAGATACCTTTATTGACTATGCGTGGACCAAAACAGGCGTTCAAATTAAAGTTAAGTTTGTTTTCAACACAAATATCCAAAAGAAATTTCACTCATTTTGCCAAACTACAGAGTTGCTAAATTGACAACTGAAAAAATTGATTTTTATGTAAACCAACTACATCGGTTGGAAGACGAATTCAATAGGAGATTTGAAGGTTTTAAAGATATCGAAGGCGACATACAAATATTTTCTGCGCCACTCGCTGTAAATTGTGAACAGATTTCAGCCGACTTTCAACTGGAAATAATTGAGCTGCAACGTGACGAAACGTTCAAACATCGGTTTAACAACTCATCTAAACTGGATTTCTACAAAAGTTTACCAACATCTCAATTCCCAAATTTAATAAAATACGCTCAGAAAATGATGTCGATGTTTGGGTCGTCATACAGATGTGAGCAGGTATTTTCAACGAAACTACGTAAAAACACATTGAGGAATAAGATGACTGATGAACATCTCGAGTGTGTTTTACGAACTTCTGCTTGTAACATAAGCTAAATTTCGAGGATATAGTTAATGAACCGTCAAAATTTCATTTGTCACACGGGCCCAGCACTTCTAAATAATAAACATAAAGATATTAAATTATTATAAGTTTTGTTATGAACGAATAAGTTCAAAAGTAAATCAGTAATTAAACATTATTATTAATTTTATTAAATACATAAATAAAAAATTTACCTCTAGTAGAATTTGAACATACGACCTGTACTTCGCTAGAGTATCGCGCTAACCAACTGCGCTATCGAGATTCTAAATTTAGAATTTACATCAGTTCTACATACATAAAGACAAAATTTACAGCAATTGGGGCTTGAATCTCGATAGCGCAGTTGGTTAGCGCGGTACTCTAGCAAAGTACAGGTCGTAGGTTCAAACCCTGCTAGAGGTAAATTTTTTATTTATGTATTTAATAAAATTAATAATTTTTAATTATAAAGATATTAAGGTTAATTATATTTTTGTTAGTTGAAATAAATTTTATTTGGCCCGCCTAAATAATGTTGTAATTGCTTTAAATCTATTTTTCCATGACTGACCTAAACGATCGAGATAGCCGGGCCTTGCTGCGACTCATCCTTTCCGCACAAATCCCCGTAATACACGAGTCCATTATTAATGAATCATATCGAAGGTAAGTTTACACAAGACTTGTCGCAATTATAATTTAAACATAATCAATTTGTTTGTAAAGTAAAGCGCTCTCAAATTATATGTAATACAAATGACTTATTTTCGCCGTTGCCAAAAAATACATTTTTCCAAAAGTTTCCAAATTTAAAGCCGCTGTAAATAAATTACAATTTCGTGTAAAGTGTATAGAATTGAACGTATTATGTTTTTTCTTTTCTTTTTTTATACATACATAAATATGTAGTTTTTAATCTAAATGCTTACGAGTAATAGTCTGCTGTTATGCTAGTATGTTTATAATGGAAAGAATACATGTTAATTTTTATTTATTTATAATACCCTAGTGAAGGCGCTAATATTTTGGAATTCAAGTCAATTCGGACGTTATGTGCTCTATTGACCTAGCGCCACTAATTTTTTTTTAGAATCCAATTGACTATAGATATTAATTTTCTTTTTCAGGCAACGCTGTGTTAACGCTAGCGCCACCACTGCGAACTGGAGCGTGCGTAAATCGTCAGGTTCCTCAGACCTAATCCCATAATTTAGAAAGTTAATGCCACTCACCACCAATTTTGGGGACACTTTTTCCTAGCGCAGCCATGTGTTATTTGCTATTAAATTTGGTCGTTATGAGTTTAGTTGAGCTGACTAAAGGTTTTATAGTGGTGCTGGTTTCCAAAACTATGGCGTTAGCTGCGCTAGATCTAAAGAACCTGGTGTTAGATTTTGCACGTTCCAGCTCGCAGCGTTAACACAGAATCCCCCCTCCAAGGAAAATTAATATCTTTGTACTGACTTCTTCCATCTAAAAATTTTCAATCGTGTTAGCTCAGCAGAGACAGAACCCCAAAATTTCCAAAAAAATAAAATGGTGATGCTAGGGAGAATGTTCCTCAAAGCAATCGGGAGGTGGCCATAGCCATCTGGCGCTATGCCTACGAAACTTGGCGCTAGGCAGTCTAAGAGGGAGAATTCTACGAATAAACGTTTAGGGCGCACAAGCCAACAAAACGATAAGAAATCGTGTACGACGAGAGGAATCTATCCTAATAACATAACTGTGTATAGTAGAAAACTTACCGAACACAAACGACATAAATTCGTATATGTCACCTAAAACAATGTCAAATTCTTCAAATTATTTTTTACAAATAGGCAGTTAAGTTAAGTTAATTTATCAAACGTACTATAATTACGTAACCAACGTTTTACGAATTTGTAGAAGTATACGCGTTGGTATTTTATCTGTACCAACCGTGAATATATAGGTAAGTTGACAAAACTGGTTTTTACAGGTAAGGCAAATGAAAGTTGTGAGCGTACTCCAAAATGGAGACATTGCAATTGAAATTTCCGGATGAAATTTGGTAGGAATATTCACTTATGTCATAGTAATAAATGATTATAATTTGGGAGAAGAATCTGTATTAGTTACAGAAATTTTATAATTGTTAATAATGCGTGGAACCGTCTCATTGATTTACTCATTCATTTACATGACGTGGCATTGATTGAATGAGGTGGCTTCTCTCGTCTTGGGGTATTGCCTCCTGTGCAAGTAGCACCTCATGTCACAGATCCTCCAAAGTCAAATGAGAGCGCTGCAAGCTTCGCAACCTTCCGCCCATTATATACCATATATGTTCAATGGGAGAAATATCTGAAGATCTTGGAGGCCAGGACAAAGATGAATCTGGGCACGTTCAAAGAAGTTCGAGAAAAACCTTACTACATAAGTACTTGCATTATCTTTCCGGAATAATAATCTTCGAGCTCTTATAAGTATGGGAAACCTACTGCCATAAGTAATCACACCCCACACAAGTTGCGGGCGATATGATTCGGCGATAAACTGTTCTAAGAGTTACGTGGAAACCTTTACCAAACCATTGGTCATCAACTGCCCGAGTAGAGGAAAACAGGTCTCTAAATACCAGATGTCTTAAGCGAGTATATTGAAGCTCAGTCGTTCTTCTTAAAGCTTCGTTCCTCTTCTACGACGTTCCTGACCACCTTAAAACCATGCACGATACATTCGCATCACAATAGATCGATTTCGATTTACAGGGTTAGCAGTTTCCCTAACTGAAAAACCAGCTCAGCGTAAACCAACAATTCGGTCTCTCTCGACATCACATTCATAACATGTGTCCTGTTTTGGCTTCTTGAAAGTTAGATTTATTTGATAAAAACATTTAGAATACAAAGGAAGAGAAATAAAATTCTCAGTAGTTTTCTTATACAGTTCGTACATATGTGAAATTGTTAGATCTACAGAGAAGTATTCTTTAGTAGATATCTTCCTACACTAGTGACTGGTACCTACGAAATGATAGAATATGACTTTTCACTATTTCAATCTCTGCGCCTGTTCTTTTATTTTTAGGCGGAGCCAGTCCATGGCCATTACATGCAACAATGCCTGATAATGCATGCGTTTTCTTGCCAACAACCAGTTCTACAAAACCCTTACGTTCTCCTAATATTCTACAGCAACATTTTTTGAACGCGGATTGTTTTACGTTATTGATAATTATTTCATAAGTATATGAATACTCTCGGTGCTTCATTTTTATATTTTCGTCAGATGCAACATTGAATTGTTTGGCAGTTTTTTTTAGGTTTTATATTTATGAGTAAAGCAACGTAGCTGGCCCTCCGATCATGACCACCCAAACCCCAATATTATATAAAACAAAGCCTTCGATCGTCTTCATCAGTATTTTACGGTATTTAATGCCACAATTCCCAAGGTAAAGCATCTCTCTGAATCTCACGACTTTTCCCTTTTCTGATACGTAATCTTTACCAGTATTTCTCAACCTTTTGCTATCTTCTCTCTGTTTTCAGTTTCGTCAT
Source organism: Vesta saturnalis (assembly GCA_036346205.1). Lineage (NCBI taxonomy): Eukaryota > Metazoa > Arthropoda > Insecta > Coleoptera > Lampyridae > Vesta > Vesta saturnalis. Next base: position 1,347,515 of record JARFJB010001883.1, read on the forward strand.
CTTCGTTTCTGCCCTTGTTGTTCTATATTCACAATTTGATCGATAATACCCGAGATTGTTCCTGACAACATCACCAGTATGCTTCCAGACTATCGTGGTTTGATTCTTTATAAACATGTTCAGGAGTGTTTGTATCTGGTATCTCATTATTAGGCTATTTCAAGTTGTATCCTCTACAACATGCTCATCTTCATAGTTTTGCATTTGTTCACTTTCTGGAATGCATTCACTGTTTTGCGTATTTTTGTAAATACGTGTATGTGATTAATTCAATCAAAATATATACCTTCCACACCATTATCGCTGTAATCGTTTGAATCATCGGATGTGTTGAGTTGTGGTGGAAAGTCAGGATCAGCTACACTATCATCCGAATCAGAATGATATACCTTATCATCTGCATCAGTTTAATTCCATTTTCAAATCATTACTGCATACAAAAGGTAGTTACTGTGTTGATAATGAACCACTCACCCGACAAACGAAAGGACTATGTTTAACATACTCTAATGCGGTAGGTGTAACATTTGCCACACCACAGTTCTATTTTCTGTAGTATGGTCCTACACTGCACCGCTATGACCACAGGAATAATAGTAATTACTAACTATGTCCGGGTGCCAACGTGTTTCACGTTTAATTTCTACAACGAATTTCTATGAAAACAATAACACTGTAAAACTTTTATGAATGCCTATGAATACGTCTGTGTTTCAATTTTTGTGGAGTGGTCAATCATCAACACAAATACCTAAAAAGAACTAACTAAAATAACCAAAACAAAATTTGTAGTAATTTATTATCATTTAATGATTATCATTAAATTAGTTATTATGATTTAATGATAATGTTCTATGTTGACTAGACATCTTATCCATAAAAACCCGCACTCACTTGCAGAGATGCATGTCATACCATTTAATAATGATATAGCAATAAACAACTTACTGTTACCGCCAATTTCGCCGGTTTATTTGGTTGGAAATGATCACAATCCATTATATTCTCAGGTTGAACACGTTTGTTTTTTCAACGTACATCTCACTGATAGCAAGCTTGTCACGTGGCCGTGATTATATCACATATTTTCCGTTTATTTCGAAATTATTTGTCAATACGGTATATCCGAAATATAGTATAAACTCACGTAATTGAATTGATAACGCAGTAATGTTTGGAAAACTTTTTGATTGTAACATTTTATTTTGTCTTTCACGTATTTAAAAGAATTAGAAGTTTTTAAAGATAATAATCGCAGGTAGAATCTTTTTTCTAACAAAAAAAAAAATAAAATAATAATAGTTATTTTCCGTATTGTAGGGATTAGAAACTTACGCTCGTTAAAAGAGAAATTGCGTTTTATAAAATTATATTAAGTATAAAATTACTACATTGTATGTTACATCTTTTGCAAAATTAATTTTAGCCGTCAATCTGTCGCCGTTTCTTTTCGATAAGGTTTGGAGTTTAAACAAAGAGTTTGGATTTTATAGGCGTTGGTTTAAGTATCATTACAGTAGAGGTTCGTTATCATAGGCATATCATATTACAGAGCCAATTCGTTTTTGGCGCAAAGTAATAAATTGTTATCATAGGCTAAATTAAAATCTAGGGATAGAATTGAAAATGGCGAGATCTGAACAACGCTTAAGTCAGTCAAGCCCATGATGTAGGGGGAGGCTCACGCTTTTGTTTGCGGATCGCAATATATGCGAAAGGGGTTGGAACAAGTTATACATACCGAGGATGTATCGAATATTATCGTTGGAGTATGCTCCGCTTCCACTGATTGGGGATAATAGTTTAATTTCACCACACCCTAGAGTTATTTTTTATGTATTGTTTTATCAAGAGTGACATTTTCGATCACAGTAGTGGTTTTCGTGTTTCATTAAGTGGTTAGTCTCTGTTCTGTTGACCTGCAGTAACGAATTTTGTTTGTGCGGATTATTTTTAACGAGTTCCTGGGTTAATTGATAGCTGTCGCGTATATTGCCGACATCGAGCAAATAACATAAACTGCTGTAAATATAATGCTTAAGAAATTTCGTGTAAATATGGTTTCATTTAATAGATGTGTACATAGCGAGTAAAAGCATTTTAACGTAGTTTGTCTTATGAAAGTTAAGTTCGATTTACCACGTTGGTGTAAGATAAAATTGAAGAATTAAGGAGTATTGGTTTCCATCAATTATATACCGAGAGGAGCTTTTCCTATATCGTTGTAAATAAGAAAAGGAAGTTCGATCGACCATGTGTACTGTGTTAAGGTAACTACATATTTTTCTGCATTTATATGTGTTAGTGATTTTAATAAAATGTTTGTTCGTGCTCATTTGGACGAATGAATATGCCTGTTGGTATAATTTCAATTAAGTAACGTTTAGATAGTAATTAAATGTATAAAGCCTATTCACTCGTAAACTGTTTCGGAGTATGTTTTGATTGTTTCATCCTGTTAATGTTATACAAAATTACGTACTGCCAGATTTGTAAAATTTAGATGTTCGACGATGTCTTTGTTTCGATGTCAATTATAATATAAGATATATAAAATAGATAAATTTGGGGTTGTTGGAATCATGCAGGAATTACTCTAAATTAGACTACAGAAATATTATTCAAGTTACATTTCAGGTAATTAAAAATTATAATTAATAATTTACATTTCATGTGTCTTGACATTTCGTAGTTTATTTTTCCAAGATTCTGGTTATTTTGAATATAGATGTATAGTGTTTGTAACTTGAGTGTTTTTTCTTAAGTGTACATATTTTGTAATTCTCATTTTTACTCGCAACGCTAATATTTTTAAGTTCATTCACAATTTAGAAGTTTAGTTATTTTGGGATTACATTCAAAGTTTATCAGTAATTTATTTGTTTGTGGTATCTGTTAATTTGCACAACTTTGCAGTGTCATTTCTTTGTAGTGTTTGAATTATTTTATGAGAAATTTTGAGTTAAATAATTTTACAGCGACAACATCCGATGATTGTTAATTTAGTTTGTAATCAAATTTTATTGAAGTTATACAAGTTTTTTTTAGTAATCTTTTGAAGTTTCAGTAAGCTTTAACGTAATGACTAATGAGAATTTCTCGAATTGTTTTTTGATTTTGGTAATAAGTCACTTTAAAAGAAATTTGAGATTATAAAATAACGTAATTATGAAGTAAATCGGTGATTGACCGAACAGCTGTTTGATTTTGCATACGAGAGATTTGCGAAGCTGTGAATTTTCTCGAATTTAGGTATTACATCCCTATTTTGTCGATTAGTGAATTTTAGGGTTTTATAGATATTTGATCGAGTTGTTTGGCTTTGTTGGGACGTATTTTTTGTTTTATATTACATAATTAATTACCGTTTTGATCAGTCATTTTTGGGTATTTGAGCCAATAACTTTAGCGCTAAGTTTATCCAAATATTTAATGAGTTTTGGTTTTATTTTCGCAGTTTTGCGGCTTTTATATGAAACTTACAATGTCGTTGGAATTTAGATGAACTTCACGTCAAGATTTTTGGAATAAAATTTTTAGTAGTAGAGTAGTTCATATTTGAGTGAATGTTTTGGTTTCCTGTTAGGTCAATCTAAGATCTGTTCATGACGTTTTTCCCGCTATACATGACGATTTTGACGTATTTGGAGTTGTAACGAGTGCCCTTTTACAACATTGCAGGTAGCGACCGCGAAAATTTTTTTATTGTAATAAACGTTTGTCAAATCGCCATTGTTACCGCAACAGAAAAGATAATTAGTGGATTTTTAATATCTTGATAATACGCCGTAAATTGCTAATGTTTTCAAAATATTTTATTTATATATTTTTAAGTAAGGAACGTGGGAATCTATGTAACTGATATTTAGCTAAGAGTTGAAAGACACATATTGGAGTTTGAGTAGCAGGTGTACGCTTAAAATCTGCTTTACTGAAAGGACGTAACGAATCATTGGAAATTCGTATGCGCCTATTGTTAATGTAAAAATGTCACTAGTTTTTAGTAAGTTCGATCAAAATATATCTTTGTTTGTTACTTGGTATCTCGAGACCTAAATGTAGCGTCTGTTACGGACGAATGCATATTTTTAAAACTAAGATGTCGTGCAATAATTAATATGAAACGTGTTCGAACGTAAATTAATGTTTCTTGTTTTTTTTATTACTTTTGAAAGACCGGGGTTGATTTTCGGGAGTAGACATAGTTAGGTTTGAAATCGGGGGAAAAATAGTTACAGTTAGAGTGTCATTCAAGCCAGATCGATTTTTGGTTAATTAAATACCGTCATTGTAAACAGTTTGTCTTTAAAATATTTATTGCGTGTACATTTTCTTTTGAATTCGCGAACACTAAGTTGTCATTTCTTTCGGGGGTTAGTTGTAAAGTGATTTTGAATCTATAAATAACAGTCGCGGGCTTATTAAGCTGAAATCTGCTAAAATAAAAGACAGTACAGGGCTCGCTCACTCTGGTATTTGTGTGAATTAGCATTGTTGTTTGTTGTTTATATTTATATTTGTGTAGAGGTGGGCTGGTGAACAGGTACATTATACCGCTGGTTATTAATTGTAAAAGGCAATTGCCATAACCATTAAACACCTCGAATTTTATTTTTATTGTTGTATAGATATATATATATATATATATATATATATATATATATGAGAAAGGGGCGCTGTATTTTTCTAACGCACTCAAACATATATCGGCCACGATGTTAGTATCTATGTATAACTTACCCTTGTAAGGCTTTGTTTTAATGAGTGTTTTTGTGTCAGTTTGTTTAAGTAGAATTGTTAATATATATATATATATATATATATATATATATATATATATATATATTTCATTGTAAATTTCCGCATGTATTTTGTACTTTAGTAGTCACTAAACAATGGTGTACGTGTAAATTCCTTGTCTATTTTCTTTTGTCCTTGCCTTTACCTTATTATCACCTGTGCAATTTTACTGTTATTGTATTTTATATGTACCGTAATTTGCTTCATTATTTCATGTGCTTATTTACTTAAAGACCGGCATGATTAGTTTTAAGGGGGCACATATTTGGTATTACGATTTTTATTTTGAATATTTATAACACGATTGTCGGTGTGACTACATGGTTTTTTTTTATTGTATTTATGTGTAACTAAACTGCTATTTTTATTTATTTTTCTCTTAATGCTATAATTTTGTACGCACTTTAATCTGATTTAATGGTGTTTTGTTATATATAACCCTTTCATTGTTTTTTTTTGTTATTTGATTTATTAATGTACTTGTTCAATTACTTATTTATTAATAAAGTGGGTTTTATTGGTGATTCTTTCCCACAATAGTATATTAACGGGCTGAACCACCATTGCGCAAAGTTCGTTAATTTTAATTTGAGAAATTTCGTTGTTTACCTGCCCCTCATGATGCAACACTTACCTCATCCAGCCTATCTAACTCAAATAGCACAGTGTACCTACCACTAGACGGCCACTTCGTTTGATCAGATTTGAGGTTTGCGAGTAATTTAATATCAGACTTGTAAATAAATTCTAATGTTTTAATTATTGCCAGGAAATTCAAAGTAAGGCAAGCAATTAATTTGAGTAATAGTAACATTATTGGCAGTAAAGTCAAGATAAATCACTTAGCGATTGTTTTGTTTCTTGAATTTGCATTATTGCAAATAAGTTCAAATTACACTTTTCAATATGGGGGACTCTACAACATTAAGTAAGAACCCCTCCAAATTTACTGAGCTATGCCGTGCGCGGAATTGACTTTACGGGCTGGATGCTCTAATGTGTTTATTGGCCTGTAACAAGCTGTAGAATTAACTTACTACGTGTAGACATCGTTTAACCGAAAATGGTAACTGATAATCGACAATAACGTCCCACGCATTTGTGCTTGATAACGTTTAACCTCAAATTACCATCTGCAAATGTATAACTTACCTACACATACGGAAAACACATGACGTATTATTCGGAAATATAAGTCAGAATAAACAGGTAAACTAATGTATTCGAAAACACTTTATGTACACTCGGCCCCTGTGTCTTAAGGTAACTGAACTTACTTATTCATATAATATATAAATAGTGACTGTACAGATAAATTGAGATGCCGTATTTCGTTTGCTCACATACGAGATCCCTAATTATTTACAGTGTTATCGCAGACGCATATTAAGAATTTATGATACCCAATTTCACAATGAACAGATTCTTCTTTAGGTTGTGAAAATCGACATAGGGGATTTTTCATAATTATACAATACCTCAAGTGGCCGACGAATTGCCGAAAATTTTTGCCAGTGTATGAGTGTTTATTGCTTCGATATAAATTGGTTGAGTGCGTTAGCACGAGAGCAATTTTGAAGCAATTAACACGATTAAGCACTTATTTATGCAATCGTCAGCCACGAGTGGTATTTAAAAGACGAAAAAAATGAATGAATTAATTAGTTTTAATTTAGAACAAGTTACAGGTTATATAGTGGTTTCGATGGTAGTCGGAGTCTGCATTACTTTGACCAACAAAATAAACGTCAAAGTTTATGCCTATTTGACATTTTACCGGAAGCCAATTAAATTTGACAGGAAAAGAAATAAATTGTCGGGAATATTCCGCTAGCGGAATTGTCGCACAATTGTGCTCAGATTGGTCCAAATACAAAACATGCTAAATTGTAATTGGTTGATAGTCGACATGGAGAAGGTGAGTTGAATAGTCATATACAACACTTCAAATGGCCGATGGATTGCGGAAAATTTTTGCCAAAGTGTATGAGTGTTTATTACTTCTACATAAATTCGTCAAGTGCGCCCAATTTTGAAGCAATAAACACGATTAAGCACTTTGACAAAAATTTATACAATTCGTCGGCACCAGTGGTATTTGAAAGACTATTCAACGAGCAAAATTGACGGTCAATTGACAAGTCATGAATGAATTAATTAGTTTTAATTTAGAGTTGCAGGTTATACAGCCTGTTTCAGAGTAAGCGCCTTATTTTTTTTAGCCACACTATGGGTACTACTTTCAAAATATTTGGCAGTAATATGTTTCAGGACATTCTCTACACGATGGTGATATCAGATTTTCAATTGGACGAATTAATTCAAAATGGCGACTTTCAACTTTTTTTTACATGAAATGCACATCTTAATCTAGTAGCGCATGAATGTTTTACACTCGATGTTATTTTTGTCCAAATCTCAAGTAGCGTTAGACACAAAATAAACAATTAAATTTTAATCTAGGAGTCAAACGTAAATCAATGCAATTTAGTTGCCAGTGCTTGTTTAATAATTGTATTATTGAAGATTATAATTGTTAATTTAAAATTATTATACGTTTTAAATGCCGTTAAGTTATACGAGAGACGAGTTAATTGATTTTTAATTTGGAAAAGCAGATGAAAATCTTATGAAGCAGCCAGATTGTACAGAAATAAATATCCAAACCGAAGGCTACGAACATCGAACATTTATTAAATTAATTTTGAATCGCGTGAAACGAGAACGGATATAAGAAAGCGGTACATGAAAACCCACGTGCTTGCAATGACGATAAAATCCAGGTAATGCTACATTTATAGATATTCCCATGTCAGTACTAGAGTTGCAAATTTGGAATATCGGATAGTTCAGTCTAGAGGATAATAAAAATAAATTTCACCCATTCAAATGATTCTTCAAAAATTAACCGAAAATGATTTTCTGTTAAGAATTAATTTTGCACAATGGGGTTTGCAACAGATAGGACAAAACAGAAACTTTTTTAACGACGTTTTATTTTCGGACGAAGCAAGTTTTGGAAATGATGCTATTGTTGTAAGACAATAACATGAATTATTACGATAATGTAAATCCACACTGGACCCGTGAGCGACGTTGTCAACATCGATGGAGTTTAAACGTGTAGTCTATTAATAGACGAACTGGAGAGAATTACCTCAATTTATTAGAAAATGAAATTCAAAATCATCTAAATGAACTCCCACAAAATATCAGAAATAATTTGTGGTGGCAACAAGATGGCGTTCCAGCACATTATGCCCTTCCAGTTAAGGAGTTTTTTAAATAATCGATACGAGAACCGTTGGATTGGTCGTGGAGGACCAGTTAGTTGGCCACCTAGGTCACCTGATATGTCACCACAGGACTTTGTTCTCTGGGGGTATGCAAAATCCCAGGTATACATCGTTAAACCAACAACTATTGAAAATATGCAAAAGAGAATTCGTACTTGCATAAGCGAAATTTCTCCGGAAATTATCCTTCGATCTATTGGCTCCATTGGACGACGTTTCAATTTATGTATTGAAAAAGAATGAAAACATTTAGAGCTATTTTTGTAAGTACCTAATTTTTATTTTATGTAAATTTTTAATCTTAAGTTTCAAAAAGTAGATGTTTATTACAAAATAAAGTTTGTTTCTTTTGTGTCTACCGCTACTTGATATTTGGACAAAAATAACATCGAGTGTAAAACATTCACGCGCTACTAGATTAAAATGTTAGTTTGCTTTTTGATAAGAAAAGAAATGAAGTTTTTAAGAAAAACGAAATACTATCGTAAAAAGAATGTTTTTAGGATCTCAATAAGAAAAAAAAAACACATTATTGCATTCCATTTAAACAAAAGAAGCTGAAAGTCGCCATTTTGAAATAATTCGTCCAATTGAAAATCTGATGTCACCATCATGTAGAGAATGTTCTGAAACATATTACTGCCAAATATTTTGAAAGTAGTACTCATAGTGTGGCTAAAAAAAAAATAAGGCGCTTACTCTGAAACAAGCTGTATAGTGGTTTCGATGGTAGTCGGAGTCTGCATTACTTTGACGAACAAAATAAACGTCAAAGTTTATGTCAATTTGACACTTTACCGGAAAGCAATTAAATTGCACAGGAAGAGAAAAAAATTGTCGGGAATATTTCGCCAGCGGAATTATCGCACAATTGTGCTCTGATTGGTCCAAATATAAAAAATACTAAATTGTAATTGGTTGATAGTTGACATGGAGAGCAGAGTTGAATAGTCACCAAAATTCAACTTACCTACATATACACGGTTGGTACAGATATTGTAAATATAAACAGAAATTTAATGTAAGTACCTAATCATCATATAACAGTCAATGATACTATAATAGTTATTTTTGTATCTAGTGAGCGAAATGCTACTTTGGTGATCGAGAATTGAATTTTTTAACGAGGCGCAGCCGAGTTAAAAAATTAGTCGAGATCACAAAGTAATTCGCGCACGTGTTACAAACAAATTTTTTTCTACAACCATCAAAATATGTATATCCCTTAAAATTGCTTTAAATAATTTTTTTCTTGGATACAAAATTTTTTCTACAACCATCAAAATATGTATATCCCTTAAAATTATTTTAAATAATTTTTTCTTGGATTTTTGCTTGATTGAGGACCACAAAAGTTAAAATACAATAATCTCATAGATTTTACATGCAGTGCGCTAAATATGTATTTCGCACACTATTTCGCGCACGTTGTTATGGTAACGTAGGAAAATAAAAAAAGTGTCATTTCGCATATTGTTATTAATGCGCGAACCTAGTCATTTTTTGACGTTTGTAGAAAAAATAATAAATAGTAAGGTGACAATTTATATTAAGAAGAACGTTCCAAAGCCAAAAAATAATTATGTACCTACTCGTAATTTTCATACACGAGAGTGACAAATACGAGTTCCAGATTGAAAACTCTTATAAAATCATTAAAGTTCACATTACTGGTAACATTTCTGAAATAAATTTCACTGCCACATAATAAAAGAACGCGTAATATAATTTTAGATCTTTACATTTAGATATAGTATAAATATTTTCAAATGAAACAATTCCCATTTTCTTGTTACAAAATAACGACTTCAGTAGGTAATAGTTTTAAATTGATATTAAAGATTTTTAGAGCGTGACCACATTTTTTAAACACTTTAATATATTAAATATTGTACTATTGAAAATAAATCACTTTTTATTTCTAAGGAATTGATTTGTAGATAATTTTTTAAATCAAAAGCATTCATAGTATTTGAATTTATTAGTGCAGAAAGTGAAATGTACAGACTAAATATTTTGGTATCAAACTGAAACGTTAACGAATATCTAAGTTTATTTGAATAGTTAAAAAGGATTTCATGTTCGTTTTTATTTTACTAAATCAAATAGTTTTAATTTAAAAATAAACAAACGATACCCAGTGTGTTTATAAGTAATGAAGTTGAACTCAGAAAGTTTCGCACTATTATGAAGTTCACCTTTCTATTTTTTCTATAATTGTTTACGCCATGGGCTAGAATGTGTTGGTATTACGGAAGGAACTAGTTAGCCTTAGATACTCTTTACTACACGAATGTAATTTCCTTACGCACTAATTTTTCCGAGAACCTTATTTAATTTTTGCCAACTTTTAACGAATAACTGAAGATTATCATTCCTGCTGACAAATACATGGAAAAACATTAGGGAAGCATGTAATCTCAAAGGAACTGACACATATTATACAAAACATAAGAATTAGCAATTCTAATAGGTGCATTTTTGCAATGATATATAACTATTAAAACGAGAAATTTAAATATATTAAATTTATTTATTTATTCTTTAACCTTACTTCGTGGAATTCCATATTAATAGCACTAATGTTTTAAATATGTATAATTCCACAATTTCTTTTATATGATTATTTATTTCTCTACACTTTTTAATACAACCATGTATCATTATCAAAAGAAAGAAAGAACAAACAAGTAATTAAGAATTATTATTAATACATAAATAAAAAGTTTACCTCGAGTAGGATTTGAATCTACGACCTGTACTAGGTTTTAAAAAAACTTATAATAATTTAATATTAACCAAGTTGCTTTGGTATGTGTGAATCCTTGCGATATTACAGGCTCACATTCCATTAATATAAGTAATTTGATTGTAATCTCATTACATTTAGAATTTACATCAGTTCTATATACATAAAGACAAAATTTACAGCGATTGGGGCTTGAACCTTAATGGCGCAGTTGGTTAGCGCGGTACTCTAGCGTAGTACAGGTCGTAGGTTCAAATCCTACTCGAGGTAAACTTTTTATTTATGTACTTAATAAAATTAATAATAATTTTTATTTACATATTTACCTTTGAACTTATTCGTTCATAACAAAAACTTATAATAACAAACAAGTAGTTATGGTAACGAACTTTTAAGGTAAAACAGCACACTTGGTGTAAATTATAATTCTATATTTAAAATATCTGTTAGTCTATAAGATCAACATGTTCGTTCATTAAAGGTACTATCTGTTCATGTTTATAAATTTCAAATGCTTCCAAAACATTTAATTTGTCTTTTTTATTACAAAAAATGTAAAAATTTAATGTTGTTTTGTGAAGTTATAAGGTGATTATTTACTATTATTTAATATTAAGATAACCAACGTATTTTGCAACATTCTCCACTCGATCTAACTCCAGTATGGAGTTGTTTAGGAGTGATTGTTGAGAGCAACTTAAATTTTACTAACCATATCAACAAGCTAACTCGCACGGCTTACTCAAAGCTTAAGTGTCTGTATCGGTTCAAACATGTACTTCCGTCAAATATTACATGGAAGTTTATGGATTCATTAATTTTGTCTAAAATAGTTACAGATTGCAAAAGATGCAGAATTCATGAGCTAGGTTCGTATTTAATAGACGGCGAAGTGAACATATTTCGTTCATTTACAAAGATACATACATAAAAGCTTTGTACTACAATTAAATTTGCATCTTTGTCCACAAGGTGGTCTGATTTTTCTAGCAGAAAATTGCTTCTTAGATTTTGAGCTTGATAAATAAGCTTTTCCTGAATCTCTCAAAAGCTTGGTATTTTTTGTCTTCCATTGTTCAGTGTTGTTTTTTCTTTTCTTCCCTTTTTTAGCTTGTCCCGGAATTTCATCTTCAATATTTTCTTCAACCTCACCTTTAGCCACTTCTTCATCATTGCTAGAGAGAGCACTGGAACTTTCATTGCTACTATCAATAAAAATTGGATCAGCGGTGACATTGTCTGTATCCCTTTCGTTGCTATTAATTGGAGACATGCTGTAATTTATTTCATTTAATTTAGTCAGACGCATTTTCTTAGGACACTGAAAATCATGAGACGCTGAATAAATATTATCTTCTGCAGTAGACGATAAAGTTACAAAATTATGTTCAACTTGTTCAGCTGCAGTTGCTCCAAAATTCTTAATAGAGTTTTCTATTGGTGTAGCTTGATTAGGTGGAAGACATTCAACAGTGGATGATAAATTTAATTCAAAATTTTCATCTGTATTACCAGATAATCCCAAATTTCCATTTTCAGGGGTCTTACTTAATCTGGCTATATTTTCTGACACTGCATTGTCACGTTTTATATTTAAAATTGAAGAATTTCTGGCGAATTCTGTCATTTCCGCATGATTAAGATCCTTTGATCTAGGAGCCATAGAATATCCAGCAAGCTCCATAATATTATACACTTGCGGCTTGCGTACACTGAAATCTACAACTTTGCAAAGTATTAGCAACAATTCGTGAAAACTGAATTCAGACAAAATAAATTTAACAGTATGGCCACCTTGATCAACTGAAGCGACACAATTCAAAATGCTCTCAAAATAAAAAATTCTTTTCAATCAACAAAACTGGCACAACTTGAAAAAATTTCAATAATTCACTGTCTTTTTTTAGGTCAAAAGTGGCACAACACCAAATAAAACACTGTATTAGTTTCAAGCATACAGGTTTCCTGCAATTCATTGTACAACTAAAGATGGTTTAGTTTTGCACTCCAATATAAATATCTTTTTCAATCTTCATAAACGACACAAACGTCATCTACTGGCTGTGAACTAATATTAATACGGTTTTGATGACTTATGCAGTAACATTTATTGGGTCGATTCCTGGTTATTATTAAAAAATCGAGTTTTTTTAATTATAACGCTTTTGTCGCAACAGAGCGATATGTGTTTTTGAAACATATCATAGCACTTTCAAAGCCACCGTTTTTCCTTTCATATCACTTCATTCACAGTTTTCTCAAAGCTCGGAATACCTCATTCTCACATCTTCAGCTACCAATTTTTCTACTTTAATACTGCACGTTTACACACTACGTTCAACTTCTTTCGCCATACCTACCTACTTTTGCCCTAAGCACACCGTAGATACTAAAAAGTGATCTGTTCCACACTCCAATCCCTAACCGCCGGTGCCGTTCTAAACACTTTATCAACGCGATCAGGTTACTTATGCCTTTAGATTTACTTCTCTGCCATGTACCGCATTTTAAACTAGACACTCTATATAAAATAATTCTATGAGATACTTGAAGTGTTAAAGATTTTAAACAATTAAAAAAGTTCTTACAAATCTTAACATACACAGGGCGTAACAAGTGTAATAACCATAAAATCAAAAAAGTACTTTTCATAATCAAAATGTAAAAATAGTGTTTATATGTATAGAATAGAGCACAATTTTCTCATCTAAAAGTACAGTTATATTCATAATCTTGAAGTACAAAAGATTTTAAATTGAAAATGTTGCAGATCAAAATCTGACACTCATACATAAACAATTTCGTGAATATTAAAAATTGCACTACATCTTGGTTGTCTTATACATAAGGTTGTAAAATCGGGAGAACCCTCATATTTAAACACGAAAATCAAATTTCGTAGTAATGTTCATGATCGAGTTCTGCGAAATTCAGATCTGATTGATATGCCGAATCATTACAAAACATTATTTTTAGGTTCTTTCTCCTATGCTGCACCATCGATGTACAATGACTTTCCAAATACCTTAAAAGCGTTTGGAGTGAACAGTTTCAAAAATAGATACAAAAAATATCTTATCTCTTTAAATTAACAACTGATTCAAGATATTTCTCGGTTAACTTTTTTTTTTTGTTGATTGATTGCTGTTTTTTTCGTCGACCACCATAAAAAGGATGTGTTAGATGATTAGTTTTATAATCGGTTTGTAACAACCCATTTTGAGTTGTATTAAAATATACCGTAATTTACGTCTTTCGTTCATTTAGTTGTAAATATAAGAAACATTTTAATTATTTTTGCATTATAGATATGAGGTAGGCAACTTAATTTGCATTTTGGTGTAACTTTAAGTGCATATCTTCTTAAGGGTATATACATCTTAAAAGTTTATACTCCCACTTTAAATTATTTTTCTGCTCAAATATTTTCGCGCAATACGTCATCGTTGACAGCTCATATCCATTATCCCTGTTCAAGTTGTCAGGCTGTTTCAGAATTTCAATACCTTCTCAAATCTTCCTTGTATACCAATTCCTATCGTTAGGCAGAATTCTTGTGTTTACAAATTTTATATTGTGCAAAGTCTTTAAGGCATGTTCAGCAATTGCTGATTTAGTAGGACGATGTAAGCGTAAGTGTCGTTTGTAATATTTTACCAATTTTATCTGTTGTGTTTGCACGTAAAATGACAAACTTATTTTAAGTTGTAGATTTATCATCAGTAGGCATCGTTTGTCAATGACTTTAATTTGTTGTTTGTTCGATTTTATTTATGAAAACCTTTTCAAGATGGTGTAATTTATGTTGCAATTTATCTGTGCGACAAATCTTTATGGTACAGTTGTACAAAGTTCGTATCGTATTCCACTTGTGTGCAGGATAATGATGTGATTAAGCGTTAATATAATAATCTGTATGAGTTGGTTTACGATATACGGAATGTGCTAGGGTTCCATCTTGATTACTTTCAATTAGAACATCAAGGAATGGACGACAATCATTTTTTTCTTTTTCTATTGTAAATTTAACGTTGCTATGTTGATTGTTTAAATGGTTGACGGACACCATTAATTCTTCTTCCCCAAAATGCTAACATACAAAAAATGTCATAAACATATCTAAGCCAAAATTTTGGTTTCTTAGGTGCATTAAAAACAAAGAAGATAAACCAACGATGTAGGTCTAAAAACTTAATATCTAATTTCGTTAACATCATTAGAAAACTACTGGAGCAAAGAGAATTTTTGATAAAGCGAATCTATGTCTTCCAAGAGAAATCATTCAAGCTACAAGAGATCTCGACAAACTGGATAAAGAAATTTATGGTTTGCACTTTATTTTATTAGAACAGCTATCACATGATCACAGTAGCTTTCTTGACAACCTTTTATGTAGGAGATTAAAAATACATGAAAATCAAATGAAAAGTGGGCAGATAAGTAAATTTGATTCTCTTAATGATAAATAACACAACACTACACGTATACTTTACACAGACCTTATATATCGAACAATACATCTGACAATCTTGTAGTTAATCTTAGTACTTGTAATTTATCCGATAATACTCGTTGTTTTGTCTACAGGGTTGGATTTTGCTGTGGTCCTTCCAAAGTTTCAGTTCAAGAAATCATCTTTAATTTTGAAACGAGGTCCGGAAGCACAGAAATCATATTTGAAACTACAAGAATATTACGTTGAGCGCAACCTCCAAAAAAGAATTTAACTTATGCAGATTATTAAGCTTTAAAAAAATTACGTATAAACAAAGACATCATAATTTTACAAGCAGATAAAGGACGAGCTACTGTTTTCATGGATATAACGATTACATAAACAAAGGGAATAGTTTACTAAACGATTCTGCTTACACTAAACTATCATACAATCCTAATAACAAGTTCAAATGATTAACTACGAAACTGTTAAAGGAACTAAACGTACCAGCTGAAATAATTAAGAAACTAACACCACAAGATCCTACAAGATTTTATGAATTGCCAAAATGCACAACCCAAATGATCCACTTCGATCAATTGTAAGATCCATAAATTCAATAAATACTTGAATACTCTACTTCGACCTTTCATTGGTTCGAGCAAATCCTTTATAAAGAATTCAGAACATTTTTATTAAATTGATTGGCAAATTAACATTAACTTCAGATGATTTGTTAATAAGTTTTAAGGTTGATTACTTGTTCACAAAAGTACCAATAAATGACACCTTACAACTATTAAGACATTTCAACCACAACGAGATCAAATTATTTAAACATTGTTCAACTACATCATTTTTCTTATTTAATGGCGAGTATTATCAACAGTTAGATGGAGTAGCTATGGGATCTTCAATTTCACCATCGATTGCAAATTATTTTATGGAACATTTCGAAGAACAGGTGCTAAATAATGCACATAAGAAACCAAAACTTTTGCTTAGATATGTTGATATTTTTGTTATCTGGCCTTTTGGGGAAGAAGAATTAACGGTGTTCCTAAACCATTTAAACAATCATACCGACATTAAATTTACAATAGAAAAAGTAAACGATGATTGTTTTCCATTCCATGATGTTCTAATTAAAAGTAATCAAGATAGAAGCCTAACACGTTCCGAATATCGTAAGCCAACTCATAGAAATTATTATATTAACGCTTCATCACACCGTTATCCATCACAAAAGTTTAGTACGATACGAACTTTGTACAACCGTGTCATATAGACTTGTTATCCAAATAACCTACAACATGAATTAAACCATCTTGAAAAGGTCTTCATAAATAATGGCTTCAACAAACAACAAATTAAAAAAATACTTATCTTTTTTGGGATTTTTTAATGGTGTACTTTAAATTATACAATCTAAACGTTTCGATAACACTTACAGTTATCTTCGTCAGTAGTAATGTTTGTTAAAAATTGTTAAAGATGTAGTAAACAATTTTGTCAAATGTGAAAAATTCAAACATAAACATAAGCCTGCTATTAATATAACAGTTTGAGAAACGTATAAGCCAACTATAAAATTGTAGTAAAGAATAACTAGGTCATTAAAATTAAATATTGTTAAACTGCCTCAAAGATGACAAACCAGAACACTCTCTACGACGAAAGCTAACGATGAAATTTGCCAGCCAAAAAACACATTTAACAAAATTTAATCG
Source organism: Vesta saturnalis (assembly GCA_036346205.1). Taxonomy (NCBI): domain Eukaryota; kingdom Metazoa; phylum Arthropoda; class Insecta; order Coleoptera; family Lampyridae; genus Vesta; species Vesta saturnalis. Next base: position 1,364,528 of record JARFJB010001883.1, read on the forward strand.
AGTTATGATGTAAGTGTAAAGTTGTGAAAAACTTCAATTTTAAAATGATAGAAGCATTCACAAATCCAAACATTACATCAAAAATAACCCAGTTAAATCTAACAAAGAGATATCTTTGTCAATAATTGGAAGTGTTATTAACAATGAAAAGCACAATGCAGAACGTTCTTTGTAATTTTTAATTTCAATTTAATTTCAACTACTTATGTTAAATTATAGTGCTGTGGAAATTTAACATATAATTGATAAAGCATTTGCTTCAAGGTCTAGGAAAAACACAGCAAAAACCTAGACATACCAAAAGTTGAAAACAAATTAAAATCAAGGCGTATCATTATGCTCTTTTAATTATAAGATGCCAAAACCTATTTAAACGGAGATTTTCTTCTTGTCTATTAAAATTATTCGGGTGTTTATATATTTCAATAGCTTCACGTTGCAAACGAACATAATAATGGGTTTGTCTTGACAATATTTTCATATTGTCAAATTGAATGTCATGATTTAGATTATTCAGGGCATGGTCAGCCACAGCAGACCTCTCTGGTTGACCCAATCTACAAAATCTCATATGTTCTTTGCGTCTTGTATCAAAGCTACGTTTTGTGGTCCCGATGTATACTTTTCCACATGAACAAGATAACTTATACACTCCGGAAGATGATAAAGGGTTTGACACATCTTTAGGTGATCTTAAATGTTCTTTAATTTTTCTTGTAGGTTTAAAAATAGTCCTAATGCCATATTTGATTAGGATTTTTCAATTCTATTTGTAACATTAGCTATAAAAGGAAGAAAAGCAGTACCAACATTAAGAACTGGTTTTCTTTAAGGTTACGCCTAGAAGGTGTAATAACATTATTAATATCTGTAAGTGAATATCCATTATCTTGTAAGGATTTTCTTAAATATTTATATTCATCATTCAAAATTCAGGGTCACAAATTCGTTTTGCTCGATCTACTAAAGATTTAATTACACTAATTTTTGACGTGGATGGTGGTTGGATAATTTATGAAGGTATCTATCAGTGTGTGTCGGCTTTCTGTAAACCTTAAAAGATAGTGAATTATTATTTTAGATATTAATATGTCAAGAAATGGTAAACTTCCATTAGTTTCTTTTTCCATGGTAAACTGAATACTAGGATGTATACCATTTATAAAAACCAAAAACTCATGCAGTGCTTCTTCTCCATGTCTCCAAATAACAAATGTGTCATCTACATATCTATACCAAACTGAAGGTTTTTTAGGTGTATTTTGTAACGTTAATGTTTCAAATTTTTCCATATAAAAATTAGCTATAACAGGACTAAGGGACTACCCATTGCTACACCTTCAATCTGTTCATAAAATTTACTATTCCACTGAAAATAAGTTGTAGTAAGACAGTGCTGAAAAGAATGGTTATGTCCTTTGGAAAAGATGATCTATGTATTCAATAGTTTCTTTTAGAGGTACTTTTGTAAAAGTGAAATAACATCAAAACTAACCATTATATCACCCTCTTCAATTTTGAAACTATGCATTTTTCAACAAAGTCGGCAGAATTTTTAATGTAATGGGGTGTTTTTCCTATATGAGGTTGTAATAACAATGTAAGATGTTTTGCAAGGTTATATGTAGGAGAACCAATTGCACTAACAATAGGCCTTAAAGGAATATTAGGTTTATGAATTTTGGTAAACCATATAGTTTTGGTGAAATAGCTTCAGAGTTAGATAGTTTCTTCTTTATTTCTTCAGGAATAGATGATAATTTAATCAGCTCTTTAGTTTTTAAAAGAAACTTTTTTTGTTGGATCTTTTGGTATTTCACGATAAGTTTCTGGTCCCAACAATTGTTCTATCTTAGTGTTATAATCGTTCATATTTAATATAACAGTTGCATTACCTTTATCTGATTTTAATATTATAATACTTTCATTGCGTTTAAGGTCAAGTAAAGCATGTCGTTGACGAAAGGATAAGTTGCTCTTTGGAGGTTTTGTTTTACGTAATATGTTAACGGTGTTATATCTAACTTCATTAGTAGCATCAAAAGGTAATAATCTAATGGAGTTTTCGATGTTGGAAATTATATCTTCAAAAGGTATTACTCTTGGTGTTATCGCAAAATTTCCTCCTTTAGAAAGCGCTTCAATAGCATAATCTGAAACAACATTATCAGAAAGGTTTATAACTGTTTTTCTACAATCAATAGATGGTCTATTATTCTGTTGTTTGTATAATTTATTAAATTTTTCTTTTTGACGTTGACATGAGATGTCAAAATTTATTTCCATAGATTTAAACGTTATAGAATCAATTTTATCCCAATCTTCTTTATTCAAAATAGATGAAATTTCTAAATGTAAATATAAAAGATTTTTATCGGTGTTATCCAGTAACTTCCTAGTAATATGTATTTGATTACGTAGAAGAGCATTTTCAGTTCTTCTGTAAATATTATTCGCTTGCTTGTTATTAAAATTTCTTTTAATATAGATAAACTTTGGGATAATCTTTTGGTCTCGGCATCGTAATAAAAAAGTGAGTGACGATAATAATTGTGCTTTACGTTTCCTTAATTCTTCAAATTGTCTGATAAAACGATAAGTTTCCTCCCCATAAAGGACTGAAATATGAAAATGTAAACTTTCACCATTAACACTCATAATAAAATACTTATCTTTTTTGGGATTTTTTAATGGTGTACTTTAAATTATACAATCTAAACGTCATTAATTTTACCTTTCCTTGCAAACACAACGAATAAAATTGGTCAAATATTACAAAAGCATATTATAAACGTAGCTCAGAAAAGCAGTATTAAAATCTCAAATCTTCTGAATTCTGCCAAAGACTAAATACCATTACATACATGTGGTGTTTATGAAGTACCACGCTCTTGTAATAAAGTCTACATTGGTAAAACTGGAAGAAGCGTTAACACCAGGTTTACCGAACACAAAAGACACTTATGCTTACTTCTTCCTACTAAATCAGCAATTGCTGAACATGCCTTAAACAATCTGCACAATATAAAATTTGAAAAGAAGAATTCTGAGTAACGATGGGAATTGGTATACAAGGAAGATTCCAGAAGCTATTGTAATTCTGAAACAGCGTAACAACTTGAACAGGGATAATGGACATGAACTGTCCGATACCAATGATTTAATTTTAATTCTCTAATCTAGTTATACCTTATCAATGTTTGTCACTTTGATATTACATTGTCAATATTTGGCATTTTGATATTGCGCCTGACGAAGGACAGGGTTTCTGTCTGAAAGCTTGCGTAAAATAAATAAATAATTTCACACAATTTTCTCAAAGAAAGTGTTAATTAACATGTCAATTGGTGAAAGTTTTAATTCTTATAACTTGCTAATTTTATTTCATTGGAAAGATTCAACTAACGACATTTTGAAGACTGGTATTTATAAATTAAACTGCACATTCTTTTATTCTGTTTATATTGAACAAACTCTTAGGAACTTTGATATTAGATACAAAGAACACACTAGATGTTACAAATATAAACAAACACACAGACAAATCAAATCATACCAAACATCGCAAAACAAAACTAAATGTTTACATTTTTGTAATAAAAAAGACAAGTTGATAAACATAAACAAAAAGTACCTTTAATCAACGAACAAGTTGATCTTATAGACTCACCTTTAAAAGATATTTTAAATATAGAATTATAATTTAAAGTTAATTCGTTTAACTTATCCCGATGACGGCATGTATGCATTAAATCACGAAATGACCGTCGTCTGTAATCATAGGGTCTGTAATTTAAAACAAAAATATGAGCACTGATACCAACCTTTCCACAGAACAACTTTCCTTTATTTGCTTATACGTTGATTGAGGTTACGTACGCTCGCCGATGGTTTGTTTCTTCGTTTATTCATTCCTTCTTGAGTTATTATTGTAAAAGATCGGTTCTTTTCAGAACCACATTACTTTCTAGTGTTCATTTAAAGTAAAGATTAATTCGTTTTACAGAAAGAGATAACATTTATGTTTTCATTTGTAGCACATCAACATGCCTCGTAGGTCAATTACCGTAGACGAATTGATCCATAACTTAGTCGAATACTTTAATAAAGAAAAAACAGAACAACGGGCCCTTATCACCATTAACAGCAGTGCATACAAGGGTTAGCGATGCTTTGAAAATTGACACGAAAACTATTTCTAATGCTTTACGACATTAAAATCAAGAAAACAAGAAAAATGAACCTCAACGAAAAAGACTAAAAACAAAAGACATGGATCAACGACAAAAAAGTGAAATCCGTACTACAATTTACAACATGTATATTAACCATGAACATGTTACATTAGATACGCTCTTAACAAAAATTAAAGAAAGAGGTATCGTTGAGTGTAAAAGGTCTAGCCTCTATCACGTTTTGTTGGACATTGGATTTCATTTCAAGCAAACTAACAATAGAAAAGCTCTTTGCGAAAAAACCTCAATAGCATCGATGAGGTTAAAATTTTTGAGAAGTTACATAACTTATATGAAACAAGATATCTACAAGCAGTTCGTTTATCTCGACGAAACATGGATATTTGCAAAAGGAAGCAACAAAAGAATATGGCAAGATTCCAGTTCAAAATGCTTTAAGAATCTTGGTGGGAAAGGCAAACGTTATATAGTTCTACATGCTGGAACAGAAGATGGCTTTGTGGAAGGAGCAGAACTTATATTCTCTACCACAAATAAAAGCAGCGATTATCACGATTGTATGAATTCGGAAAACTTTGTTAAATGGTTAACAAATCAACTTTTGCCAAACTTAACAAAGCCATCTATAATCATTATGGATAACGCTCCGTACCATTCACAAATTGTCAATCGCCAACCAACTACGAATTGGAAAAAAGAAGAAATTACAGAGTGGCTTAGGGGGAAAAAAATTACTCGTGAAAAAGAAGCATTTAAAACGGAATTACTACATATAGCAAAGCTACATAAGGAAGAGAAACAATATTTGGTCGATAATATTATTAGAGAACATGGACACGAAATTTTACGCTTGCCTCCTTACCACTGTCAATTTAACCCAATAGAAATGGTATGGGGAATAAGCAAAACTTATTATGATAAACACATTGGAAGAGATGGTTATGGGGATGATAATGTCAAACAGATGTGGAAAGAAGCGTTAGAAACAGTTTCACCTTCAGTTTGGTTAAAAACGATTAAACATGCAGAAGCTGAAATTCTAAAGTCTTGGGAACAAGTAAATCCAAACGATAACACAGATACAGAAGATGAAGTGTAGCGAACATTTAATTTCTTGTTTTTAATTCTTAACGCAAACAGTTTTCTCCAAAAACTTAATAATAATCTATAATAATTATAATAATAACATATAATGTATGTTATTGTACACTAAAACATTATAATTTATAACAATAAATTATTTTCAACACAGTCATGTTTAAATGTGAATGGACAAATTTACGTTTTATTACATTATTGGTTATATTGTGTTGGAAACGATACTTTGAATAAGTTTAAAAAAGTACTATAATTCAATTACATTAAATACACCAATAATTTTGAATTGCAGTATAATAATCTTCTACACAAACAAGTGTATAAATAAACACCGATGACTGAAATTATCATTACGTATTTTGCAATTCGAATGTTTTCTCAAAGCATAATGATTAGTAGCGTTCCTAAAAAATTCAATCTTTATGAATAAATCAAATAAATAACCATTAACTCACAAATGTATTGCCGTCAAAGATATATAATCGCCACTTTTATGTAGAAAAGTATTGGAACAATTACTTCCTTTCTTTGGAAGAGTTCATTGGTCTTAACCTACAAATACCTATTTACAACATTTTTGCAACATTTTAGAATATATAATAACTTACCAAAATTCATCTGCTACGTTTTAAGTTTTATTGAAAATAATATGCTTTTATGTGCGTACATCTACGATACGTAAATAAAACTTTTGCCTTTTATTTGCAAACATTATGACATTTATATTTATGTGAAGTAGTTAAGTTAAAGTTGATAATGTTGGTATCAAAACTGTTCGTATAAAGAAAACTTAATTTGTTGTTAATGTTATCCTTGTTAGTTACTTGAGTTAATAAGAGCCATACAAAACGACACTCTTGGAATAATACGTTAGCTAATAGTGTACATTGTATTCAATATGTAGAAAAGGATAGTCATACACAAGTGCGCGTTTGATTCATCGATCAATCGGGATAAGTTAAACGAATGTCCTTTACACCAAGTTTGCTGTTTTACCGTAACTACTTGTTTGTTATATTATTTTATGTATTTTCTCTTGATAATGATACATATTAAATTGAAACGTGTAATTATATAAAAGAAATTGTGGAATTAATAATATTTAAAACATTAGTGGTATTAAATGTAATTATAGATTTGCACATTAAAAATTATAGTAATAGTGCATTCTAAAGGTCGGCCGGATTCCAGGATCAAAAATTTGGCAAGAGTCCTTGCAATATTTTCAAGAAATAATGCTTAAAAAATACGATGCTCTAGAAAGGACGTTAAAAATAATATTTTTAGATGCTCTTGAACGGTTCGAGCTAAGTTCCACAAAAAACGCCTAAATTAATATTATAGTATAAAATTTAGTTAATTTTTGCAAATTCACAACGTTTTATAATAACATTAAATTTGTTTGCTTGACTGCCGTTGAATCCATTCTGTAACAAAATTCCATAGATAAGGTAATCCATATTCAAAGTTATAAATAATAATCATTATCGTTAAGTGAATGGCTATAAGTAACTGTCTTAACCTATTTCTTATTGTAAACTCTAATTGCAGATACACTATTATTGAAAAATGACTTCTTTGTAATACTAATGGGTCTTTCTTTAAAAGATACAAAGAAGCAATTTATTATCAAGTATAAAAAGTGAGGTTCAATTAGTAGAATACACAGAGGCCTATTACTAATGTCTAACTCTAAAATATTTAATATACAAATTGTGTATTATTAATCGGAAGTGAGGACATGCAGATTTTCAAATTTAGTACAAATTAAATGAGTCCCAAGCAAGAAATTTTCTATAAAACTTTCATACAGTATAGAAGAAAATGATTTAAACAAATAACTAATAACTTGAAAGATGTATAACATTAGTATAAATTGCTTATTACTTAATCGAATTTTCCGAAAACATCATTCAATTAAAAATTGAGTTTGGTTTGAATATGATGTGAATAGTTTTAAACATTATAATATTTCAAAGTTTAAGGAAACAAATATTGTCTATGCTAGTAACTGGAAAATTTTCCTTTAAGAATAAATAATAAGATGCTTGTAACACACTAATGAATTTGAAAACTGTAAATATATCAGAAACTATAATTTTAGATGTAAAGTACTTAATAAAACGTATTCAGATTTAAACAATCAAAATGGTAATAAATACAGGTGTCTATTTAAAATAATGAAGTTGCATGTCCAGTTCAATAGAACCTGTATAAACGAAAATTTTCTTTGATTACAAACTTTATATTTAAACTTTTTTCTATCCTATAGTGAAGAGTATCCATCGTTTCATAGACACCCTATATAATATATATATATATATTATATATATATATATATATTATATATATATATAATGATGTAATACTTATGTCATTTTGCTCATTATTTAACAGAGACATTAAATAAAAACACAATTTAGTGTAGTGTCTAAATGGGTCATCCTGAATACAAATATTTAAAATTTGTTTTACACAAGTAATCTAGTTATAGATTTTTTTAATCAACAGTAAGGCCTAATCTTCACCAAATCGTAGCAACTTATATATACAGGTGAGTCACGAGGAACTGTACATATTCTACCATAAGTAAGAGGCACCTTAGGGATTATCAAATGACCATTAAAAATTGTCTTCTTGTTTTGTTTATTAATATACAGGGTGAATTATGGATCTTCACCAAAACAATGTTTCGTCATATCTTTTCAATGATTAAGTCGATTTGTCTCATTTTTGGTGAAATGTGTATTCGTGTCTCAACGAACTGACATATTCAGAATTAAAAAATCCAGGACCGTCTTCGTGAAAATTTGTGGGACTGTTCATATCCAATACTTCACCCTGTATATGATTTCTCTAAAATCTGATATAATTTTTTCAGAGTGCATTCATAGGCAGTTAAACCTGGGCATTTGAATTTTTTGTTACACTTACCTCACATTTTCAATTAAAGATTCATTTTAGAGTCAAATTGAAAATTGGCAATAATGAAATACCTTACTGTATAACAATGTTTAGTTATTAAAAAGAAATCTTTAAAATAAACAATAACGACACACATTGTGCTCCAGTATGGTAAATGCCATAATTTGAATTGACTTACAGCCGGATTTAGAAATACTTATTGTTTGAAAACATTTTCGTGTAATTATCTTAATCGAATAAATTACAGTGGAAAAATGTTTATTCAGGTAATTTAAGAACCATTACATTTAAACGGCCTTGAATCAATTGAAATAGTGTATTACAGATGGATTTCATTTGAACTTTTTTAAAGATTATTTTATAAAATTTGTTATAGTAAATTTTAATTTATTCAATTTTAGTTATTAAAATGATTTTAATTAAAATTGAATAATATACAAAATTAAATAGTAACTGTTTATGCTCGAATTATCAGTTTTAAGAATCTACATAATTATTGACATCACTTTTCATCGAATACGATTTTAATTCGAAAACAGGTTAGACAAATCATTTTACCATGATTCTGTCTGTAATCTGAAAAGTTCATACTGAAACTTTTTGTAGATAAATCAGATATATACAACAAAGATTTTAATCGGCATTGAAATCAATTTACAAAATTATATTTGATACTGATATATTATATATATTTATATTATATATATATATATATTATATACATTACTACATCAGACAAGTAATATACATTAAAACACATGACCACATCAGATAATTTATTTAGATGTTGTGTAAATTTAAGGTTGAGTATTTGAGAATAAAATACTTAAAAAATTAAGTGTAGACTAAATTGTTAAATAAATTTTCGTTCATATTAGATTCTTATTGTACAATGAAAACTTTTATAAAGATTTAAAGACCGAATAATGTTAGGGCTTCCAGAATTTCGGGAAAAATATCGAGAACATTCCTGGGAGTATAATTGTTTCAATGTCACGATGAGTGAGGTTGATGATCTAAAACGATGATACAGAAGAGATTTTTTGTTTTTCTTTTTTAGACAATATAGCGGCGTTGGCATCTTAACGATAGTAAAGAATTCAAAAGTATTACGAAACGAACCTTCGAGGTGTAGGATCAGATGGTATTTACAGTTACACGAAATAAGCTTTGCTTTATGAAGAAATTAGAAAATGATGGTCTTTTGTAAATTTTTAAGGGAAAAGTTAAGAGTCCAAGAACTTATTAACTTCATGTGAGTGGCGCAGATGCGTTAATTACCACACCTGACATACTGCTTTGTAGATTTTAATAGTGAGCAAATTGAAATTTAAAGGGAAAACCGTTAACCCTTATGACGACGTCGATATCAAATATCAGGTAGAGTGAAGTTAATGATCTAAATCGACGTTATAGAAGAGATTTCTTAATTTTCTTTTTAGACAATATGGTGACGTTGCCTTTTTATTGATAGTAACGAGTTTAAAAGTACTACAAAACGAACGTTTGAACTGTATGATGGTATTTACACTTATACGAAATAAGTCTTGCTTTATGAAGAAAATTGTGCCTTCTTGTTAAAGGGAAAAATTAAAACAATCTAAGATCTTGTTAACTTCATGTTAAGTGGCGTAGAAACGATAATTATTACATCTGACGTAATGCCTTGTAGATTTTATTATTGATTAAATTGAAATTTAGATGGAAAAACTCCATCCTTTATGACGATGTTTATATTGTAGTATAAAAGGAAAGTCAGTCGGTCGGTCCAGTCAGTCTTCTAGTAGTCCTCCGACAATTTTAAATTAACCACGACTTGAACCTATAAATTACTCCCAGCGCATTTCAATATAAAGGTTACTTTGGTCCGACCTGAACTGTCATAATATAGTGAGGTAGCTTAATTTCAAGTTACACATACCTGTGTGGGATAAACTAAAAAAACACAGTTCTTAAAAATTAATTTACTACGGAATTCTTTACAAAAATGTAAGTGTGTCTACGACAGTTGTGTTAAAAGAGACCATAACTGTAAATGAACTCAAGTGTATCGCCAAAAATAATTAACCTGTTTACATTTTCGTGAATGAGGAAAAGGGAAATTAAATTCTAACCCCTTCATCAGACTGTAGTATTAAAGACAACCTGTGTAGAATGAATTGTATTAAGCAAATTGCGCGAAATACGTTATAAGTGAAAGACCAAGTATCAGTGATATAATGAATATTTAGTGACGAAATAGTGCTTTGGATAATTTGAGATGATATTAAGGTGCCCACAAAACAAAATGATTACAGTGACCCATATCAGAATAGAGAAAATATCTTTAATTTTGTTGTTTTTCTTGTGATTGACTATAGAAATTCAATCTTTTTTCTGCCCATGGTTATGCAGATATGTAATATTTAATGTCATATATTCGTAAATAGTTTTTTATACACAATATACCTGGGGGGCCTAGGTTAGTTTTAAATAACAACGATCTGTGGTTGGTGTTTTAGAATTTCACCTTTCGGATTATTATTATTATTTCGAGATTATCGTAAAAACTATTAATGGTTACAAAATTGGGTGATTACAACAGCTGATTCCTACGCTGTCCAAATTACTCAGGAATTGTGTGGTGGTTATGGATATCGCACCATATCATCCCATGCAGTTAGACAAGCCACCCTCATTTTCTAGTAAGAGAGATCAGCACAGGGGTGGTTACGTACGGGGTCGAAATTGAGGGCAAAATTACAAAAATAAGTAACTGTGGAACAAAATTCAACCTTATAGGTCCAGAGGACAAAATTGTGTAGTTAATAATATTTTAATTAAGCATTCGTATGAAGTTTTACCACCTTACCATTGTCAATATAATCCTATTGGGGCTTTTGTAAAAATTATTACAATACGCAAAAAGTCCTGAACCTCCATCGAAAAATAGGGTTTAGAAATTATGGCTTGAGATTTTATCCATATGTCCAATGGGTACATTTCTAGTTATTTACTTTCACGTGTACGTAAGAGTAAAAAAAACGTTTTATCACGAAAGCAAATCTTCGTTACTTATGAAAAAGCGCTGTGAATTTCTTGGATAGGTTAAACTAATAGATACACATTGAAGTTCTGGCTACCTATTGACTTTGCGACGAACAACTAAGTTTGAATATAAACACCTCTACATCATGTTTAATAGCCAAAAAAAGAAAGAGAAACATGCAGTAGGTAAATTTGATCAAGAAAGCAAGTCTTCACATTGGATTACTTATGAAACTGCGCTCTGGATTTCCTGCATATTTATTCTCTGTTTTTTATTTGGAAGAGTGAAAAAAGGAGAAGGCATTATTATTAGTTTTTCGTATAAACATCTCATTTTCATACAATTTTCGTTTTATGTAGGTAATAGACGTTCAAGGTCTGCAGACTAAACTTTATTTATTTTTTTTTTTTAATTGGTCACTCGAGATTCAACGATTTTCGTGCAAACAAAGTCTAAATAGCAACGCTGTATTAGTTTCACTTTAAAAATATAACCTACAATTTTCAAAAGTCACACTACGGTGGTAACTTTTTGTTTCTTTGAGAGTGCTACCACACTCTCCCTAGATTTCCATGACAGGCTCTAATGCAACATAACATGAAACTATAGTACAGGTATTACGTTGACAACAATCAGAATAAATACTCTAAGCAAATTGGAACAAAGCTTATTTCATATGAAAATTCATCAAATTGCATACAATTCATATCAGTTCAGACCCTTTTAAAGCATTTTTGAAATTGCGTCAATGTTAGCTGGTTTTTCATTACTCTTCGAGTAATACTGAACGTTCATATAAAATATACGAGGGAGCTACGACTCCATCTTGTAATATTATTTATTGGTTTTATCGGTTTTCGGCAAGTTCAATCGGCAAAATGCTTATTTTAACAAGCTTAGCGCGTAACACTAATTTAGAGGAAGAAAGATGGTGCATTAGAATTAAAACTATTATTACCATTAGCCTGAATAAGACAAATGCGAACATTTGTAAACATGTAGTTAGAAATACAATAAAAAAGTTTTCATTAAAAAATAAAAATTAAATCTAATAAATCAAAAATGCTGAACCTTGCTTTTCTTTCCGACGCATGTTAAGGATCTATGGCTCTATCATACAATGCCATGCTTATAGTAAGTGCGTATAAAACTCAGAGGTTCATCATAACCGTTAACAGTAGCGAAACTACTGTTCGAAGTAGGTGAAATAATTTCAATGGGAAAACTGCATTTTCGTTTCGCTATAAAGGTGTAAACGGTCTATTGCTTGTGTACCTTTTCCCTTTTTAGGACTTTTCCGTTAACGTTCCAAACACAAAGATTTGTTCGCTTCTTTATTTTTGTTTGTTTGCATGTGAACTAAATCAATTGGTAGATGAATGTTTTTAAACATTTTATTTCTAGGTAAAATATTAAATCTAGGGATTTACTAAATATAAAGGTACTAAACCCTATATCGCTAGACTCTTACAACATCCGTTCTATCAAAAAAATACAACGTTTTATTTCAAATAACAAGTTGCTACCACTTCCACTTAGATGGGAAGTAAAATAAAATTAGCATTAACAGGAATGAGAGGGCGCGCGTAAAACACAGGTATCTACAATTTCAACAAAATTTTAAGTATCTAGTCAATCGCCAAGTGCGATCAATACTAAATGCAAAAATGAAGAAACCATAATCTAAAAAAATCATTAACCAAAAATCACAAAAATCCTCCAGATCAGTTTTCATTAAAAAAAATGTATTTTTTACATAAAATTATGACACAATTATTGTTTTAATTTATGAAATTATTTTTTTGTGTTGGTTTCTACTCCATGTAAACTATAACGATTATCGTTCTTGATTAGAAATACTTATCTTTTTCGGTTCAAATCGATTAGAACCCAAAAAGATAAATATTTTTCATTTTCTACAAGGTTCACGTATAAAAATAAAGCAAATTGTGTCATGACGTTGGGCAATTTCTCTAATAATTAATTGTACACAAAAAAAAATCATTTCAAAAACCCTATTGTAAATTGAATAAAAATCTCTGGGATTTCAAAATAAGTTTTTTCCAAGTCATCAGTTCAAAGATAGTTTTTTCTGAGTTTTCAAGTATTTTTCTATTTATATTTTGTAAATAAATAAATAAATAAGGATCTTTATATAAGACATACAACGTGTCCAAGATAAGGAGGGCCAGTACAGGGATCTCGAGAACCCTAAAAGATACGAAGTCGGTTAAATGGGAAGAAAGTTGGGCATTTTGGTGCTTAACAAAATGCTTTTTTAAAATCTAAAAAAATTCGATTGGTTCCGGAGATATCCGCAAAAAAACGAAATTTTGCAAAATCGTTTTAATTTTTGACTGGGTTTGTTTCAAGAGGAATTTTAAAATAAGTGGTACTTTCTCATAGTCACTTTTTCCCCTCTACAAGATGGCGTTATTGAATATGAAATCCGACGTTTCGTCTTTGACCGACCATCATCAACTTCATTTTTTTTAATACGGCTCTGATTTTCTAATATCAAATTGTTGAAGCTCTTTCAATTCTGAATTCAACAATGTACCACACTTCACGGTTTAGGTATGTTTTAGACCTTATTTGAGTATTATTAAAAGTTTTACTCGAATCGAAGCTGCCTTGTAAAATCTCTCAAAATTTAATTATTTCAATTTATCGAAAAAACACTATAAATAAGTTATTAACAATACTTTTTACAATAGTAAGTATTAACAATAAAGAACAATAAAATTTACTATTTTTTTTATTAAAGATTACAAATAAATAAGGCAGATAATCAATAATTATTAATAAGCGTTAAACACGCACAGGTATTAACAATAAAAGATATAAAAAGATAACAATAAATCTAACATCAAGGAGTCGAATTTTGCATCGATCTTAGTACGTTTCAATGTCTCAGGTATCTATCACATTTCTACATCTATTTGAAAGAAAGTAGGCTTTGAAAAAAAAATGAACATCCCAGAGATGTATTAAATTTGACATTTATTGTGAAATTATTTTCTTTAAAAACGTTTTTCTTGCATTTTGTTAGAAATATGGAACTTTATTCAAATGAAGAGAAATTTGATATGATAACTTGTTTCATTTTAAGTAACCGAAACTGTTATGCAGCGGAACATGTGTATTTAAATAAATATCCGGAAAGGAGGCAGCCAAATAAAAGGACATTTAGTAAGTTAGTAGTTAATCTTAAAGAATACGGTGTGTTTAAGAAACCTGTACTTTCTCGACAAAAGCCTAGTAATGAAGAAAATGTAAACAACGTATTATTATCAGTTATTGAGAACCGCGGAATATCAACTCGGAAAATTGAACAAAACGTTGGTGTGGCGAAATCGACAGCACAATTTATTTTAAAAAAATAAAAATTTCATCCATACAAATACAGAATTTGTCAAGAACTTATGCCCGGTGATGCAGAAAGGCGTCGAACAGTCTGTGAATGGTACACACGAGAATGTCATGAAAATGAAGCTTTTCCTTATCAGATAATATGGTCTGATGAGAGCATGTGACTAAACATGGGATTTTTAATAGACGAAATATTCATTACTGGGCCACAGAAAACCCACATTTACTTAAAGAAACAAGATATCAACATCGTTTTGGATTCAATATGTGGGCCGGAATTGTGCGAACACGAATTATAGGACCATTTTTTTACCATCATAATTTAAGCTCTGAGCATTACCTCAATTTACTACAAAATGACTTGGAAGAAGCCCTGGATAATTTACCTCTGGCAGAAATTCGCAACCATTGGTTCCAACAGGACGGTGCGCCTGCACATAATTCAAGGGATGTTAATGAGTACCTTTTAAATAAATTTCCAGGAAAACTTATAAGCACGTATTCTGAAACGCCATGGTCAGCACGTTCACCCGACATTACTCCATTACATTTCTTTGTTTGGGGGTATGTCGAAAATTATGTTTATAAGGAAAACTTTGAAACATAACAAGAACTCAGAAGATTGGCGCTTCAAGCTTTTCAAAGTATAGCACCAGTTATGCTGATTAAAGTTTTAGAAGCTACAGTTATGAGATGCTATTTATGTTTAGAGAATGAGGGCGATCATTTCGAACACTTCCTATGAACTTAAATTCTACTCTTTGATACTAGTTTCGTTGTTATTTTTGTAATATCCTTTGTTGTAAATACTTATTATTGTAAAAACTATTGTTAACATATAATTTATTTGTAAACCTAAAAAAAAAGAAGTGATTTTTCGATAAATTGACATAGCTGAAATAATTAAATTTATGAGAGATTTTACAAGGCAGCTTCGATTCGAGTAAAACTTTTAATAATACTCAAATAAGGTCTAAAACATACCTAAACCGTGAAGTGTGGTACATTGTTGAATTCAGAATTGAAAGAGCTTCAACAATTTGATATTAGAAAATCAGAGCCGTATTTAAAAAAATTAAGTTGATGATGGTCGGTCAAAGACGAAACGTCGGGTTTCAAATTCAATAACGCCATCTTGTAGAGGGGAAAAAGTGGCTATGAGAAAGTACCACTTATTTTAAAATTCCTCTTGAAACTAACCCAGTAAAAAATTAAGACGATTTTGCAAAATTTCGTTTTTTTGCGGATATCTCCGGAACCAATCGAAATTTTTTAGATTTCAAAAAAGCATTTTGTTAAACACCAAAATGCGCAACTTTCTTCCCATTTAACCGACTTCGTATCTTTTACGGTTCTCGAGATCCCTGTACTGGCCCTCCTTATCTTGGACACGTTGTAGATAGAAAAATACACGATTCTAAAAAAAACCACGATCAATTTTGGTTTTTAGATCATGCTAGACTTGGAAATTGTTTGAGCTTGAAATGTTCTTTAAAGGTCATTTCGACTCTTACCATGGCTTAAACATTCTGATCTGCAATGACCTTGATTGAAAATCGCCATCCGTTATGTTTGTGACAGTCTTTAGTTTAAGAATAATCTATTATATCTAGAAAAGCAATATCACCAGATACACTAAAAAGTACCTACTTACTGATTGAATCCATATTTGAAAATAGTTAGAGATTTTTACACAGAAAAAGGTTTATGAGTAATGGAATGATATAAACTTGAATTTGGGTAGGCAATAATATTAATCATACATATGCTAGAAGATATTATTATTTCCCATAACCTCGAATAAAATTTTTGCGTTAATGGCAATATTTTATGTTATTTGCTTGTAACCAACGAACGGCAACGGAAAAATAAAGAACAAGAGTCACAAGTTAATACAGATCCAAAACAGGTCAAGCATGAAAAGCGATTATTTATAAAACTGCATTGATAATCCGGTGTACATCTGGTATGGAAAAAATATAACAAATTGTTTTAAAGAAAAAAAACTTGACAGTTAGTAGTATTTTAATTGGATACAAACATTTTTCACATTATTTATAATTTTTTCGACTTTGCTAAATATCTAGATATTAAACCAGCTCAACTAAGAAATGCGCCCTTTAACTTTTTTACGGCAAACCTTTAAAGAGCGAATGAAAAAAAATATTTAAAAAAACATATCTAGAAATTAAAGTGGAAGTGAAATAGCCTCAGCTCAATAAATGAATACGTAATACCTCATTGTAGTTGCTGACGCAAATGAAATACACCGTCTTGCTTTATTCCACCGAAATGCTGAAATAAAGTTTTCTTTCGTCCTTGTCCGATATGCATAGTCACGAAACTTTTCCCATATTAAAATAACATGAGAAATTCTGATCGATTTAAGTGCTTGTCTGAGAGAAAATATATTTAGCCTTACTGAACTTTCATGTTAAAGTTAAATTAACAAAAAAATTCTACAAACATTAACTGCATTAATCGTTTGTATTATGCATATAAGATGATTTAAATCAGCTTTCCAAATATTTTCAACCAAAATATATAGCACGCGATTGTCAAAATCAGATTTTTATAAAGCAGTATATTTGTAATTAATTTACTTAATAGTTCTAAAACTTTGACAACCACTTTATTATCGTGTACTTTGTAATTAGGTAATTATATTTGTAAAACTTGTCTAGTATCATCTCAACGCAATTTTTTCAAAAGCTGCAGTAGAATAGTAACTACAAGAAAAATAGGATAGTTGATATTTTAATAGAATGTTACTAAACCAAATTGTTTTAATTGAGCCACTGCAACTTATAAAACAACGCAATAGTATATTAAAGAGGTACAATATTTACATACAAGGTGGCCAATTTGTGTGCGGATGGAAGATAAAAGCTCTATTTGATTAGATAGAAAAAATATGAAATACAAGAGTTGTGGGGAAGAACCAGATGTACATTTTTACATTTTTTTATTAAAGAGGTACAATATTTACATACAAGGTGGCCAATTTGTGTGCGGATGGAAGATAAAAGCTCTATTTGATTAGATAGACAAAAAATGAAATACAAGAGTTGTGGGGAAGTACCAGATGTACATTTTAAAATTATTTGTACTTATACAGGGTGTCACACAAAAGCGTGGCACACAAATTTACTTTTTTTTAATGACACCCTGTATATTTTTACATTTTTTTATTATATGATTAACTTTAAGGTGGCCTTGTGCAACATCCCCTGTACCTATTTTCAGCGCTTTCGAAATAATGGAAGTAGAATGTCCAAACAGGATCAAGTTCAAAGAACTAGATCCATCTACATATTAGTGTTTTATGATTTATCTGTACAGGGGTATAATTCCACAGTACTCAGGTCTAATGTTACCCCAATGCTTTAGCCATGTTTCTTTAGGCTATACAGGGTGATAACATTATGCGAAATGTTATTTTTCTCGAAAAATTTAAATGGACAATCCTGTATATTAGGTACTGATTGGACAGCCCTCTACAAGAGATTTCCAGTGATACCTTATTTGCAGGGCTTAAATTTTATAGTCTTTCTATAATTAAAACAAAAAGATAAAAAATTGTAATTTTTAAATACTAACGTCTCATGAATGTAACTTTTATGAATATTTTCTAATACTCTACATTATTATTGTTTTATTGTTGAAGAATTTCATCGTTCTTTATAAAATAATAATAAACTGAAAACTACCTGCAAAAACAAAATAGTTCCTAATAATAATAATATGCCTTTATTCTAGATAATAATTTATTTCTGTTGAATTGAAGTAAAGGGGGTGAGATGTAGAAACCAATAAGCACTCTGTGCTCTACCACCTAACCCACTTATAATATTTAAGTATTAGTTAGAGAAAGTCGTAATCTTACATAAACAAAAAAAAGAATATATGGTTAATATAATTAAACAAACAATCATAAAAGTTACCGTCCATATCCATTAAGAATATTGTTACTAAGAAAACGCATTTTAAATTTTTCCCAAAAATTATTTTCCGATAAATTCAAGTGACATTTTGTTATAGAGGTTAACTATTTGATAACTGAAAGAACGTTTAAATAAACCATAGCATAAACTTAATACCTAGCTACTGTAACTATTCCTAAATATTTTTCACCACGTTTCGTAAAATATTCTTTAACTTTTCTTAGCATTACCGGTGTAATCGAAGCAAACACGTTGCGAATTCGTGTTTTCACGCACCCCGTGTCCTATATAGCTATCTCTCTGGAAAATGTTTCTGGAAAAAAGAGGAGCTCCGTCTTGTTGTAACCATGTTTCCTGGACAATGTTAGGTGGACCATTTCCTAAAAGTCCAAATAGTTCGTTGTTTAGAAAAATATAGTACATATCTATATCCATTTAAGTGAGCTTCAAAACATTAACTAGAACTATTCCAGTTAATCCTTCAACGGTAAATAAGAAAATAAATCCTAATCTTCATGTTATTTGTGGAGAATAATTTAGTTGTGTTCCATGAATAGTTGCTAATCAACTAAAAATTTTAATTCCAGTTGGAACTGCAATAATTATTGCAGCATATGTAAAATAAGCTCGTGCATCTACACTATTTCAACAATAAATATATGGGGAGTTCAAACTAGAAATCCTGGTACTCTAGTTTGCTAATATAGCATAAATTATTCCAATAGTTCCAAAAGTTTCTTTATTACCTGATTCTTAAGCAACAATGTGAGAAATTATTCCAAATCCTGGTAAAATTAAAATAAAAATTTCTGGATAGCCAAAAATTCAAAATAAATGCTTCTGTTATCTAACTGTCTCCTGCCCACATCTAGCTGGAATTTCATCAATTTTAAGAGCTGTTAATGTTGTTTCTACAATTGCAAATGTATGACCAAATAAAATAAGTCTTCATCAAATATCATTATTTGTATGATGTGGATTATGATCTGCATATAATGGAAACTGAGTATGTTTACAGTCCCGCTTTTGTGAAAAGTAACGTCGTCAGAAATTATTAATTTTCTAGAACATGCTCACCAAACTGATTATGTGTACACTGGCAAAATATTTCTCTTCTACCACAATCTTCATCCTTGGAGGAGCTGGATGTGGTAAGGATGGACTTTCCTGATAATCGTTTGAACAGATGTTCGACGGATTTCCAAGTTATTGCTTAATTCAAGACTGCTAATATTAGGATTTTCTACTAGTGCTGTCATGACACGGAACTCATTCTATTCATTTATTACGGGTTTTGTTCTGTAAAATGTCTAGTTCGTTCAAAACGTTAAAAAAGAGTTGCAAATGATTCCTGTTTAGGACGTCTTCCATTATTTGGATACCTGGTCTTATCTTCCTTCATCCACGCACTAATTGGCCAGTCTGTATAAAAAAAATTGCAGCCATATAGGATACGACACGAATAAAGTAATGGGTTCGATTTAAAATATTCTTTGTGGTGTTTCGGTCGCACGTGAATGTACATATGAAGAATCAAAAAACGTTAAGTGAAGCAGTTGCTTTAATTGAATAATGATCAAATAAGCAAATTTTCCCTTGACATTAATGAAAAAAAAAAATGCCAGGTCACGATACGTTAAAGTGAGAAAGCAGACCTGCTTCTGTGACAAAACGAATAATAAACATAATAAAATACTGATCTTTTGGGTTTTAATCGTGTATTTTTCTATCTATATTTATATAAACTTATAAATTTGTTCTAACATCTCAAGTAATTCTTAAAGGTATTACCACTTACTAAGGACGATAACTGTTATTGTTATCAAAACGTACAAATTTATACAAAATATAAATAGAAAAATACATGATTAAAACCCAAAACATAGGCATTTTATTATGTGCAATAATCGTGAAAGTTTACATTTTCATATACGACGAATAAACCATTTTTTTTAATGTAGAAAAATGCGGAAATCTGTCATTAATTATACCGAAAAGAAAAGACAAAAGCACCTAAACCCATCCGATTGCTGGGTTGGAGCGTCGCCAAGTTACATGGCGTTGTTTCTTAAATTGTGAAATCGATGTTATTAACCACTTTGTGCTTTTGTACCTATAGCTAACCAAAGTAACATATTTCGGTGCATAGAAAATGAATGGATAGTAGCATTACTTGTCTATAATTCGTTAATTTTGAAACTAAGTAGTAAAATAATAATATTCAACATTGTAATATTGAAACAAATATTGAATTTCAATTCAATTTCAAGAGTTCAATGTTACCTACAGAACGTTTTCTGCTTAAGTTTATGATTTCGTATTATTAAACCGATCTGGTAGAGTAGTGCTGACACGGCTTGTTGAGCATTCGGAAGGTAATGGGTTCGATTACCGTTTCCGTCTACCTTGTTGTGGTTTTTTCAAGGGGTTTTCCTATACGAATGTAGCTGCATGGCCACTGCGTATATGCACACCATGTGCGGCTACTTAGGCGACTGCTGGGGTAGTATTTTCCCCCTCAGAACATTAACTCCGTTCCTTCCGATCCTATCTAACCAATCCTTAATACCACATACGTAATGTACGTATATATGCTGGGAATCCATGATTGTGACTGAAGGACTTGGAAAGCTCAAACGGCCCGCTCTCCCCATTGGGGAGGGAATGAAATACGTGACCTTTCCTTTCCTTTCCTGTATTATTAAATTTCATATGGTGCAAACTAACACACATTAAACAGATACTTAAATTGAGATACAATAACTTCTAAACCTCCAAAAGTGATATTTGTATCTTGTGAATGTTACACGGAGTATTTTTGTACTGTAGTTTATTTATCAGAGTGACTAGCCGTACACGGTTTTCGTGTACGTTTAGCCGTGGCGCTATTCGTTAACGCGTGTACGTTTATAAGAATGTAATATACATACATATATATATATATATATATATATATATATATATATATATATATATATATATATATATATATATATATATATATATATATATCACAGGGTGTTCCAGTTTGTTGTAGCAGGACTTTAATAGTCGATAGAGCTTTCAAAATTAAGACAAAAAGTCCATATAAACATAGGTTGCCAAACGCTTAGTTTTGGAGATACAGGGTTTCAAAGTTTTAATTTTTTTTCAGTTCTTTTAATTTATCTTCAAAACTATTTAAAATAATAAATCCAAATTTAGTACACATATTACACTTGTTTAACTCAATATTAAGAGTAGTTTAATGTTTATCAATATCTACAGGGTAGTACATTTTCTGGGGTGTTACTCCATTTATCCCCCCCGAACTTTTTCATGCCACGCCTCTAATTCTTAAAAAAAAAATTTAGATTACCCATTTGATTTAGGAACTTTTTTGTCTTCTGCTTTTTTTTCGAAAAATGCATAGTTTTTGAGATAAATCAGCTGTAATCCATGAACAGCTTCCAAACGGTAAGTAAAGAACGTCTTATGCTCCCGCAAAAAATAGTGTGCCATGAAAGAACAATAAAAAAAAATCAAATTATGTCAATTCTCACGTTTTTTTTGTCTCTTAATAAAAAGTAGTACTCCACTAATTTTTTCCTAGTTTTTCAGTTGAATTAAATAAAGGAAAATAAAAGTCAAACAACAAAATAAATATTAAAACAATACGTATTTATTGGAAAAAATTGGAAAGAATTTCTATTTAAGATTTTAACAAGAACGAAAGGAACGAAATAAATAAATAAAACAAATAAACTTAACCTATAACAACAAAACAAAAACGCTATCGTAATAATAAATAAATTTAAAGAAACTGTTCAAAATGTGAACCATTTTGTTGAATACATAATTCACACCGACGAATATTAACGTGGAATATTAACTAAAAATTGTCTTATTTCATTACACGCATCCCTAATCCTATTAATGAGTTCATCTCTTGTTGTCACAGGAGTTGCATACACCCTTTCTTTTAAATACCCCCACACAAAAAAAATCTAAGGGATTTAGGTCTGCAGACTTTGGCGGCCAGGGAACTGGGCTTGCACGACCGATCCATCTTCCTGGATAATGGTTGTCCAGCCAGTTTCTAACGATTCTGCTATAATGAGCTGGACAACCATCAAGCTGGAACCAAGCCGTTCTTCTTAAATTTAAGGGAATATGTTCCCACATATTCCTATGTTCATTCTCTAAGAATTCCAAGAAAGCCGCAGCATTCATCCGAGGTGGTAAAAAGTAGGGCCCAAAAAGGTGATTATTGTAAATACCTATCCAGACGTTCACACTAAATTCTTGTTGGAAATGTCTCGGGCGAACTACATGTGGATTTTCATGTGCCCAAACGTGCTGGTTGTGAAAATTTACCACACCACGCCGAGTGAAGCAGGATTCTTGTTCATTATTCATCGACAATACGCAACTCTACGTTCTGCATCCCCTGGTTGTAGATGGTAAGGATATCGGTGATCCCGTCTTAATGTTCGGTGAATAGTAGTATTTGAGACTCCACCTAAAGCTACGGATACTCTTCTAATGCTAGTTGTGGGATCTCTGTCTAATTCCCGCAAAATTCGCCGTGCAATATTTCTTTGCTGACTATGATTATTATTTTGACGACCATGCACATTATTTAACCCCAGACTTATAATTTGTTGGTGAACTCTTACAAATACTGAAGGATGCGGAGCTCTTCTAAAAGGAAATCTTCGCCTATATTCAGGGACTGCTGCTGCTGAACTTCCATTTACAAAGCCATAAATAAAATGGATATCCGCTATTTCTTGATTAAAAAACAAAAATGGCATTTTAAAAGATCACTTTTGCAATAAAAATTAACACAATAAAATATGTAAATAAAATACATTCTTTCTTATGCACAAGTCGTATTTAAACTAAAACGTGAGATTTGACAAAATTTGATTCTTTTTTTTTATTGTTCTTTTCATGGCACACTATTTTTTGCGGGAGTATCAGACGTTCTTTACATACCATTTGGAAGCTGTTCATGGATTACAGCTAATTTATCTCAAAAACTATGCATTTTTCGAAAAAAAAGAGGAAGACAAAAAAGTTCCTAAAAATCAAGTGGGCAATCTAAATTTTTGGTTTTTAAGAGTTAGAGGCGTGGCATGAACAAGTTCGGGGCGGATAAATGGTGTACCACCCCAGAAAATTTACTACCCTGCAGATATTCATAAACGTTAAACTACTCTTAATATTGAGTTTAATGGGTGTAATATGTGTACTAAGTTTGCATTTATTATTTTATATAGTTTTGAAGATAAATTAAAAGGACTGAAAAAAAATTAAAACTTTGAAACCATGTATCTCCAAAACTAAGCGTTGGGCAACCTATGTTTATATGTCTTAATTTTTAAAGTCCGATTATTAAAGTAAAACTGGAACACCCTATATATATATATATATATATATATATATATATATATATATATATATGGTTTAGCAGTTTCAATGTCAAACTGGCACAGTATTTCTGGTCTAGTGGCAGTGATTGCCTACCACGCAGTCGGTGCAGGTTCGATTCCCCGCCAATGCAACTTTTTTTTCTGTTAGGTTACAGTCGTTTTATTTATCTAATCTAATTCTGTTAGGTTACAGTAATTTTTTTTATCTAATCTAAACTACATAAACAAAACTGCTGTAACCTACAGAACGCAACCTGTGATTTAACCGCTCATCATTCTACATTCAGTAGATTGAACATTGGTTCTGTAACTTTGCGTTATATTAATTGAAACGCTTGTACGAATAGCGCCACGACCAAACGTAGACGAAAACCGTGTACGACTAGTCACTCCGTTTATTTATTTAATGTGATATAATAGAAATACACGGTTAATTGTGACCTGACGTTCGACCAATATAGTTGGTAAAATGAGTAAATGTGAATATCGGATTAGCGCTTATGTTTATACAGCTCAAGCGGTTATATACGTTTCTCGGTCTTATACAAGGCATTTATGCTAGAAGATAAGAGGGCATATAATTTTCCTCACCCCGAGCGGTGAACCAAGAAGCACGTTCTACGTTATAAGCGTTATGAATTGTGTTGCATGCGCCAAAAAGAGATACCAATAGTTAAGGTCGCTTTACACGGTGCTAGTAGCTAAGATAAGTAACTAAAACCCAGTACTAGATTTTAGTATTATAATCGTCTACACATACATTTACTAAAGTTTAGTACTCGTTTTAGCGATCTTTCCAGTTTAGTAAATAGAATGCAAGTCTACTTGCTGGAACGAGTAGCTGCCCCCACTTTTTACTGCCGCGCCACTAAACCCGTGGAAAAATATAATTCCCGTACTAAACTACTAAAATACGTTTGCACATCGTCGCTTATTACTATTGTTTTCTATTTATACGTAGTTTACATATTAAAATGGCTGCAAATCGATGGAATGAAGAGACGACAAAATTTGTTAAATTATACCGTGATAGTGAATGTCTTAGGAATTCTAAACTAGTTATCTACCCAAATAAACAAGCTCGCGAAGCTGCCCTAACAAAAATTATTCAGCAAATGAATATCGAAAATTTTAACGCTGTTGACGCTAAAAATAAAATAAAAAATTTAAGGTGAACATATATGCAAGAACTAATGAAAATTAAAACGTGGAAAAAGTGGAAATGCGACGTCTCCCACAAGACATCCACCATCTGCACGATCCACCATTGCAACCGACATCTATACATCTAAAACAATAGTTTCCATCAACAACTGCCATTAAGATAATGCTATTTTGTCCTTTGTAATTAAAATATTCGCTACCGCCATCAGGAGGAGCACGAATGTTCACATGCTTTCCATCTATTGAGCCGTAAAAACCTAGAAAATTCCACTTTATGTTTAAATCATTTTCTATAGTTTTCCACTCATCCTCTGTTTCCGGTACCTAAAATTATTCAATAAATTAATACAAATTTTTAATTGTACAGGACGAAGCGGAAGAACTGCGTAATAATGACTAATTGCTATCGCAAGAAGAACACGTATCTAAGGAGGGTACAACAGAGCATTTTTCACAGGAAAGAATAAATAATGGGAATATTTCTGCAACTTCGTCAACTCCACAAAAACACCCAAAACCAGAAAAATGACAGAGGTTGCTTCTTGGATTAATGAGTTAAACACTTTGGCAGCATCTCTTAATTCTCCTGATCCATCTGAAGATGAGTTTCAGATTTTGGTCGAAGTGTTGCAGTACTACTAAAAAAGCTACCTCTCGATCAAGCTATATCTGCACAAGGCGAAATTCAAGCTCTTTTGACGGGACATCGACTTATGAATCTTGGAAGAATCGAAAGCCAAGTTACACAGGATACATCTAATAGCAGTTTTTCGACCACAATTTCGCCCCAGTGCCGCAGATACCAGTCGAGTGTTGCTTCTCCAGTGGAATTCACTAATAATCCTCCCACAACCACTGCTAATATTATTTCAGAAGCCATTTTTGCAGCTAATGTAGATTATTATGAGTAATGTAGAATTAAATATAATGTAGAATTACTCTGTTAATACATAAAGCATAAACGTAGTACACATTGTTATTCTCACCTTAATAAAGTTCTTCTAAGTACCATAAGTAGCATCTCAAACCTCTGAAATTAATTTTTATATAGCCGGCCTTGAAACACGAAGTTGGTGTTGCAAATTTCGATAACTATTTCCGGTAGCAAGAAACGACAAAGTTATTTCCAGTTTTATTTTGGCAGTTATAGCCTCCCTCATTGTGGTATCTGAACGTTGTATAAAACCATACACCTTATTCAAAAGTTGACCAAAACATGCAGGAGACATTCTCATGCAATTCCTATATTCTGAAACATCTTCAACAGCTAGCACTTTTAAAAGAATAGTTTAAAGCTCCACGAGAGTTTCTCTGCGAAAGCCACTTTTTTACCCACAGTCTTTTTCTGGAACTCATTTGTTCTTTTGTAAGTTCAATGAGTTCCTCACACAACATTTTCAAGCATGTATTCAGAAATTTTTTTAAAACTACTTTTTTCTGCCCGCGGTTCATCTTTACGCACGTAAAACTAGTTAAAAAGTGAAGTTACGACTTTCTTCCGTGTATTTACTAAAATTACGTGTAAACAGCATACGTTAGTTTTAGTACTAAGTTTTAGTTACTTGTCTTAACTGAAAGCACCGTGTAAAGCGGCCTTTAAGTCAAGTTTACCGCGGCACGGAGAACATCCACCTAAAAGCGTAATGCAGTGACTCTCTACATGTTTTGCGTATATACAAAAATAATTACGCACCGGATTGCTGCACGTTCTTGAACGCATGTTGCTCTAGAGAGCTCTCTATAGTGAACTAAACTTTTTGTTTTTTAGAGTAAATATTGTTTTAATGAAATGTCTTCATGGATTTTTAGTTTTTTTCAAGTTACATTTTTTCAGAGACTCGCGAGAGTACATTTCCGAATAAATAGATAAGGAGAGACCCAAACAGTTGGCTGACGAGACTACCACCAATTAATTACTTTTTGTGGAGATATGTTAAAAAAATTTGGTTTATTTTAGCGCACCTACTACGGAAACGACATGCAAGAAAGAATAAGAAATGCATTTAGAACAATCATCCAAGCATATGAGAAAATGAACGTTCTTTTAATAAAAGAACTACATTATTCATTCTAGAGCATGGCAATTACATTGAATATTTGTTTTGTATTTTATGTTATTTTCGTGTTCATTATACCCAATTTTAACAAAAAGATTAAGAGTGATTGCAGTTAAATTAATGATTATTAATTCAAATTTCTCTTGTAGACAGTAAGTTTAACAAAACTGGTAAATTTGTTTTTTCAAACAAATTGTTTGACATATTTTAGTCTTTTCATGAAAATATCAGTTTAGTTGACTTCAATTAGTGGTTAACAACGAAACAAACTTTAAATAAGTCATGTCAAAATTAAGAGTTTTTTTTGCGATCGGTATGGTCTAAAAAATACATGAAATTCCATTTTAATCAACAAAGTTAAATTAGTCTGAATATGTAGAAGGAAATCAGAAAACAATCTGTTGGAACATTTGGAAGTAAACTACATTTGGAAGTCTTGAAAGTATTACATCTACTACTTACGTACTTAAAATTTATATTGGTACTTGCTGCAACCTTTAAAGAATCGTTTAATTCAACATAGATCCGATATAAGAGTGAAACAAAAAGTACCGTTTTGGCCAGACATACAATTGATTGTGGACACAGTTGTGACTATGAGAAAACCGAAATTCTACGTATTAAACAAAATTATGAGAATCGTTTATTATTGGAAACATATATCAAAATTAATGAAAAAGTACTTGCAAAAAGAGACCTGGACAATAATCTTTCATCAATATATGACGTTATTTTTAAAAAAATTAAGTAGGTATGTGTAATTTGTCGTTTAATTTAGTTTGTCACTGACGAAGATATCAACCGATATTGAAATATATGTTTTTACATCATTTCTTGTTGCAGCTCATTCATTAAAATTTTGTTGAGCATAAATTGCTGTCATGTCAGTCATTTCAGTATTTGTAAGAATAAATAAAATTCACAGTAAACGAACATTGGATCAATGTGGAACAATCAAACAATATAACAGTAAACTAATAGATTACTGCAGTTTAAACTTTGTTAAACGAAATAATAAGTGCATGAGCTGCATAACTGCATTTAAACTCATGCTTTTCAAAAACGATGCAATTTAGTAACAAGTATACCTTTTTTGAAGTAATGAGTGTTTTTTACAAAATTCGAACCCATTGAAAAATTAGAAAAAAATAAATAGAAAAATTGATAGGGAATCCTTAATACCCTGTACACTTTACCTGAAAAACAAAAACATATTCTTGTCATTGCCAGTTTGCCACCTAAAAAACAGAGAAAAAAAGAAATACAAAAATTTCAAGGCTCAACTTTTGAAGGAACTATACTAAGGTAAGGTGAGCTAAATCAGTTTATTTTGACCAAAAGCATCTATATCTGAAGCATGGCCTATGCTTATCAGTCAAAATATGGTGATAGCACATCAAGACCTTTCCGTCTAAAGAATTAAAAAAGAAAAATATATAATGCACTACAGATGTTACATAACCTGGAAATACAGTGATAGTACATTAAGAGTTCGCTTTCTTAAAAAGTACCTTCCAACCTCTAAAGTCGAAATTTAAAAAAATTCAATAATACGTTTCTCTATGATAATTATAGTCTCTTTTCCAATGCGCATAATAAAAATAGACCTCGTTAAAAAAACAATCATGATTGATGTCAAATATACGTTAAACCAGGTAGATCTTAATACACATTTAGATTGAAACAAAATTCCAGGGCCGACTAAAATATCTTATTTGATTCATTTTAAAGAATTATTTCGTTTCGTATTATCAAAAAATTTTGAAAACGAAGAGTTGTGTAAAATTTAATTATCTTTAAAAAACATGTCCACAGATTTTCCAACGAGTTGATAATTTAACTAAATTGATTTGCTTAAACCCTACCAAAACTAAACTCACTAAAGCAATGTGCGAAATTTAAACTATTTTGCTCAAATAGTACCTACGGATGTAAAATTAAAAGTAAATGGTATAGCATTCTGTGGGTTACGCGAAAGTTGAGTAATTATAGAGAATTCGATAACATTAACACGCATTTTCTGCTATGGGCCAATTAATCCAGGGAATAATTGTGCAAATCAACAATACTTATTTTTACTACCATTCAACAAAGGCACTTTTTACTCTCTAGCTCTAAATTTGAATACCCGAGCGAGCAAGTGTTTCAAATAGAGAAAGAGAGTAAACAGTTTTGCTCAAGAGTTCTAAAAATATAGTTTTCCACAATCATAATTAATTATTTAACAGATAAATTACTAATGGAACCAACATTGTAAAATGTTTTGCTTTTATATTCAAGCTTTCCCTCCTAAACATATACTCAGTGGCATGGAAATTGCAACACCAAGAAGGGGTAGGAATTTTTTTACCAAACTTGGCAGAAACGTTAAACTATTAAAAGATAGTAATTGATTAAAATTTCAAAGAAAAAGATCAAAGTATTATTAATAATGGGTTGCCCCCTCCCTGTTGGTTACACACATCGATTCTAGCAGATGGTCGATGACCTCTTGAGGTATTGTGTCCCAAGTAACCTGTAATTCGTGCTGTAGAGCTTATATCGTCTGCGGAGAATGCTGCAAGATTTTCAGTCTTCTCCCCATAATGTCCCAAACATGCTCGATGGGCGAAAGGTCGAGAGATCTGGGTGGAAATAGCAAGACATTAATATTATCCTCTGCAAATCGGTGCAAAGAAAGTATTGCGCATATGGAGACGGGCATTATCCTGCTGCAAAAGTGGGTCTTCCAACTGCTGTAGAAATGGAAGAATATGGGGTTCTACCACCTCATCTATATATTCTTGGGCGTTCATATTGCCTCGGATGAATACCAAACGAGACTTACTCCCATAAGTTATAGCACCCCATACCATAATCCCTACAATTTGGTGCACATGCTTGCAACAGAAACTTCAACGTTTCAACGTTCTGCACGTCTTCGTCTGGCCCTCATACGGCCATCACGCATCTCCAAACAGAATCGGGATTCATCAGTGAACACCACCCTATGCCACTCTTAGTACCCGGTGCAGTCGCAACCTACACCACTCCAAACGTTGCCGTCCATGTTGAGCCGTTAGTGGTAACACACGATGTGATCGATAGGATTGTAAGCAGAAAGCTCTGATCCTGCAGTAAACCGTTCGAAGAGTTAGCTAACCATTGATCGGTAATTGATCTGGTAGGTACTTGATAATCGGTCTCTTGTTGCCATAAGTTGAAGATAGCGGTCCTGCACCTCATTTGTTCTGAGAACAAGAACTGCACACAATCTCGCACAATACACACCTGACAAAATTGTTCGAAAAAACTGGACGAACTGTCAGATAAGCCATTACCATTTGATGAGAAGGTCCAAGAGTACTGACAATTTCTGCAGCCTATTTAAGCTTGGGAATCAAAATCTGACTTATTTGAAGTTAAATTCAAATTTTTCAAAATCTTTATGAAATTGAAACATGGATTCTCACTGATGCTGCTAGGAAGCCTTTCAAATGTATCTGTATAGTCGTATACTTAAGATCTCTCATATATCTGACTAGTGCTCGGCAGGTATTAATATCACAAAAAGACATGGCAATAAGCAAAATAGTTCATGTTCGAAAATTCGAATAGTTTTATCCTAAAACTCGTAATACAAAGAAAAGTCAGGTGCAAAAGATGCCCTGGTTGAAGAAGAACCAAACCGAAACCACTAAATCCATGTGCGAAATTTGAAGTATCTGACCTAATGGTACGATGTAAAATTAAACGTAAATGGTTCAACATTCCGTGCGACACCTTGTAGCTGAGTATGTAGCAAAGACAATTTGAGGACGATAAAACGACGTTGCACTATGTGTCAACATCAATTAATCGGAGGTGCAGTTCCTTGGAAAAATGGCGAAGCACACTGAAAAATGCATTTCATAACATGAACTATATAGGTCACGAATAATTAGGATCAAATACAGCGAGTAATTATACTTTCATTATAAAAGAACGCGAAACTGTAACAAAATGCCAGACAATAACTCGGTACAAGGTTTTATAGGGGCATTGACATTGTTTTGTAAAACAAAAGATCTCAATTGAATTAGATAAACGATTTTACTATACGTAACATTATTTATATATATATATATATATATATATATATATATATATTTGTATATAATGTTTAATATCAATTTATGGCCAGAAGCAGCATTTACCCTTGTGTATGCTCAGCGCAAACAAGACCAACAGAATCAAATTACGGACAGTAATTTATAGTGTGTATTGAAGTAGATTAAATGTTAAGAAAAATACAGATAATCTTATATGAATAAATTATATAAACTAGCATTAACTTACAATCAACAAATTCTGTTTATTTCTAGTTAAGTTGACCACAAACCGTAGAAGGCTGGGTAATGAGAGAGTGCACTGGCCTAGCCCAAAATAAAACAAAGTGGTGTAATCCTAGTTTTTGGCTGGGAAGCTTTTTATTCAACCTCAATTTCATTTTCATTATTCCTAAATGCTACAATTGTTAATTATATTCCTCTTTATATTCATTTTTTTAATTTGTACAATTTGAAATAAGTTTACAGTGTTCGGCACATATCTGTGAAAATAATTAAAGTACCACCATGCTTTATAATTGGCATAATTCCAAAGATGTATTAAATATATAGACGTATCAAATTTTTTGTACATTTGGTAAATGTAACATGTTTTTGCAAACCAATATAAATTTTTGCGAAACATCGGAAACTATACCAAACTCTTGGTAATTAACAACATAGACAAACGTGACAGTTTTTTTCTGAAAACATACACAATAATATCCTTCATAAACTTGTACACCTACACTTTCTCAACCTAATATCGTTATTTCCTGTGTGTCTTATCACGTATTTAAAAATAAGACATCCTACTAAATTTTCCGTACACTACGCAACACAAGTGTGAGAATAATTTCATAATATTTTGATAAAAAATCATTATCAACAAATACTCGCTGAGTATATAACATCTATAAATAAGATTATAACCTTATTGGTTTAATATAATTAAAATATTATATTAATTAGAGAAACTTCACTACTTTTAGAAATACTTTGACAGAACGTCGAGGTTTCAAAAAAACTTCATAAAAAATCGCTTTTTTGTTTATCATTTTCGAGGATATAAAAGTTCGACGAACTCTTTAGAGAAATACGTCAAATTAACCACTGCAGCACTGCAATTAACGCCCTGTATTAACAGGGTGTTTTATGATATAAACCACATTCTTACTTCCTCAAATCTATATTCGATTGAAGGCAAATACTTTTATTTATGAATACCTTTAAAATTGTACTTTAATAACATTCAGAATGAGGGATTTTATTCGCATCGACTGGATACCGGAACTTTGGTTGATTAAGCTGCTTGTACAAGTACATAGCGTCGACAATGTAAACGCAGCTATAATATTTATTTTCAAGAGTCCAAAAATGATTTCGATAACAGAAACTTAACTTTTATTATTCTTTAAAAGTCCTAAGTGAAATATTTCGAAAAATAAAGTGTCCAAAGTAAGTGTTTTATAAACAAATTGGGTTTATTCTGCTCTTTTTAAGTCCTGCTATTTTTTTGTTATATTGCAGATCAAAGTTGTTATTTTTAAAACCAAGATGCTTCTTGGCAGAACATCACAATCTCGGCATTTACGTATCAAAAACAAGTTATATATCTTTTCGTGCAATCAGTCGTATTTGCCAATTTACCACGCGTATGTTTAATCGGTAGGTTGACTTTACCTTTCACAATTGGTTGCTATGGTTGTTAAAAACAAACATGACGGGTAAGCGATAACTTACCGTTCTACAGAACGCTTTCTTAACCACAGAAAATCAAGCACATAGCACCGAAAATAGTATAAGCATAATATTTCTGGCAATATTGGAGGCTCCGCTTCGCTTAGTGTTTAAACATTGTCTTTGACGAGTAAACAAACCCTTACCATTCTTAATAAACTATTTTACGCTGTGGCAAGTGAAATCACCGTGTATTAGTGAGTTGTTAGTTCTCATCGAGAATAACAAAAGATATAATTCATTACCTTAGAAAAGCCACATTAAATACCTATTAATATTTAGTTTTCGCAAAATTATAAATATTCATTTGATACGATGTTTACTAATTTACACAAATGAAGAAAATCTATTTTATATGTAAAGCTCACAAGTAAAACAGTGAATTTATATTTCACAAAGGTGGTAGGCATGTGTACTCCATGCCAGCAGGGGAGTACCACCAACTTAATATTGGTTCTCCGATTTTATGAGTTGGGTAAGAGTTGTCGTCGGTCACCCATTCATTATCTTTAATCCATTCTCATCCTAGTCTTCCTCTCGCACTGTCATCTTCCTGTTGTATTACAGTCCAAAAGGATGAATGTAATTTCTTGGGGTAAAAAATTCCGGGCATAGAATCCTGCCTAGTTCGGATGCCCGGGAGGAAAGCCCCTAGCGACCTCGGTCATCGAAAGTACTGACTTTCTGATTCATTATTATAACATCCGCGGTATCTGGTCTAATCTTAATACTATTCACCACCACCTTGAACAATTACGACCTGACATTTATTTCTACCTGAAATGCAAGTCTTCTATAAAAAATTCACCCGGCTTGCAGTTTCCTATACAATCTTCACGCTAACTTTCGATACAAAGGTGTGTTTGTCTATTTCAAGGACAACATCGCTTGCCAGAGATTTTCTACTTTGTATGTATACTGGGGAAACGGAAATAAAAAAAAGTTAACTGGGTTCCAATTAAAACTAAAAGAAAATTTAAAGGAGCGATCCAAGTTAATAGATTATGTAATTTCTGCATTTGGCTTTAATTGCCTGCCTATAAACTACATAGAGATTGTGGAAGAAGAAACAAACAAAGACGATATACGTATTATAGAAAAATGTTTTAATAAAGCTGGGGAGGCCTATTTCTCGAGATCTACAACATCACTTTCGGACGTAAATGACGTAAAGGAAAATGGGTTCATTAAAACAAGCAATGTAATACCCCAGGTTTTAAAAAAAAGAGCAATATAACAATCAACCTAAAACCCTACTATCTGAAGGAAATAAAACCTCCATCCAAAGCTTATGTATTCTCTACAAAGAAGCGTAAGTTGGAATTGAAAGAAGTAGCTTTACAGAAACGAAAAATAGGATATATAGAACATACTAACAATGTAAAAGAAGACTATAGTAGTCTATTGGCAAAAGAACAACAAATGTGTCAGTTTAGGGACAATATAATTAACTATTTTAAGACATCTTGGAAGATTCTGGACACGTTTTAAACTTGAAATATTTATGTTTACGTTGTTAATAAAAAAAGACAATATCCTATCGTGAGAGTTCTGCCAGAAACGGGTGGTTCCAAAGGTGTTTACTTTTTAGTAGAGATGCCCTTAAAAGAGACGGTTTTATTTTTATTCCTTATAATGGTATGGATAAAATTACCTTAACAACACTGGAACCATTTGTTGCGTTTCAATCAAATGGAATTAGCCCAATTAATGGAATTCTTTTGCTAAGATAGAAGATATTGTAGGGCATGTAAAGGCTTTAGAAAATATAGAAAATGTAAATTTCTGGGAACAAGACATGGATCAAATTAACGAAGTTTCTATGCAAGAAATTAAAGATATTATAATGGCTAGACTGTGGGAAATTGGAGCAGTTATTCGCTGGAACAGAATTAGTTATAATAGGTATTAAACCGATGACCACAAGAAATAAATTAAAACGTTTTATATTACAATTCTAAAATATGGGTACGTGTATATATATATATATATATATATATATATATATATATATATATATATATATATATATATATAACTCTTGTTCCGACCGAAGTTATAATATAATTATATTAACCTAGTCGAGTACTCGGTCAATTAAATATTGGCATTATAAAAAGATTTGTTTTTTGGGTATATAATTGGGTGGGTGGAATATTGTGGGTTTATTAAGGAATATTTCAAAAGTTTGTTGATGGGATATGGTGAGGTTATCCTTAAGGCTACAAACCTAAAATATTTTCACTTGAATCGCAAAGTTATACAGGGCGATTTATATCAAAGTTGCATTTTTTTTAATAGAAGCCCTGTATATTATTGCATATTTGGATTCCTTGGTCAAGTGCGACTTTATGTATACACATAGTATTCGTCATTTTTACACAAAGTAGATGTCTGAAAAAGACTAAATATCGCTATCATCATAAAACTTAGAAGGCCATGACTCTGCGATGTTACTAGAGATGAAATGTACTAGCGTAAACAGAATTGTCAAACTCGAATTCTTCTTGTGAAAATTACTTTGTCAACTTAGAAAATTTCTATCAACGGTAACTTGATTTTTTCAAAGGAAACGGCCATTTTTCATGTTTGCATCAAATGCGGAATTTTTTTACCTTTCTAACGACATAAATTAGTCGGTATCTATCTTCGGTAGATTTCTTTTAATTTCACAATTTTTTATTAATTTGCAGTACTTCTCATTTTTATTTTGTATTATCTAATAGCCCATGTAAAATAAACAAAAAAATATTCACATTATAAAACATTATTTATTAAGTAGAAAAACACATAAACACAAAACAAAATTACGAGCTAAATTAGAAAATAAAATAAAAAGAATTAAAAAAAAATTCATCCTTAGCACATCCAACTGCATCAAGAGCTCAAGGAGACCGATTTTCAAAACAGGATTAATCTTTGCAATTTGGTAGAACAACAGTTAAATGAAAATGTACAATTTTAGGATAAAATCATGTTTACAGATGAGTGCACCTTCCACCGCAATTTGTTAACGAGCCCAATTTTTATTATTACTCAGATCAAAACCTTCACTATTTCCGAGTTCACAGCCAAGAGAAATGGTCCATTAATGTTTGGCAGGCATATTCGGTACTTCAGTTGTTGGTCCCTTTGTATTTAAATTTCCTGGATAAAACATTATTTGGACTCCTTGAAGATGTCCCGCTCACTCAAATTCGAGACAAGCATTTTCACACCGTGCCAGTGTAGTAAGTGGATAGCTTAATAATGCATTTATTGTGAAGTGGATAGGAAGGAATGGACCAACACGATGGCCAGCGAGATCTCCAGATATTTCCCCGCTTCATTTCTTTTTGTGGGGGTTACAGCAAGGAAAAAGTGTATGCTGAACTACCAACCAGTGCGGAAGATATGAAAAATAGAATCTATTAACCCAGTAATGTTAAATAGGGTTAAAAATTATTTTCGTCGCAGAATTAAAATTTGCTTAGAACAAGGTGGTAGACATTTTGAACATTTGTTAAAATAATTTTTATTTTTATTTTAGCTCGTAATTTTGTTTTCTGTAATTATGTATTTTTCTACTTAATAAATAATGTTTTATAATGTGAATCGTTTTTTGTTTACTTTCCATGGGTTGCTAGATAACGAAACATTGGAAAGTACATCAAATTGTGAAATTAAAAGAAATCCAGCGAAGGTAGAAATCGACTAATTTATATCGTTAGAAAGGTAAAAAGATTCCGTATTTGATGCAAAAATGGGCGTTACATTTGAAAAAATCAAGTTACCATTAATTGACAAAGTAATTTCTCTAAACACAAGAAGAATTCGAATTTGACCACTCCGTTTACGCTAGTACATTTCATGTCTAGTAACATCGCAGAGTCATGGCCTTCTAAGTTTTATGATCACAGCGATGTTTAGTTTTTTCAGACATCTACTTTTTGTAAAAATGACGGCTAAACGATTCGTTTTAGGTACTACGTGTGATACATAAAGTCGCACTAGAACTGACCAAGGAATTCAAATATGCAATAATATACAGGGGGTTCCATTTAAAATAATGTAATTTTGATATAAATCGCCCTGTATAAACTTTGCGATTCAAGCGAAAATATTTTAGGTTTGTTGCCTTAAGGAAACCCCACCACATCCCATCAACAAACTTTAGAAATATTCCTTAATAAACCCACAATCTATTGGGCCACCCTGTATGTATGTATGTATGTATGTATGCATGTGTATATATATATATATATATATATATATATATATATATATATATATATAGTAGTAAGAAACGCCTACATAGTAATGCCAACCTTGTCACGTTAAAATTACCGCATAGCATACATAATAAGTTATACGTCAAATTTTGAAAGAAACGGTTGATTTATGTGCAATGAAATTTACAAATGACGGAATGTGTATGTGTATGTGTATGTGTATGTGTATGTGATATTATATATATATATATATATATATATATATATATATATATATATATATATAGTGTGACCATCGAGATACGGGACATAGGAATTCCCATTTGAAAATTTCGACTATCTGCACAAACTAGCTCAGAAGTGAGAGAGAGCTGAGACTTGGTACAGAGCTTAAGGGATCCTTCCTGACAGGAAAAATATGATATTTAAACATTTTCACTCATTACGGAGGTCTCAGGTTCGTATCCTTTAACCAAAAAAACCAAATTTTTTATTTATTATCCACTTTTGATGAAACTTAAAATCAAAGTACTTGCACCTAAAGTAAATTAAATTACATGGTCAAATACACAAAAACATTTTCCCAATCAATTAATCTACGATTTTATTTGTTTTAAATTAGTTAAAATATAATGGAAAGGGAAAAATATCACACATTAGAAAGGGAAAAACCAATGAGAAAGACGCTTCAATACTACAAAGATGTTCACAATAAACGTTCAAATTGGAAACCAGCAACAGCCGAGCAATGACCAATGCGATCGTAGAAACTTTTCATGACATTTCTCAGCATACCAACAGTAATGTTGTTTGAGACATTGACAATTCTTGCTCTGAGTTCATTTAAATTTGTTGGCTTTAAGTCAATGAATACATTGTCTTTTAGATACCCCCAAATAAAAAAGTCCAATGGATTAAGGTCCGGGGAACGAGGTGCAAGGCCCGTACTGTCCAATCCAATTGTCAGGAAACACTGCGTTTAAGTACTCAGTAACGTCATGATGGCCGTGCGCCTGGTGTCTGTCATGCATAAATAATAAGTGATTAACAATATTGAGATCTTCAATAGCTGGCGCAACTATATGTTGATGAAATTCCAAATAAGGTGCTCCAGTTACGTTAGCATCCAAAAAGCAAGGTCCTATAAGTTTAGTTCCGCAAATTCCAACCCAAACGTTCAGTTTTTGTTTTATCTGACTGTGACCTTCATTAAAGAGTCCAGGATTCTCCTTAGCCCACTCTAAAAATTTTAGAATTCAATTTTCCGTCCAAGAAACAACTACAATCATCAGTAAAAATAATTTTGTAATGGGCTCTTGAGGAATTGTTTATTTTGGTAATCCATGTTTGACAAAAAACATTCGTTTATCGTCATCATCGTTGTGTAACCTTAGCACATTTTTTTTTAACTTTTATACCCTTCCATTTTAAGCATTTTTCGGCAGCTTTCTCTAGGAATATCAAGTTGAGTACTTAAAAATCGGACGGATGTGTTTGGTTTTGTTTCTATTGCGACACACACTAACACTTTGTTTTCCTCTGTGATAACTGGATTCTCTCTAATTACTTTTACATGATTTTGGTTTAAACAACCTATTGAATTAAACTGTTTGACAAGCCGCTCTACAGTGCTTTTTGAAGGAAATTGCCTACTAGGATACATACCAACAAACAAGTCTACCACATTTCTTATTGAGTTTCCCTGAAGGTACCACTTCACAACGTTAAATTTTTCTTCTATTGAAAATATAGAAGCCATAACTACTTAACTACAAAAACTAAACAAATATTTACTTAATAAACTACAATCTTTGTCAATACAGGTTCAAATGTATAGCAAAGAACAGATTCAAAACTAAATACTTGTTAGGTTAGGTTAATATAGAACAATATTTTCAATTGGGAATGCTATCATTTGTTACTGTCTTGTTTCTCACATAGCTGATTACAAAGAGTTCAAAATAAAATTCTTAAACGGAAGTTTGTTAGGACTAATCATAGTCCATATGTAATATGTTGTTATTCTTTAATAACACATTTAAGGGCAGTTATAAAATAGTTAAATATGTTGAAAAATTTATGATTTTTTAACAGTGATATTGTACAAATGTTTAGCTACCAATGTGATTTCAATTCAATTTAGGTGAATGTACTTTCATTTAAATTTCATTACGCTCGCGTTAAAAATCTAAAAAGCGGAGGTATTTTTTTCAATTACCCAAGGTAATTGAACTAACATTTTTTGTGCATTTGACCATGTGATTTAATTTACTGTAGGTGCAAGTGCTTTGATTTTAAGTTTCATCAAAATTAGATAATAAATAAAAAACTTGTTTTTTTTACTTAAAAGGATTCGAACCTGAGACCTCCGTATTGAGTGAAAATTTTTAAACATCCACATTTTTCCTGTCAGGAAGGATCCCTTAAGCTCTGTACCAAGTCTCAGCTCTCGATCAATTCTGAGCTAGTTCGTGCAGATAGTCGAAATTTTCAAATGGGAATTCCTATGTCCCGTATCTCGCTGGTCTCCCTGTATATATGTATGTATACATACAGGGTGTTCCTTAAAGACATGCTAATATTTACGGAGGCGATTCTTGGACACATTTTAAGAAAAAAACTTCATATGAACGAATGTCGTAAACGTCCTAACTTTTGAAATACAGGGTGATGGTTTCCACAAACATTTTTTTTTATAACGACTGTGATACTATGTAGACATCTTTATGAAATTTGGTACACATCTTCAATGCTTCAAGATGCATTCTCTGATGTACAAACAATTTTATTATTTTTACCAGTGGCGTCAGCACGGGTTTTGCATAGAGTATTTTTGGAGAAAAAATGGCACGCCACTGCTTTCTCTTAAAATAAAAATTATTTTTGAAATTCTCATTCATTTGTGAGCAAACTTGATCTCTTGATTTTATTTCGTCCGATGCACGGTTTTCGCTTGCAAAAAATAATAATCGTTTTATTTCAGGGTCAAAAAAATCTCAAAAGTGACTGTTGTACGGAAATCGTTTTTTTTCCTTTTTTCATGCTATTGAGTGCGTTTAAAATTAAATGTGAATTAATTCAGAAATAAGTAACTGATTTTACTTTAGGAAAAACTAAAAAAAACCTTTAAATTGCCAATAATTACATTAGAAATTTAGCGGGGATTTCAGCTTGTAGAAAAACGAGTTTTATTTTATTTTAATAAAGTAAGTTTACATGAAAGGCTTAAATATATTAATTATTAACAATAGTAACATTAATTATAATAATTGTTGAAAGTGGGAGCCTTCACTTAATAAGCATGCTTCCGCCCGTCTACGCATGGAATTGCGCACTCGTTCAAATATTCCCGGCGTATTACGTATAGTTTCACACGGGGCAACTATTCGCTCTCTTAAATCTTCTAAAGTGTTAACGGGAGTTTTATACACTAGAGCCATAAAAAGTAATCCAAACTATTGAGATCGGGGGATCTTGCTGGCCATTGCTGAGGTCCTCCGCGACCTATCCAATGATTACGATAAACTGTATCTAAATTATTTCGGAAAATTACACTAAAATGAGCAGGAGCTCCATCGTGAATGTACCACATTCGATTCCTTAACGCAATTGGTACATCTTCAAGCAACCCGGGTAGTCCTTCGAGAAAATGCAAATAAGACCGTCCATCAAGGCGTCCTGGTAGGAAAAATTGGTCTATTACATGATTACCAATAATTCCTGACCATACATTAACCGAAAATTGTTCTTGAAAATAGGTTTGTTACGGAAATTTTGAATAGCATTCCGAGAAAAATTTGCTTCGTCTGTGAACAAAATTTGTGACTCAAACTGCGGATTTAGTTATAATACTCTGAAGGTACCACTGATAGAAGTTCACACGCTGTGGGGAATCCCTAAGGCGTAATGCCTGTACTCCTAGAATACGGTATGGATATAACAAAAAGTCAACTAAAACACGCCAAACTATTTGGTGACAAAAATTCAGAGCTCTAGCGATCTTTCTCGTACTCGTCTCGGGATTTTCGTCGATTTCTTGAAGCACCGCTTCCTCAATTTCAGGTGTTCTGACAAATGGAGGTCTACCTTCCGGAGTACCTTCTTTGAAACTACCAGTTTCGCTAAGTCGGGGATGAATATTTGAAAAGGTTCAACTATCTGGCAATGCACGAT
This sequence comes from Vesta saturnalis, assembly GCA_036346205.1. NCBI lineage: Eukaryota > Metazoa > Arthropoda > Insecta > Coleoptera > Lampyridae > Vesta > Vesta saturnalis. The sequence goes on from JARFJB010001883.1 coordinate 1,405,920, forward strand.
TAGGATATTTTTCATAATAAATGCGTCTGGCTTCTGTCGCATTACCATCTGCGAGGCCAACCATCTGCGAGGCCATATACGTAATGCATTTCCGCCATTTCCGCATTCGTATAATTTACCATCATTTATTGATGTTTGAAAAAACAGCGAAAAAGTAAATAACTTAGTAATAGTAATAGTAATAGCTTACTAAGTCAACAGCTATTGTTTTGACATTGACGTTTGTAAAAACGTAATTTATTCCAGGATAACTAGGTTTATGTAACTAGATATGTGTTTAAAAATTATTAGTCGGTATTGCGATATGAAGCAATTTAAATTTTTTCCTGAACCCTGAAGTAAAGTATACATAATTTTTGTGAGAACGACATGACGTCATAATGCGCAGATACCAATATTTGTTCGACGATCTCATTCTTAAAATTGTAGGGGAGTATAATAATTTGACAAATTTAGTTTGTTTTCGCGCGTACGAAGTTTTTGTGATTGCTGTATTTGCTTGTTTTGATCGATTTATAACAAAGTCTTTTTTAAGACTACAAACAATAAGTTGTTTACTACGTAAGGTAAGAATTGTTGTAACGATAATGCAAATATTATTAGTACGTTAAAACCTACAGACATGAATCCTGCCGAATCATCAACATCCAAGTCCACTTATGGTGTGAAAGGTAAAATAATTCACAGTCAAGGTCAGGAAATTATTAGCAATGTCAGTCGTTCTCATAAAAATTATACTCTAAAACGATTTTTATTTTTCTAAGCGAAAACCATGCATCGGACGAAATAAAATCAAGAGATCAAATTTGCCACAAATGAATGAGAATTCCAAAAATAGTTTTTATTTTAAGAGAAAGCAGTGGCGTGCCATTTTTTCTCCAAAAATACTCTATGCAAAACCCGTGCTGACGCCACTGGTAAAAATAATAAAATTGTTCGTACATCAGAAAATTCATCTTGATGCAATGAACACGTGTACCAAATTTTATAAAGATGTCTACAATAGTATCATAGTCGTTATAAAAAAAAAAGATTTTTTTCTGGAAACTTTGTCACCCTGTATATATGAGCTTAACCAGGCCGTTTATGCCCATAGCTTGGTTACTTTTCTCCATTGCTTTCTATCTTTGCCTTTCCCTCTGCATCCTACCATCTTCTTCTCTTTCATATTCTCACTCCATCTTCTTCTGCCTCTCTTCTTTTTTGTCTTGGCCAATCGTCCTTCCTGCTTTCTCTCTAGGTGACCTGCCCACTGTAGTCGTTTTGCTTTCACCACATCCTTTATCGATGCCTCACTGAACAGTTCATATACTTCTTTATTTGTTCGTCTTTCCCAACATGTTTCTATCTGTTTTCCTTCAAAAATTCTCCGTAGGCTCCTTCTCTTCCATATTTCTATCATGTTTTGGACTTTTTTATTCATCACCCATGTTGGTCTTATCATTGTTCTATACAGTCTTATCTTTACTCTCCTGCTTACTCCTTTTGGTATTAGTATTTATGACGTTATCCTGTACACCTATTGCTCTTTGCTATTCTGAACTTAACTTCTGTTTCTTCACCACAACTGTCATCTATCAAGACTCCTAAATACAAATATTCCTTTGTTGCTTTGAAGGTTATAGTCTCCCTCGGTGTCAAGTCCCTTTCATATTTATACCTTATATTTCTTCTCCTTTGCAAATATTTGCTCTTTTCTTTATTGATTTTTAATCCTCTTCTCATTGCTGCCTCTAGTACTTGATTTGTTACTTCTTCCACATCCTTTTCCTTCCTTGATAGCAGTACTAGATCGTCCGCGTACGCAAGGCATTGACTTTTGTTAAATAGTGTGCCTTTCCTGTTGATGCCACTCTCTCTCATTATTGACTCTAGGCTGCTGTTGATAAAGGGTCTCCCTGGCGTAGCCATTTCCGTACTTCGAATTCGGTTCGGAACATGTCAACCGAACAACTGAAGGAATACATTTTATTTAATAACAATGACATAACTAAAACTTTTTCACAAATACTTTTTTGTTGCACATTGTCAAATGAGCATCCATGATAATTTATGTTTATAACAGTCAATGAGACAATGAGAATGAATGACATGCCGAGGTGTGAACCGAGTACGAGTGACAAGGAAAATACTACTATTTTTAAAAGATTCTCGTCCACTGGCACATTACATATCACATAACTTTATTTACCGGTGTGAAAAGAGCGGCCAGTTCTAGCGGCCAGTTTTTCCGATGATTACCGAAGTCACAGTAACTTATAAATGAAGTAATGTGCAGCCCACGCAAGATGACAATTTCAAATTTTATTACTATCTAATTAATAATGAAGGTAAAATAATATGTGATGGGACTGCCGTCTAAGGGGGAGAAAATTGAGACCAACCCTTAATCTTCGATCTCGAAAACCGTGTATAGTATCAAGTTGACATTCTCAGAAAATATTACTAACTAATTAATAATAAAGATAAAAAAAAATAATGTGATGGAGCTGTCGTCAAAGGGGGGTGAAAATTAAGACCAACCCTTAATACTCGATCTCGAAAACCGTGCATAGTATCAAGTTGAAATTTTCAGATTATATTACTAACTAATTAATAATAAAGTTAAAAAAATAATATGTGATGGAGCTTCAGTCTAAATGAGTGAAAATTGAGACCAACCCTTAATCCTCGACCTCGAAAACCGTGCATAGTATCAAGTTGACATTTTCAAATAATATTACTAACTAATAAATAATAAAGATAAAAAAATAATATGTGATGGAGATGTTGCCAAAGGGGGTGAGAATTACTAACTAATTAATAATAAAGTTAAAAAAATATTGTGATGGAGCTGCCGTCAAAGGGGGTGAAAATTAAAATCAACCCTTAATACTCGATCTCGAAAACCGTGCATAGTATCACGTTGATATTTTCAGATTATATTACTAACTAACTAATAATAAAGATAAAAAAATAATGTGATGGAGCTGCCGTGTAAGGGGGTGAAAATTGAGACCAACCCTTAATCCTCGATCTCTTATCCCTTATTATTAATTACTTAGAAATATAATCTGAAAATGTCAACTTGATACTATGCACGGTTTTTGAGATCGAGGATTAAGGGTTATTAAGGGTTGGTCTCAATTTTCACTCCCTTAGACGGCAGCTCCATCACATATTATTATTTTATCTTTATTATTAATTAGTTAGTAACAAAATCTGAAAATGTCGACTTGATACTATGCACGGTTTTCGAGTCAAGTATTAAGGGTTTGTCATAATTTTCACCCCCTTAGACGGCAGCCCCATCACATATTATTGTTTTACCTTCATTATTAATTAGATAGTAATAAAATCTGAAATTGTCATCTTGATACTCTGCCTGGGCTGCAAATTACTTCATTTATAAGTTACTGTAACTTCGGTAATCATCGGAAAAACTGGCCGCTAGGACTGGCCGCTCTTTTCACACCGGTACTTTATTTCCCCATAATATTCGTATTTTCTCGCAATTTTTTTGAAATATAAGCACCATTTTCTCGATTTAATACAAAATTTCCCACAAATTAGTACACCGCGCCCATATTTGTTTTACAATTTTTAAACGTTACAAAAATGAATTAACATTCCATAGTAGGCTTTCAAAAACATTTAACTTATTGCCATAGCAGGCTTATCTTAACGTTTTCATATTCTATAAATGTACATTAATTTATTAAAGTGTGGCTCTTTACAGATGACGATAACTGCAGTTTGTTATCGAAAAGTTGACTGTAAACCATAAATACAGGGTGTGGCGCGAAGAGTTTTGATCAAACGTAATGGCGGATACAGTTATGTTAAAAATCTGAAATTACGAAGCTGTAGGTTTCGGATGACGCTGAGTTCAAATATAATATTGCCCTGAATGTGACACTTCCGGTTATACCGGAAGTAGACGTCAACTTTCTTATTTTAAATGGAACCTAATATTTTTTATTTTATTTTCGAATTCTACATGAAATTCTAGATAAAATTTGTACACCATGTCCTATACCAAAAATGAAGTATTTTCGAGATATTTCGATTTTTTTTTTAATTTTGAAAAAATCCTAGTCCACATTGAATACCGATATCCATGAATAACGAAGGTAGTGACGTGAAATTGTAACCAATAAACTACAAGCGCTTGCCCGTTAACTCCATATATCCGTCTCATTGATATTTCATACAGGGTGTTTTAAACTTAACCGCCAACATGCACAATTTAAATCATTTATAAGTTGCTTACTTTAAATAGAACACCCTGTATTTTATTACATTTTCCGCTGTATTTTTTTAAGCCAATTCGTTTGGTATCAGTATTCCCTATACCTAAATCCAACCACTTTTGAGATATTTCATTATCTTAGTTAAAACATAACAACACTTAATTATTTCAACATTAGTAAAGGGTAGGCCATGATTTCCATTATTTAAGGTGAAATTTTGTTATTTTTTCATAAGTTATTAATTTTGAAAAGTAACCAATAGCCTGAAAGGATTATTAATTGTGGATATCATTAAAAACGTTGACTAGGTATTTTGTATTAATTTAATTAGATAACTTACAAACAAAAATAACTAAATGTAATGTTAAACAAATAGAGTTTTATAATAAGTATTCAAAATTAGCACCATCTACTTCTAAACATTTATGAATCCTTTTCATTAAGTTATGTCTTGTAATTCTGGAAATATGGTCGGGTGTTAGAGAATTAAAAGCAAGTAAGACTCTCTGCATCATATCTTCCTTTATCGTAACAGGTTTGGAAAATACCTGATTTTTAATGTAACTCCAAATACCAAAATCTAGAGGAGCCAAATCAGGAGCGAGCTGGCCAACGAAACGGACCCTGATTGGCAATCCATCTATCATCAAACATGTCGTAAAGATGCTGAGCAACAGGCCCAAAGTTATGAGGAGGTGCTCCATCTTGCTGATACCAAGCTGAACCCGCCTCTCCATTTCTTAAAGTATGTAACGCCGGTCGTATGGCTTCTTCTAAAATGTGGCAATATCTTGTACCATTTAAATTTTCATCATAAAATTTTAAAGCTAAAATTTTATCGTCTTTTACTGCACAAAAAACATTAAAACTTCAACTATCTTGGAAATATCTCTACTAACATGTGGATTTTCATTAGACCAAAAATGGAAATCATGTCGTTTAAATAATCCATTTTTCCTAAACTTTGCTTCATCACACCACATAACTTTTTTTATGAAGTTTTCATCCTCTTGGGTCTTCATTAAAAATCATTCACAGAATTCTACCCATCGAGGAAGATCGCCTAATTGTAAGTGTTACACCAAATGATATGAAATGGTCTCCATTTGTTTTTTTTTTAATGCGAAGAATTGTTCTCGTCGACAAAGTAAGATCTCTCTCACAATCTCTAATGGAGGCATTTGGAGAGACCGTAAAATAACCCAAAACATAATTTCGTTTATGTCACCGTCCACTAGTGGTTTATTTTTATTAATTTTTGTCTTAAATTGACCAAACTGACGGTAGTTTTTAAGCAATCTTCTTACAATATCACCAGTTGCATTTGGTCGATTTGGATATCTTTCTGCAAAAACACGGCAAGTCCGTTCAACAATTCTATTACACTCGCCGTAAATAATAGTAAGATTTAAAAAATCATCATTAGTAAATCCTACATTTGCCATTATTTACTATGAAATACAAACTGGTAAAGAAAACTATCAAAACAACATAAACGATTAACGTTCTAACTATCAAATCTTTGACAGCCATGGCCTACCCTTTACTAATGTTGAAATAATTAAATGTTGTTATGTTTTAACTAAGATAATGAAATATCTCAAAAGTGGTTGGATTTAGGTATAGGGAATACAGATACCCAACGAATTGGCTTAAAAAATACAGCGGAAAATGTAATAAAATACAGGGTGTTCTATTTAAAGTAAGCAACTTATAAATGATTTAAATTGTGCATGTTGGCGGCTAAGTTTAAAACACCCTGCATGAAATATCAATGAGATGGATATATGGAGTTAACGGGCAAGCGCTTGTTGTTTATTGGTTACAACTTCACGTCACTAGCTTCGTTATTAATGGAGATATCGTTATTCAATGTGGACTAGGATTTTTTCAAAATTTTCAAAAAAATCGAAATATCTCGAAAATACTTCATTTTTGGTATAGGACATTGTGCACAGATTTTATCTAGAATTTCATGTAGAATTCGAAAATAAAATAAAAAATATTAGGTTCCATTTAAAATAAGAAAGTTGACGTTTACTTCAGGCCGGTATAACCGGAAGTGCCACATTCAGGACAATATTATATTTGAACTCAGCGTCATGCAAAACCTACAGCTTCGTAATTTCAGATTTATAACATAACTGTATCCGCCATTACTTTTGCTCAAAACTCTTCGCGCCACACCCTGTATACATACACCCAAACAAATTTGATTAATGCGATTAAATAAGATTTAACGCTACTGTATTTTCGCTTATGCACTTATTTACCAGCAACATTTTGAACAGTAAATCTGAATTGACCAAATTCTGCGTTTACATACAAAGTTGACAGTAAATACTTTCAAATTTACGCGTTACATTATGAGAAACACTGTACAGAAATTCCACATAGAAAAAATGGGTATTAATACCAAGAGTAATTACTCCCAGACATGACATCATTCTAAAGCTCTATATATACGTATTGATTATTAATGCATTGCTTTAAATGTAAAAGTTGTTGTTATAAGAATGTAACAAGGTAATTTCTATAATTAGAAGTTTAGTTAGTTCCGGTAGAACAATTCCATTAAAATTGAATGATTATCATTTAGACGCAAGGTGGTAAATACTAAAATTTGGTACTAATTAATATAACCCAATTACATCAATGAAGACATTACGGATTTTAACTTCCGAATTAAAACTCAACACTTTAATTAGAGTCAACAATATGTTGTACAGCGATGTTAAATTAGACCAATTAAAAAAAAAAGAAATTATTACGAACATTCGAAATAATAAAAGTTTTATGTACTTATAGAAGTGAAGAGGTTGTATCATAATCTATTTTAATTAAACTATGCGCATTAAAACTAAATAATTCATATAAATATGTGGAAATAAATACAAAGTGCAGTGTAATTAATTAACAAGGAAGGAAATAAAAAATGTAAATGTTAACTAAAATATACAGAGCACTAAACTCACAATTAGTGTGTTACTCGTTTTGTATAAAACAATCTTTTTACTTCATAACTTTTAAAACGTGAAAAGTTTTTTACAACTACTTAAAAATGTTTTGTTCTTTTTATTGTTTAAAAGATTGAGCACAAATTATGGTATTAATATATATATAAATGAGATAAGCACTCTTAGACATATCATAGTCATTCGAAGCGTGACTGTAATTAAACTAAGATTAAAATGGATCTATAGCAAAATTAGCATAACAACAAACAACTTCTATACGTTTATTCATAGGAATTGAACATGTATAGATATGTTAAATGCAAATCTTACTAAAACCGACACATTTTGTGGATTTGTATTTATTTCCCTTTACACTTTTAATTACTATTTAAAGTAATCAATATATTTGACTATTTCTAAGCAAGAGACTTAGAAAGAAACCGATTTAAAACACACTCCCAAGAAGGTAAACTCATTTACAGTGCGAACAAGCAGAGAAGATTGTGTCATAACTTTATTTTTAGGCAGATTACTCGCGCTGATTATTCCAAAAATCTACCAAATGTAGTAAATACCCAACTGAACCATCACTTTAAACTATTTTTGGGTTAAAAACTTGCGCAGACTATTAAAACAATCTAAAATAGTTTATTTTCTAATACTTGAAGTACTTATATCGTTATAATTTATATGAAGTAAATATTTAAAGCAACGCTTAGCCATAGTGTACGTTTTATGTGAAATAATCCCATTTTTCAAGTTTTCATCAAGTTTGGCCAATATAAACACAATTACAATTTACACAAAGGATTGTATAAACATTAGCTTTAGTCATTGTAAACAGATTTCTAATACTAGTAATATTCCTTTTATCAATTTTTATATTTATGTGTTTTTCAAAAATATGAATCAGTTTAGAAGTAAGTTCTACATTACACAAGAAAGAAAATAATTGGTTGTACTTTGATCAGGTCGCAGTAGCCCAAATAGTGCGAGAACAAACATTGAACTGTTTTTATAAGCACATAAATCGACTAAGCGTGTAGATGGAGAGAAATTCGTATGTGACACATACACTAACAATATTTTATTGCAAAATAGTTAATTACGTTCATTTAATGCTCGACAATGAGGGCGAGAATCAAAAATTGAAACTATATCAGATTCAAAGCTCATACATAACTCATATCCATGAAGCTAGCAGTGCAAATCTAGCAGAGCAAAAATTCATTTAGTACAGAATTAAGCTAATTTAATGCATGTCCATTAAGTTGGACCACCACCAACAGAAAAAAATTCGACTTCTTAAAAAAATTAGTGCCAATTATGTGCTAATTTGTTACCGTATTAAAAATTTTGTTGCTCAAGAAGAACAGCAGTAAATTAGAAATGAAGTGGGTGGGGCCAGTTGAGCGTAAAGCTTATTGCGTGCAAGAAAATGAATGAATGCCAGCGGATTTGCGAGATTTGCAAAAAAAGTTATGTATCCTTTGACAAACGAAAATGATTAATTTTATGATTATGATTAATTGTAATAGACGAACACCATACATGATTTGAGCTTTACCAAAATCGGATAGCGATAAAAAATTATTTAGTAAAATATCAAACATTTTAACAAAATCTAAATTAAAATTATTTGACATACCCTCTACCAACTCCGCCAAAATACCCAGCATGCGTTCGCCGCCCCGGCGCAAGTTATTCTCGTTGCCTTTATTTATTTGCATTTACAACTTCTTGCTCAAATAGTAATTACGTAAAATTAATGTTCACTTTATAATTAGCAATAGCTTGCAGATTACCCAATTGGTTACTAAGAAAATGCGGGAGAATCGATACGCTCTCACGCGGGACTTTTCGTTCTTTAAATTTGCATAAAGAATTTGTTACTCAAATAGTTACTGCGTAAATTTGTTCTTCGCACTATAATTAACAATAATTTATACATAACCGAATTTGTTGCTAATTATAAACAATAAAAGACGACAGAGAATCGATTGCTCTCATACGGGACTTTTCGTGATTTTAATTTGCATAAAAAATTTGTTGTTCAAATAGTTACTACGTAAATTTGTTCTTCGCACTATAATTAACAATAATTTATACATAATCAAATTTGTTGCTAATTATAAACAATAAAAAAGACGGAGACTGGATCTGCTCTCATAAGAGACTTCTTTGTTTCAATTTGCATAAACAATTTGTTACTCAAATAGTTACTACGTAAATTTATTCTTCGCGCTATAACTAAAATAATTTATACATAATCGAATTTTTTGCTAATTATAAACAACAAAAAACCATAGTAAATCCACGTGCTCTCATACGGACTGTTTCGTTGTTTTGATTTGAATAAACAATTTGTTGCTCAAATAGTTACTACGTAACATAACCATACACTTAGAAATTATCTTATGATTTTCATCAACAATTTCCTGCTTATACTTCAACAAAGTCATCATTTTTCCCGGTCTACCTCGTATATGGGGTATTATGTAATCTATACCAGTTTAAAACTAACAATATATTTTAAGTTAAATTTGTTTAATCAAGTACATCTCGAAATTTCATAAACCACACTGAAAAAATAAATCACCACTACTCACCACTTAATTAAATGGTTGTAAGGCCTTAAAATGAAGTTTTAATGTTGATGCCAAGTAAATGCAGATAATTAACAAGTTTATTACAAGTTTTTGTTATGAACGAATAAGTTCAAAGGTAAATATGTAATTAACAATTATTATTAATTTTATTAAATACATAAATAAAAAGTTTACCTCCAGTAGGATTTGAACCTACGACCTGTACTTTGCTAGAGTACCGCGCTAAGCAACTGCACCATCGAGATTTAAGCCCCAATCGATGTAAATTTTGTCTTTATGTATGTAGAACTGATGTAAATTCTAAATATAATGAGATTACAATCAAATTACTTATATTAATGGAATGTGAGCCTGCAATATAGCAAGGATTCGCACATACCAAAGCAACTTGACTAATATTAAATTATTATAAGTTTTTGTTATGAACGAATAAGTTCAAAGGTAAATATGTAATTAAAAATTATTATTAATTTTATTAAATACATAAATAAAAAGTTTACCTCCAGTAGGATTTGAACCTACGACCTGTACTTTGCTAGAGTACCGCGCTAACCAACTGCGCCATTGAGATTCAAGCCCCAATCGATGTAAATATTGTCTTTATGTATGTAGAACGGATGTAAATTCTAAATATATTAGTCAGGTTGCTTTGGTATGTGCGAATCCTTGCGATATTGCAGGCTCACATTCCATTAATACAAGTAATTTGATTGTGATCTCATTATATTTCGAATTTACATCAGTTCTACATACATAAAGACAAAATTTACATCGATTGGGGCTTGAATCTCGATGGCACAGGTGGTTAGCGCGGTACTCTAGCAAAGTACAAGTCGTAGGTGCAAATCCTACTGGAGGTAAACTTTTTATTTATGTATTTAATAAAACTAATAATAATTTTTAATTAACAAGTTTATTTGCTTAGCCCTATTTCTTTGTCTTATCGCGTTTACTAATATTGTCAATTGATTTGAAGAACTGCAATCTCAGCATAATACCATTACTAAGGTACCATTAATAAAAGGAAGATAACCCTGGTCGTCGGATATGTTGAAATGAAGAAATCATTGACTGTGAGGTATTTCATAACGGTGAAATATTGTTTAATTCTAATCTTATTTCAAACCTTTACCTGAATGTGACTCCTGTTTATGAATGAAAGTCATCTCTTCTATTAACTGCAGGTGTGCAGAATGAGGTAAAACAGTCGATATGTTATTTACTGCGTTTAGAGGTTGTGTAGGATCTCGTAAAGGGATTCAAGAAAACTTAATTATAATGCGAAAAACAAATTTACGTAGTAACTGTCTGAGCAACAAATTGTTTATGAAAGTTAAAACAGCAAAAAGTCCCGCGTGAGAGCGTATCCATTCTCGTTCATTTTCTTAGTAACAAATTCGTTAATCTGTAAGTTATTGTTAATTATAATGTGAAGCTCAATGAGAGTAGCTTGCGCCGGGGCGGCGAACGCATCCTGATTATTTTGGCGGAGTGGGTAGAGGGTATGTCTAATAATTTTAATTTAGATTTTGTTAAAATGTTTGATATCGTAATAAGTAATTTTCTATCGCTATCACTTTTTAGTGAAGCTCAAATCATGTATGGCGATTGTCTTTTACAATTAATCATAATCATAAAATTAATCGTTTTCATTTGTAAAAAGAAACATAACTTTTTTTGAAAATCTCGCATTATTGCTATTTTACAGCAACACATTAGCAACAAATTTCCGCCAGACATTCGTTCATTTTCTTGTACGCAAAAAAATTTTTTTACGTTAAACTGGCCCCACCGACTTCATTTTCAATTTAATGCCGTATTTACGTTATTTACTTAGACTGCGAGAGTTCCAAAAAAGAAGCCTCTGAAACTTACAATGTTGTAATTCCAACGTAAAAATAGACAAACTAATGAATAGTATAAGGAGGTATAGTAGCGAAACTATTCGGATTTACAGTGGGAAGAATCGTAAAGCGCGTTTGTATCCCATCGTCATAACGGAGGGATGCAGGTTTCCCCACCATACTGTTCGTCCAGTCCCAGTGTTCAGAACGTCAGACGCATATTCATTGTTTTTCCTACATATTGCATGTTCCAACAAAATTTTGAACCACTACTATAAACAATACTGTTATAAATTCAGGCCAGTTCAAAATTTGAAATATCCCCATGTTCATTAATATTAATAAATTAATTAAATCAAGAAATGAAGCCAGAAAGGTTGCCATATATAGAAACCTATGTAATATTATTTGTACGTCGTTGCATCAGGTATTAGATTTGAGTATTTTTGGAAATGCTACTTTGTCCCGCTTCACCAGATGTTTCGTCGAGTTTCGCCACTACACCTTTCACTATGCTACATGTCTCCACTACCTCCTAAGTATCTTAACCTGGGACAACAAATTCGTTAAGAGACCGAGAGATTCAAACAAAACAAATCAGCTGTTACTAACAGTTTTGGAAATACTGATCTAAACAAAAACATAAAACGAACTCGAAACAAACAACGACTTCTTTATACTACCTACATAATTTCATAACGGATTTCTGAACGAAAATTTGTAAATTGATACATTTTCATTTTTAACGCAAGATTACGGGTACATTCTTTCGGTTTTAAGTGCTTCGCGAGGAGCTTAGTGTTTAGTGCAAAATGAGTGGACCAGGTCAACCTCGCTTAAATGAGAGGGACAGTGTTATTAACAGATTATTGGTATATACAGGGTGGGTGTCTACTGCGTGGACGGAGAATTGCGCCTTAACTATTAAAGATATCAAAACCGATTTTGGTGTGGTAATACATGATCATTGGACCTACATTCTAAAAATATTTAGGTATATACAGGGTGACTGATAAAAATATGCCAACCCAAACATGTGTTTTTTAACGGAACACCCTGTATATTTTTGAATTTTTGTATTCACCGTTACATTTAGAATAAATGTATAGAAATGTATATCTGTATCACTAACCGTTCTTGAGATATCGTCACTTTAGTACCAAAATAGGGATAGCTATAAAACCACGATTTTGTAAATCCGTTTATACCACCGACTATTAATAATAGTCTACTAACAAACAAACTGGGAAATTTTTCGAAAACATGTAAAACTCTACAGAATGATTAACTTGCGCGAAATGAAATTTTTCTCGATTTTTTCAAATGCAACACTGTATATTTTTTCCATTTCGATTCTCCGTGAAAAGTAGATACTAATTGATAATAGATTTCATAGCCATACGACGGATCCTTCTTGAGATATTGACGCTTTATTTGAAAATATTGACATACAGAAGAACAAATAAAACAAAATCCAGAGAAAATAAGAAAATAATAATGGCAAATAAATTCTTCAACTGATAAGAAAACTTAATTAATAACTAAACAATAAAATAATTGTCTATACCTAAAAATAAGTTGAACAAGTAAACATAAACGAATAAAACCATAAATTCAAATTAAATGTTCAAAATGCTGACCACGCCTAGCTAAACACTTTGCAATTCGCTCGGTAAACGAAAGATTCACTCGCAACAACATTAGGGGCGAAATTGATTGAAACGAAGCTCTAATTCAAATTTTCATATCTTCACTTGTGGTGGGAGGATGTTGGTAAACTTTTCTTTACCGTAGCCCCAAAGGAAGAAATCAAGGGGGGTAAGATCCGGTGATCTGGCTGGCCAGTTTTGCACACCACCACGTCTTATCCACCTCATCGGATAATTTCTAGCGAGATATTGCCTAACATTGATTGCATTGTGTGGAGGTGCGCCATCCAGTTGAAACCATATCATACGAATACTATCGACCTCGATGTTTTCCAAAAGCTTGGGTAAATCATTTTCCAAGAACTGTAAATATCTTTCTCCAGTAAGACTCCCATCAAATAAAAAAGAACCAACCAGATTAAAATTGATTATACCACCCCACACATTAACTGACCATCGATGCTGGTGATCAACAACTCTTAAGAAATGTGGGTTAGTATCTGAATAGTGATTATGTGTATTAATAATGCCATTATTGTGAAAAGTTGTCTCATCCGTAAATAGAATGTTATTAACAAAATTGGGTTCTTCATTTACTTTAGTAGTTACCCATTGGCAGAAAGATGCACGATTTTCAAAATATATTTCACTTACATGTTACTTATCTATATAAGGACGCAATTTGTGTTTTTTAATAAAGCTGCGAACTGTATTTCTATTTAGGTCTAGATGTGTACTTAGCTCTCTGGTACTAATTTGCGGATTTTCTATAAGAGATGCCACAACTTGAAACTCAATTTCTTCATTTGGGATTGTTTTTGCGCCCTTGGGATAACACACTTCCAGAATTTATAAAGCTCTCAGCTACATTCATAAACGATTCTTTGTGCGGCTGTCTTCTCTCTGGGTATCGTTCACAGTACAAACGAGCAGCCAGCAACGCATTTCTTTGAGCTTCGTCGTAAACAAAGATTATATCGACCATTTCTTCTTTGGAAAAATTGATTTTGCGCAAAAATTGAGAAAACGACAATCCACACAAACTAATGGAACAATATTTTAATGATTAGATATACAAACGTCAAAACAATAGATGCAATTGTTCCTCTTTATTACGAGTGGCTAGCCTACCTGATTTGTTTTGTTGAATTCTATTGTCACAGCAAAATTGTATTTTAGAATATTTTTACGTAAATGCGTCAATATCTCAAGAAGGGTCCGTCTTATGGCTATGAAACCTATTATCAATTAATATCTACTTTTCACGGGAAATCGAAATATGAAAAATTATACAGGGTGTTGCATTTGAAAAAAATTGAGAAAAATTACATTTCACGTAAGTTAATCTTTCTGTATAGTTATACATGTTTTCGAAAAATTTCCCAGTTTGTTTGTTAATAGACTATTATTAATAGTCGGTGGTATAAACAGATTTACAAAATCGTGGCGACAACGCTCGCATCGTGGTTTCAAAGTTATCCCTATTTTGGTACTAAAGTGGCGATATCTGAAGGACGGTTAGTGATACAGATATAAATTTCTATACTTTTATTCTAAATGTAACAGTAAATACAAAAATGCAAAAATATACAGGGTGTTCCGTGAAAAAAACACAGGTTTGGGTTGGCATATTTTTGTCAATCACCCTATATATACCTAAATATTTTTAGAATGTAGGTCCAATGATCATGTATTACCACACCAAAATTGGTTTTGATATCTCTAATAGTTAAGGAGCAATCCTCCGTCCACGCAGTAGAAACCCACCCTGTATAATAAGAACATCATTCTTCCCGGAGATAAAGTATTGTCCAAGAAGGAGTATTTGTGGTAACGGATTTCGGATGAACTGGGAAGGACAAAAGTGGGGCAATCGTTAGATGCCTACGTGTGGAACAATAGGGATGGTATAAGAAATTTACTCAATGGGCGAGATAAGAAGCGAAAAGGTTCTTGTTTTCATGACACCGAGCTTGGAAATGAGCCTAATGAGACGTCATTGGAATTGTTAAATAAAAGTCCATTTTCTAAACGTCAGAAATGAAATATCTTGGAGAGACTGAGATAAGTGGGTCTCAAAAACTTACGATCTCAATGAAAATTAGTTATTTTATGAGGCTTGTCCAACAGAAAGAGTACAAAAAAACGTACAACTTTTAAATTGGAGCCTGGCGTTAGACAACAAGCAATTTCAAAAATCACGTTTGAGCATGGATTTGTCGACCGGTTCTACTAAGGGTATGGTATCATCGCATCTATGTACTACATAATTCACTTCCTTGTTGTCAAAGTATGAAGTAAAAACAATCTCAAAAAAGTTGCACAGGCGGGTGTGTAAATTTTTATTTATCTCAATTTTACTGTTTTACAATAGGAAAAAAAGCAAAAATTTTAATTGTTTCATTACTTCACTTATCCATTATAGTGTTTTTTAATGCAGGAATGTGTGAATGCAAGACTTCGTTGGACATTGAGGGTTCTCCAGAGAACACGCTAATGCACTGTCTCGTAACTAAGACAAGGGGGATATGTGGCAAGCGTTATTTGCGTGAACCCTGCCGAAGCGAACTGGCAGAAACATTGATACCTAAGGCTGTCTAATATTTCATTTTTTTTTTTACTTTCTATAAATGTACTGGTATTGTTTCAATACATAAACAAAAAAATTAAATTTTAAAATTGAATTTCGCAAAGAAGCTTAATCTGTAGCAAGCAGAACATGCAATAATTAAAAAAATACAGGCATTTATTTTATCCCATTAATTTTCACAAGAAATAACGAGGTCGAGACGTACCTACAAAAATTAAAAAAATTGGTGAGTCCCGAAATCTTGCTCATTTTAAACTACGCAGAATCATTCTGAATTTATTCCATACATTTTCAAAAACTCGCCTTCAAATATTCGTAAGTAAGGCTACACTTTTTTTTTGATGCGGGGGAATAATCCTTATGGAAAAAGATCTCAAGGTAAGAGGGCAGATGGTCCCATTTGAAAAAAAGTTTTAACAGAATTACATATTTGGCTCCCACCGCCTTTATTCTATTCTCCAACATGAAAACTTGGCGCGTAGTGAAAAACAAACAAGTCATTGTCCACATATAAGCCTATTTTGAAGAGTGAGACAATTCCAGTCATTGATAGGGTTAAAGAAACGCTCGGAACTTAGAGAAATTGTATCTTGGCAAAAGAAAATTCGATGAAAAAAAAATTTATAAACGCCGGGTTAGTCAATGATTCACCTTCGTAAGTGAGTGGTCTGTTTTAGCTTGTTTGTGATCAACAAAATTTAGTTCAAGAATGACTTGCACATTTCTTTTTGACTTTTTTATCGGCTAATTTACACATTAATCTGTGTAACTGTTATTTACGAAATAGGCATTTTTGAAAGAAGTCTGTACGATTTATTATATGAATAAAACATTGAAACATTGTAACGTAAATAAAAAAGTACACAAATTGCGTTTTAAAAACGAATGATTAATTTAGAAGATATTTTGGCAGAAACTGTACATATATATCTCGTGTCATTTCCTTAAATACGCCCTCGAATTTAAATAATATACTTATTTATAGTAATGCCACTAGCTTTAGATCATTGTCATATCACAACATGCACGTAGTGTTAAAATGAAGAAAATTGTATTGTATAAGATTACAATTTGATCAAAAGACTTACACTAAGATTTAATCTATCATATATACCACAAAGGAACAGAGGTGTTTATTGATTGCCAACTATTAATACAAATCATAAAAATGTTTAAAATTAAAAAATGTTACATACACATTTTTTAAAGTTTATGTACAGATACAAAAGATCTTGCTCAACATTGAGATTTCGAATGGTATTCATACAAAATAGCCTAATATAGTCCGTAAAATGAATGATTGCGAATTTCGGCTTAGCGCTTTATTTGGCGTGCACACTCGTAGTTTGTATCTATTTCGTTCTAACATACAATATTTAGAAATAGAGAGAATGGAATGCTACATTATCGTCGCTGTGGGTGTTGAACTAAGGACTAAATTGTCTGTAGTAATCCTTTGACAGGGGTATTCAAAAGTTTATATCGCGTGTTTGTAACAAACAACTATTGAAATACGTTATATTCCTTTAAATTAAAATTAAAACCTAGTTGAAACTATAATAATATAAGTTATTTTTATAAACATAATTGGAATTCAATTATGTTATTAAATTGAATACAACATGGTAAATAATTTTCGTGATATTTTTCAACTACAAAATTACCTTATAATTGACTATTTTCTAAATAAGTACATTAAAGAATGTAGCGTCATTAATATATCATTATTTTACACAATGGAGTAACGTCTACAGATTTCAAATTTGCGTTAGTACTGTTTGTATACTATTGTTGTAACAACCGTAAAATGTCAGGAAAGTTTTTAAAAACGAACGTTGCCATGAACTCGTGTTTAATGTGTATGAGTACTTTTGTCGCGAAAAGGATAATGTTGGTCCTCTGTGTAATGTTGACGCAGTGAACAAAAGAACCACAGAAGCTTCAAAAATTAGCCTCAATACATTACACAAAATCGACGAGAGTAAAAATCGAAACATTTCATTGTCAAAAACTATCCGAAAACCACGAACTAAGTGTAAAAGTGATGATTTTTTTTTACGATTGTGGACCTGAACAGGCTAAATTTGGCCTATCGTGCTAAAGCACTCAGGAACACTTAGGATGATGGATAGAGGGATAATGAATTGCCAATAGATGCCTATGAACAGCTACCTTAAATTAAAAATGTGGATTGCGCCCGTTTGGTACGACAAGTGGAGATTTGTACTGCATACTGATGATGTGAATGAGCGAACCGAGTTTTTCTCGCAAAGATAGCCCGAGATGGTATCAAAGAATATAATTCAGCAGCAAAATAGCCGTTGTAATAACGATAATACAAAGAAAGAACTGAAACCCTCCTTCTATGCTCAAGGGACTGTACGGGAGAAATTAAGGACGGGTCATTTATAAGCCTAATCGCTCTCTTTTGAATACGATAAACGATATCGAAAGCGTATTGGGGAGCACTAACCCAGAGGTGAGAATTATATTCCAGATGAGGCTGAATTTGGACCTTAAACAGCAGAATGAGTTGTCGAGAGGTAAAGTACTGCTTAGATCTGTACAAAAAGCCTATTTTACGGGCAGCTGTTTTGGTAGCCGACAGAAGATGAGAGAGATTTGAAGATACAGTTATACGCAACAGAGTAATAGAGTCTGAAAACTTAAGAACTGAGCCATTCATACTTACAACAGGAAATGATCGATCTTTTTTGGCGGACACAAGGCAACACTGAGTTTTGTTAGCATTAAATTTAACTAGATTATTGCTTCCCCAGAGAATACGTTGAATGTCTTTGTTGATTGAATTTGCCATTTCAGCTTTAATTCCTTGATTTGACATAGAAGGTGGATTATCACTATGAGTAGACTGAGATGAACTACAGTGAAGAGTGCTATTGTCAGCAAAGCAATGGATGGGGTTAGTTGTTGAAGAAATAAGGTCATTTATGTACAGCAGAATAAGTGTAGGCGTTATAACTGATCCCTGTGGTACGCCCGCGTTAATGATATACAAGAAGGGCTAAAACACACCATAAGAGACATAATTTATGACAACCAAAAGAAAGTGGTTACATTGGAGACAATTATTAGTATATTACAAGAAAAAGGGTTACTGACAGCATCCAGTAAGTAAGATTTTACATAGTATAGGATTTAAACAAGACTGCACTCGCAGAGCACTTTCTGAAAAATCAGATGTGGCGTCAGCACGGGTGCAGTTCCTAAAAAAGTACCATGAAAATATGCAATCAGCTTCACCACTTCAGATGATATTTATAGACGTAACGTGGATCTTTTCTAGAGAAACACAGAAGAGATCTTCGCAAGACGACACACCAAAAAGTGTAAAAAAAGTGTTCAACTAGTGGGAAAAGATTTACCACATTACACGTTGGTAATGAATATGGTTTTATTAGAAAATGTAGTTTAGTTTTTGCGGCAAAATCAAAATCCAGTGACTACCACGACAATATGGACGCTGCAACTTTTGAGAAGTGGTTGAAACATCAGCTGTTGCCTAATCTACAGCAACCGTCATTAATAATTTTGGACAATGCATCATATCATTCTCGGTTTATAGAGAAAACGCCTTTTCCTACAAGGAAAAATGTCTTTTGCTGCCACGGATTTAAAGGTAGATTTGTTGAACCTTGCTAAACAACATAGACAACTGAAGCGGTACGTTGTAGATGACGTTATTAATGAATCGGGTCATTTCATGCTTAGACTACCTCCGTATCACTGCCAATTTAATGCTATTGAGAATATTTAGAGTAAAATGCAAATCATATGATAAGTACATGGGTAGACAAGGTTACTCTGATACCGCTGTATTACAAATGTGGGAGGAGGCTTTGAAACTGTGATGGAGAAGTATGGAATAAAACTATTACACATACAGAAAAAATCTAAATGGTGGTCACGTGAAAAGGTGTTAGATATAACAGTAGAACCATTGGTAATTTGTATTAATGGCGATACTTCAGATGACAGTGATAGTTAATGTTTTAATTTTAAGTTTACGTACACTTTTTTTTAATTCTCAATAAAATCTTGTTATTATTAAGAACACAGTGTTACAAATTAAGTTGTAAATTAGATCCTTTTTGTTAATTTCTCTTACTCTAATTGCAAAAAAGCTTTTTTTATGTAAATATTACATTCTTCTAATTAAAACTGCATATTAAACTACTTGATTATTTAGTTATTACTTGTAGTGTATATTTATTGCAAAAATACTGAAATTTAAAATTATAAATGGTTTGAACAAAATTAAATTATTTGCATACATATTTGTAGACTTTGTTACATTGAGTAAAATAATGATGTATTAATGACCACATTCCTTAATGTACTTATTAAGAAAGTAGTTCATTAGGTTCATAAGGTAATTTTGTTTATAAGAATAAATGATATTATATTTTCAATTACGTTTTAATTTTTGTTTATAAATAGAAGGAATATAACATATTTAGTTGTTAGTTACAAACACGCGAAATAAACTTTTGAATACCACTGTCAAAGGATTACAACAGACAATTTAGTCTTTATCTTCAAAGACTAAAACAAATATTACTATCTCCTTCTAACACACCTCATACAAATACAGATGTTTTAAACGTATAGTGTCCGTCTTAGTTCACCACCCGCACCGACGATAATGTAGTATTCCATTCTCTCTATTTCCAAATATTGTGGGTTAGAACGAAACAGATGCAAACTACGAGTGCGCACGCCAAATAGCGCTAAGCCGAAATTCGCAATCATTCATTTTACGGACTGTAGCAAACCTCTTATTTAGTCTATTTTTACACTTAATGGTGACATACTTCCGAGATTAGGACATATTGATTGATTCGTGTAAGAGATAGAACACCAAATAAAACAATTTATTACAGTACTTGAAGATGCATATTTATTTTCAACATTTTATCGTGTTTATTGGTGTATAGTATTAGATTGGAAATAAATGTATATTAAAGCTGGATGATCCCAACTATTTATTTAGTCAGTAACAATAGTTATTCGATGAGTAAATTCCAACGTCGCGCTGTTTTAAAATAAAATAAAATGAATACAATTCTACTTGTTATCTAAATTCTATTAAGTGTTCTCCATAAGTTAAAAAAGATTAAAAAGCTTGTTTAACAATGGATAACTATCCGTTCACTTCTCCATGTTTCAAGATATCGCCGAAACACATCCTCGCGAGTTCTTCTCAAATATTGAAAGCGCGCACCTCCCATGTTTACCGTCGGAATATCACTATCTGACCTACCGCCCGACGACGTCCCTTGTTTAACGCCTCCTCCGTGCTTTAATTCTGCAGATATTGCCTATCGGCACCACGGAACGCAAACGAAGTTTGCGGAATTCGCCCTTCCCCCCAGACGACGCTTGTGTCGTCGTCGCATTTTCTGGCCTGCGCACCGAGTATCATGAAAATTAGGTCGAGGCGTTTGGTAGATGTCTCCATGAGGGCGTAACGGTGCCATTTTCATGCAAGTCGTCGTTACAAGGAGGCGGTAGATTGAGACTTTCCGTCGATGACGTCATGTATGTTAGACGTCATCATTTTGGCGCCATACTACTGTAAACCCCATACACTGTAAAACATAGCAAAAGTAGATTAGATAAACAAAACTACAGTAACCTAAAAGTAGATTAGATAAACAAAACTACAGTAACCTAAAAAAAAATTGTATGGCCGGGGATTCGAACCCGCACCAAAAGCGTTGCAAGCGACTCCGCTTCCACACCACCAGCGCTGTAGCAATTTGACATTGAAAGTGATATTTAAACCATTTTTAAATATTCGTATTCATGTAGATAAGGCATGCGCATAAAAGAGCGATGATGACATCACATTTCAGCTTGAAAGTCTCAATTTACAGTCTTCTGTCGTTACATACCTCCGGGAATTGAATTTCATTGTGATACAACCGCCCGTTCGACGCTCATAACTTTATCGCAAACCGCATATTGGTATCCGCCGGGACGCGCTGAATAATCAGAGCGCCGAAAAGCACTTAATTTAAAAACAATATTTTATTAACACGTAAATTAAAAAAAGGCAAATCGAAAAACACCCACTTTCTAATCATTATTTAGTAAACTATCAAATCGACAAGAACGCTCAGTGGAATACTAACCAAAACCAAACCACACAATAAAGACCAGAATTCCAAAATTTGTGTATACAACCTACCATGCGAATGCGGCAGAGTACACATAGGAGAGGGCAGTATACCACTCAAAGTGAGAACTCTGGAACATTGAAGAAGAAGCAAGTTATGAATACATAAGAAACTAAAAAACATATTAACTGAAATACAAACACTTAAAATTATAATAAATGTTCAATGTGACCACCATTTTGTTGCTGGCAAACATTTATATTTTGAATAACGTCTCTAATTCTTGCCTTCATATCATCTGCAGTCGTTAGAGGAGTTTGACAGACTTTTTCTTTAATCCAATCCCAAAGAAAAAAGTCCAGCTTTGTCAAGTCAGGCGATCTTGCAGGCCCGGAGATCGGCCCTCCTCTTCCAATCCATTTGTTTTGAAACTGGATATTTAAATAATTTCTAACTTTCTGCTAAGGGTTTTTAAAGGTAAATCTTCAATAAAAGTTTCAAATTCGTTGCGCAAGAAGTTTAAAAATTAATCTCCATTGACCGTGTTTTCAAAAAAATATGGCCCTATAATTCTTTCCCCAATAATTCCGGCCCAAACATTAAGTGACCAGCGGTGTTGACGATCAACAGGAATTATAAATCTGGGATTCTTAGTATCGTAATAATGGAAATTATGTCTATTAACATATCCATTTTTGTGGAAAGTAGCTTCGTCAGTAAATAAGATCGTGCTAAAATAGTTGGGTTTTTCTAAACTTTTATTTATGGTCCAATTGCAAAAGTTTAATCTATCAACGAAGTCATCCTCGTCTAATTCTTGTGCAAGTTGGACATGGTATGGATAATATTTACATTTTTTTATAATTCTATTAACTGATGTTTTTGAAACTCCAACTTCTAATTCCAATTGTCGACAAGAAACGTGAGGATTTTCAATCACGGATTGAAGAACTAAATGTTCATTACCTTCGTTAATTGCGGATCTTTCTCGTTCTAAATTGTCTTCGTAATGAATACTGCCTGTTTGCTCGAAACGCTCTTTCAACCTTGCAAATGCTGAAACTTGCGGGTGTCGTGTATTTGGAAATAAGTTCGATGAGCTAAAAGACAATTTTTATCGCTTTCACCAAGGACGTAAATCATATTAACAAGTTCTTCTTTCGAAAAATTCATTTTGTAATTTAGGAAGTAAGTATGTAATACTACACAAATATTAGCACTGTTTGACAAGTTTGATTTCTTCATTTGTTTTCGTTCATCTTTTGTTTTACGCTCTTTTGATTAAATTGTTTAATTTTACGATGAATCGTTTAAAAACAACTCAAATATCTCTTAAGAATGGTGGTTTCATACAATATTTATTATAATTACAATTTATGTATTTCAGTTAATATTTTTTAGTTTCTTATGTATCCACAGCGTGCTTTGACCGACTAATGTTACTCTTCATCAGTGTCATCAACGAAAAAAATTGAACAAACTTAACTATCTCCTAAACTATTAGAGATAGATATAGAACATATTTAATAAAAATTAAAGCCGACTAATAGACGAAGAAGACAAGGCGTTAAAAAATATAGGGTGTGTTAATAAAAAAAGGAAGATATAGCATTTTCAAAATTACGTTGTTGAATTTTTGTGATCACCCGTTTATTCAACGACTTCATGTTTGCCAGCAATAAAATGGTGGTCACATTGTCATTTATTATAATTTTAAGTGTTTGTATTTCAGTTAATATGTTTTTCAGTTTCTTATGTATTCGTAGCTTGCTTTTTTCTTTGGGGGTGGATTAAAGAAAAAGTCTATCAAACTCCTCCAACGACTGTAGATGATACGAAGGCAAGAATTAGAGACATCATTCAAAATATAAATGTTTCCACGTTACGAAAAGTAAATTTGTCGTTTATTCCAAGACTTCATGTTTGCCAGAAACAAAATGGTGGTCACATTGAACATTTATTATAATTTTAAGTGTTTGTATTTCAGTTAATATGTTTTTTAGTTTCTTATGTATTCATAGCTTGCTTTGACCGACTAATGTTACTCTTCTTCAGTGTTATCAACGAAAAAAATTGATCAAACTTAAATATCTCCGAAACTATTAGAGACAGGTATAGAACATATTTAATAGAAATGAAAGCCGATTAATAGACGAAGACAAGGCATTAAAAAAATATAGGGTGTGCCATTCAAAAAAATGTTGTTGAATTAATTTTTGTGGTCACCCTGTATATTGAAATCCAATTTTGACAATAGATTAAAGTAAGCTCATGTATAAATAAATTATATACCAAAGATTATTTTGTTATCTTTCAAAATAACTGAGATACTTGAATTACTACATAAAAATGTCAGTTTTTAGTTAACTTTGCAAATATCTCAAAAACTGTAAGATTTAGCTTGTAAGTGATTCTTATAAAAAAGATGTAAAATTATAAGGAGAATCAAAAAATAAAATAATCTATAGGGCGTTCTATTTAAAAATCATAAGTTCTATGTTGTACCGCTTTTATATTACACCCTGTAGAAACCAAACTATTTTTAGAATATGCAGCTTATAAAAATAGACAACTTTCGTATTTAAACTTATCTTCTAAGTTTAATGGCTAAGGAGCTATCGACCTAATACGCACTATTGGGGCACCCTGTGTGTGTGTGTGTGTGTGTGTGTGTGTGTGTGTGTGTGTGTGTGTGTGTGTGTATATATATATATATATATATATATATATATATATATATATATATATCTGAGTATAGAAATGGTATTTATAGATGAAGCGTAAAATAGCCTGAAAAATTACTAACCATTTAAAAAGTGCAACCACCATCCTGGTGTGCCCCCATACGTTATTTACAAGAGCCAAACATCTCTATAATTTATAATACTTGGCGAAAAAATGGACCAGAAGATATCCCTGCTGTAATAAATCATGCTGTTGTTCTGGATGAAGGTTCAATGGCACGTCACATGCTTGGATAGTTCATGGGCAAAAATGTTCTCATAGGAGACAGCCTGGCGTCACATTTTAATGAAACTGTTCTCCGCCAGTGCGAACTAAATGATGCCTCATTTATGTGTTGTGCCTTATTGGACACACATTTGTAGCCACTTGACGTTGATTTCAAACCGATCAAAACAGCATGGAGAGCAATCCTAACGAATAATAAGATGAGTAACCGTCGTCAAACGGGACTACCAAATGATATGTTCCCGATGCTCTTTAGGGAAGCACTAGAAAAAATGGACTTGGTTTCCGCTCAAATGAAACATAAATCCGGCGACGCAGAAATTTCAGCCATCAAACGGAACCTAACAAATGAATTTGAAGCAACAGGCATCTATCCTATGAATGCGTCAAGGGTGCTTCAGAAAAATTTCCTACAATTATGACCCATCAAATGCAGTGTACAGGTTGTCCCATTTTCGTATGTTTTACGGGGTATCTCGCTTATTTTTTAGGTCAGAACCTTGCGGTTTTCGCGACACCGTGCTATTTTTTAATGAAACCAAAGATGCACTAATCAAATTTACCATAGCCATCTTAGTTTGTGTGCTACAGAGTGATTTTGGAAAAATTGCATTTTCAGTCATCTCCTGTAACTGTTATTGTCAGACATATTAAAAAAAGTAAAAACTGATATTTGTATCATGAATCCAGTGGCGTACTCAGATTTTCTTTAGAGGTCACAGATTTTGAGATATTGACATAACCTACTTTTTTTTATGGGACACCCTATATATTTTTTAAAAATCTTTTTCCCCTTGCCAAGAGCTTTTCAAAAATATAGCATAGTCTATATTTATTTTTATAAATAACGTGACAAAATGATTTTTTTCTATAATTTACATTGATAATAGTGGATAGCCGTGGGTAACCATGGTAACGCAAAAAACAAAATAATTAACGTTCTGCCATTACTTAGGTATTTGATTTTTGAAGTTTCTGCTTCTCTCAAATTATTCCTGGTTACATTTTCCCAAATTTAGTACAGATATTTATTGTTATTCGTTGTTTTTGTTTATTGTTATCGTTCCTGTTCTTGTTGTTGTTTAATTATTTTTTAATATGGCTCGAAACCAAAAATTTGAAAACTTTGAGAAATATGATATGATATCTAATGAAAACGCAGACCAGGCCTTAGAACTCTTATCTGAACAGGTCAGTTAATCTTTACCTTAGAATTTGTAATTATTTTATATACCTATTTTGTCATATAGGTATCCCGAAAGAAGACAACCCGACAGAAGAATATTTCAAAAATTAAAATTTAATCTTTGCCAACATGGATGTTTTGACAAACCTAGACCCCGAGTTTACAACAAAGAGAACGAGGAATCAGAGATCAACGTTTTAGCAGTTGTTCAAGCCACTCCTGAAACCTCGTGCAGGAAAATACATGAAGAGACCGGTGTGTCTAAAACAACAGTGCAAAGGATTTTAAAAAAACATAAATTCAAACCCTACAAGTATAAACTTGTTCATCATCTGCACCCTGGTGATGCTGAACGTAGATTGGAGTTCTGCAATTGGTTTATAAATATGAAAACTCAGGACAATAATTTCCAAAAAAAAATAATTCGGTCAGACGAGCCACATTTCACAAGTTCGGGAATTCTTAACAGACACAACTCGCGGTTTTGGAGTCAAGAAAACACCCACGTGATTTTTCCTAGAGAGCGTCAAGGCAGGTTCGGATTTAATGTCTCCTGCTTTATTTTTAACCGAAAAATAGTTTACAAGATTTATGAAGAAAACATAAACTCTAATGGGTACTTACAAATTCTACAAGAAAAAACTATGAACATTTTAGAAGATATTCCACTGGCTCAACTGAACGATATATTCTTCCAGCAGGATGGGGCTCCAGCCCACAATGCTAGAATAATACAAAACTGGCTAAATGAACGTTTTCCCAGGAGATGGATTGGAACAAATGGACCTGTTCGATGGCCACCACGATCACCGGATCTCTCGGTTTTGGATTTTTTTTTGTGGGGGTATTTAAAGAATAAAATTTATTCGAGGCAATATGCCAACATGCAACAATTAAAAATTGCAACGGAAAATGCTTTTGCAGAATTACGAAGACAATCATTTATTTTGGAAAATGCTATTAAAAGAATTTATAAACTTTGTGAAACTTGTAGGAGACATAATGGTCTGCAATTTGAACAATATTTGTGATTAATTAATTATTTTGTTTTTTATCAATGTAAATTATAGAAAAAAATCATTTTGTCACGTTATTTATAAAAATAAATATAGACTATGCTATATTTTGGAAAAGCTCTTGGCAAAGGAAAAAATTTTTAAAAAACATATAGGGTGTCCCATTAAAAAAAGTCAATATCTCAAAAACTGTCACCTCTAAAGAAAATCTGAGTACGCCACTGGATTCTACGTAAAAAATACTCTACAAATATCAGTTTTTACTTTTTTAATATGTCTGAGAATAACAGAGTTACAGGGGATGACTGAAAATGCAATTTTTCCAAAATCACCTTGTAGCACAAAAACTAAGATGGCTATGGGAAATTTGATTAGCGCATCTTTGGTTTCATTAAAAAGTAGCACGGTGTCGCGAAAACCGCAAGGTTCTAACCTAAAAAATAAGCGAGATACCCCGTAAAACATACGAAAATGGGACAACCTGTGAATGGAGTACTGACTAAGTTTTTGAAAGAAAAACGATACGGAAACGATTTAGAACGAGCACTGTGCAGGAAGACGACAGGTAGCTGAACCTGGAAAAAGTGTGGCTTCGTGGACGTTGAAGAAAGTTCGCGGCACCTTCAGATGATGAGGACATCGTTCAAGAAGCGATCTACATGGAGCCTACTTTCGAACTTCTAACATCAGACACGTTCGGTAATTTACAAATATGTCTGCGGAGTGAAAGAACAATATCTACAAGCGAATTTACGTTTCCAGGCTCAAATTAGTGAACGCCGGTCACAATTTGTTTCACCAGGTAAAAAACGATATATCAACAGCGCCTGTTAAAGATATTGTGGTCATTCTTCCACAGTCATCAATTGTAAGTGCTGTAACAGCTGATCTACAATATCAGATTCCAAACAGAGTACATCATTGGAGGTTTAATGCGCTACTGTAGTAACCTCACGACATAAAAACAAAACGGCTTGGCCAATTTGCAAATGGGATGAGAATGATCAATTTAGGTACCAAATGGGTACTTTGGCCATTCATTATAGCTGGGTTCCGAGGTATAAGCGCCTAATTGCACTGGACAAGTAAGATATCCCGCATACTTATTTTATCTGCACTTCACTGTCAGATCATTTTACGCGCCTAAAAAACATTATATTAATTTTTTAACCGGCGGAGGTGTCGGGTAATGTTCAGTTAACCCTCGTTCGAGTTAACCTGAACTACATTACATCCATGTTTGTGGCAAACGGCTAAAGCACTAAATGTTTAACAAAATGTGTAATGGGAGAGGAGCTAACCTATGGAGAACCCAATTGCAAAACGTTGTTCTTCTTTCAAAATCCGCTTGCAATAGTTCTTGTACTTGTAATAGGTGGTACGGATATAGGAGTTGCTCTCTAGCTGCCCTCCATACTATGGAATGAGGTATATTTTCCATAGACCTATTCTTCTAGTACTTAAAGTATTATCTTCTCCAAAACGCCTTAACATATGTTCTTCATTTTCAACAGTACTTGTTGTACGCGGTCTACCAGCACTATTGTTAATGTTTTCCAAAAGTTCCTGTTTCTCTAAGGCGACGGTCAATTGAAACAAACAATTTTCTTGAAGGAATTCTCCTATTAGGAAATGTCTGTTGGTAACATCTTCTTGCTGCCCTTGAACTACTGTCACATTTACCAAAAATTAAAAGTAAGTGCCTGAAAAGTGTATCTTTCAGTCATTTCTATTAAAGAAAATTTACAAAATGTTTAAAAACGAACAACACAAGAATTTAAAAGACTGACATTGACAGAAAATAATTTAAAAACATAGCAAAGGTTGATATCCGAAATGGTAGATGTGCAGTGGCAGTATCTTATACCTATTAAATCATTTTTCTCGAGAACGGTGCATATTTTAAACTAGAGTACCTTTTTTATGTATTATTAAACAAACTTTAAGAAAAAATAATAAAATATGCATTTTGGCCACACTCAAAAAAACCTACTGAAAAAATCTCTAGGCCACCCCCGTTATTTGGTTACTATAGAAGCAAAACATAATGTACTCATCACTTGTTGTTACATCTGACGGACCTACCTTGTGTACCACGGTGTACCAACTTTCAATAAAATCGCAAAAGCCCTTTGGAAGAAAATAATAGAAGTATGTTTTTCCAAACTATCATGAAACACCATGTATCTTTTTAATTAAGCATTTTTAAACACATATTTATATAGAATTTCCGGCATAAAATGAAGTAATCTACCTCCCATATGAATTAGGCACTATAATTTCAAAACGCCCTGTATACACAGAATGATTTTCGTACATATTTGAGAAGAGTCTTGACATATCTTGTGAAGGCATTACTATATTCCTTTAATATCAAATGTAGGAGCAACCTGTATATCCAAAAAAGGTTTTTTACAAAAACAACTGTGATTCTTTTATATTGTGATCGGTGAACTGTATTCACTTATTAAATGTAATTTACTTTTATACTTTATAATTTTTTCACAATGTTCATAATGCCAATAAAGCTATCATATCTCATTTAAATCTGAAACATATGAAAGTAAGCAATAACGGACCCCCATAATATTTTATATTATGTGGATAATGCCATTTTCGATTATTATTCCACACTTTCCGCTTACTTACGGGTGGAGCACAGCACTATGCTTTTTGGGAGTGAAATAATATATATTAAATGTCAAAAATATGGTACATTTATGAAATCACTGATGAACGTAGTGTTTCACTCACCAAATGTGTTTTTATTTTAGACCTTGAGTATGGTTCTTATATTTTCATTTCTTATCAAACTACTTACATTTCCCGGTATTCACAATGTCAATGTCACTTACTAATTTATATCTGATTTAAATCTGTTAACTTATAAAAAATTTATTTGGTGCAGTAAAAACAAATGTCGATTTTTATAAAAAATTTCTTCAACATAAAATCCACCAGATAAAGATTTCAATAAGGGTAATGTATACTGAAAATGAAAACCCAAGAAAAGAACAATACAATGGCTGTTACAATGGGACATTATACAAAAAGAAATGTATTTTAATTCTATATAATTTAATTTAAATACACAATACTAGAAATTTCGAATTAAAAGTATAACACACTGAGCAAAACCGAATTTCTATTAAATGAGCCCAAATTTAATATTGTTAGAATTAATACAGATTTTGAACAATGGTTATTTCGTTTTTTATTAAATTAAGGTACGCCACTAAACCTACGTAGGTAGATCTTCATCAATCCACATTTAGAGTGTGGATGAATAAAAAAGTTTTGTTACAGTTGACACAACTAGTCCCAATTACATATAAAATTTCAAATTAATCGAAAACTATTTTGTGAATTAAAAATAACTGAGTTAACTAATTAGAATAAAAATAGATCGAACCTGTTTAAAATTAAAATGATACATTCAGATGAACACATAAATGAAATAAATCAATTTAGATCAAGAACTTATCAAACATAATTGTTAACATATAATAGATTAGATTTTATTGACTCGGTATCTTTGAAGTGTCTCACCTTCATTCCCTTATATATCAAATTACAATTGATAGAAATGGACAATAATGGTTTAGTAAGTAATTTATAACAATCATTTTAAACTTGTCACATCTTAGACAAGGTAATTGCCCTCAACAATACGCCCCCCCCCAAGAATTCTAATATAATGATAATTCCTGTATTTTGTCTATTTAAATATATTAGATAGTTTATGTTTAGACTATTTATTAATACTTCTGCACAAAGTCTGCTTGTGGGAAAAGCGTTTTAA
Organism: Vesta saturnalis; assembly: GCA_036346205.1. Classification (NCBI taxonomy): domain Eukaryota; kingdom Metazoa; phylum Arthropoda; class Insecta; order Coleoptera; family Lampyridae; genus Vesta; species Vesta saturnalis. Next base: position 1,436,918 of record JARFJB010001883.1, read on the forward strand.
TCTAGAATTTTCAAGTACAATGATTCAAGTTGGTATAAGGGAGCTATTAATACAACTCATTAATCACATGGAAAGGCCGTTTGGAACAACCGCTTCTTAGAAATTATAAACAAACTTCTATGTGGGTTGATTTTAAAATATGCAAATTATAAAATATTTCTCTTTATCAGCCAATGCTATCAGGTCACTGTATTGATATTTCTATCTTATGTAGGTAAACAATAGTTAAATATTACTTACTTTTAAATTAGGTTCATCATTTTAACAAGGTTTTCTCTTCTTGTTTGCTAAAAAAAAATAGCACTTAATTGTGGCACACAAAACAATACGCAAATATAAATTAAAGCACAATTTCACAACAGACAAATATAGAATTTGGTATAATTTTGTTATAGCATTTTTATTTAACGATACGATTTTAATTACGTTTGAATTATATTTATATTATGACAGAAAAAAAAATGATTAAAAAATTAACCTTCAAATTAATATTACTTAGTAACACATCCATATAACTTCACCTACCTCACGCCATTGCACATAATTCTGTCAATTGCTAACAATAAAACAGGAATCTTTCTTTTTATTCGCAATCCGGAACTAAATCAATTTGTGATTGGTCGATATATTTGAATTTTTTGGAGGGAGTAATACATTGCACTCATTGGTCTTTAATTACGATTCTCTATTTTATAATATAGATCATATTTAATAAATAAAATAATCTGTACAAAAAAGTTTTTTTCACTATTTGTAACACATTCAAATGTACTAATGAAGTGAATTGAAATAATTAATGAGTAACCTATACTTGCCCTTCTTAGAGAAGTTAATATTTGCCGTTTATCACTTTATCATTGTATACTTTATGGTATCAAAATTATTTCAACATAAAACCGTAATTAAATAAAATAAAATTTTATGGTCTACACTACTTGATAAATATTTCACCGTCTATAGTGTGTATATAACTTCATTACTTTTGTCCTTGTTTATAATGTTTATATTAATGCAAATGCAACATTATAAAAAATTTCACAAACTGGTACATCTAGGTAGGTATATTGATTTATGCATTCTGTTCCAAAGGACGTTAAATTACTTTTAGTTTTTCATTGTGTACAAGCAGTAGTAAATTATTATATGTTTTTGTTATGAACGAATAAGTTCAAAATGAATACGTAATTAAAAATTATTATTAATTTTATTAAACATATAAATAAAAAGTTTACCTCGAGTAGGATTTGAACCTATGACCTGTACTTTGCTAGAGTACCGCGCTAACCAACTGCGCTATCGAAGTACAAGCCCCAATCGATCTAAATTTTGTCTTTAAGTATGTAGAACTGTTGTAAATTCTAAATTTAAATTTAGAATTAATAATAATTTTTAAGCAGTAGTAAGTACCACGTTAATTTAATTATAAAGCAATTATACCTAATGATAGTATTAATGGAAATAATTGTAGGGCAAAATCCTTTCATGGAAAAAAAATCATCCTGCTGAACTTACTGGTGATATCGTAGATAAAATCACATTAAACTACTCATTGACTCATGGTGAACTATTTTCTGAGACAGAAAGGTTGATGTGTGCAATAGAAGAACAAGTAGTTGCAACTCAAAATTATTTGAGGTATGTTATTAAAGATTCAGCTATCCTGCATGGCATATGTTGGAGATGTTTAAGAGTCGCAGAGACAATATAACATATCACAGTGGAATATACTGCAATAGCTCATAATAAATATTTGCTATCATCATAATCTTATTGGTAAAATTATTTAGCAACAAATTGCTCAGTCTCTCAGTCTTATAGATAACATTAAAGTGCCATACTATCATTATAATCCGAAAAGTGTTAGAGAATGATATAACTATTCTAACATACAGGACCATCCCAGAGAATAAACCAGACCTAGTTTTCTTGGACAAATCAGCAAAGAATACTTACCATCTTGACATATCCACACCTAAAAGAAAAAATGTACAAAACCTGATTGCAATGAAAATTAATAAACATACTGACCTTGCACATGAAATAAAACAACAATGGCATCAAGATTGAGTTATACAGACTCTGATATCAGCGCCAGGTGTAATCCACATATCGTTAAGCGGTTACATGAACATCTAAATCATATTTCGTTTTTAGTAGCTCAATTGCAAAAATCAGTTCATGGTAAAAAATTCTTACATTTCAATTAATTAAAAAAATCCACATTGTTAAATTTAATGTTTAGTGTATATATCTTTATTTTAATTATTATTCTAAAATAACATTAAATAAAAAATTTACAAAACCCTGACAAAAAATTCCACTTTTAAAACCTCTAAAGTAAACAAATGTTCTTAAATCAAAGCTAAGAACAGTCTCGATCAAGCCATCTATCAAACAAAAAATAAAAGGTAAACTTTCCTTCATCAACTAGAAAAGAGCTAAACATATTTTCTTGAATCATAGCTAAGAACACTGTCGATCTACTCACCTTTCAAACAAAAAAAAGCTACATCAAAACCGGTTTCTCCGTTTGGGAACCACGACGCCACAGACACACGTTAAACTTATACCACCCTTCTTATTTGGTCGAGGGTTAAAAATGAAAATAAATGAACAGAGCTCAACTCCCTTTTGCTTTGTTAGATGAATACCAGTAACTTTGCTGAAAATATCAAATTCTGAATAATAATGAACATATCATTTTTAGGTTTTAATGCAGCTAAATAGGCCTTAAATGTTTTTAAAAATTTTGTTTTCAAGGTTTGACCAAATCTTGTTTGGTGGCTAGGCAACACATTAAACACCAACTTCAGCAGCAAGTTTTCAACCCACTACGAAGTGTTTAAAAATACCTAAGTAGCTTTTTATTACATTTAAAATGGAAATTATACGCAGAGAGTGTAATGATTAAACAATAGTATATTAAGTATCTAGAACAGTGTAGGTAGCGGACCGCGAAAATTTTACTATATTGTAATCAACGTTTGTCACATCGCATTGTTACCGCGATAGACAAGATAATTGGTGGATTTTTTTTAATATCGTGATAATACGTAGTAATTTGCTAATATTTTCAAAATATTTTTTTTATATATTTTATGTAAGGAATGTGGGATTGTTTGTAGCTAATATTTGACTGAGGGTTGAAAAACACGTGTTTTGAGGTCTGACTAGCAGGTGTACGCTTAAAAGAATGCTTTACTGAAGGGGTGTAACGAATCATTGGAATTGCTTATGCGCCGATTCTTAATGTAAAAATGTCACTTTCTTAATAAGTAATTGTGTCGGTACAGACCGCGATCAAAAGATATCTTTGTTTGTTACTTAGAAACTCGAGAGCTACCTGTAGGGTTGTTACGGACGAATGCATATTTTTAAAATTAAGATCTCTTACGATAATTAATATGAAACTGTTCCAACGTAAATTAATGTTTCTTATTTTTATATTACTTTTGAAAAATGGGGGTTGATTGCGGGAGTAAAGATGGTTAGGTTTGAAATCGGGGGAAAGTTAGTTAGTTAGAATGTCAATCCAGCCAGATCGATTTTTGGTTAATTAGGAACTGCCATTGTAAACAGTTTGTATTTAAAATATTTCGTGCGTGTACATTTTCTTTTGAATCAGCCAACGCTAATTTGTCTTTTCTTTCGAGTGTTAGTTGTAATGTGTTTTTCAAATATTGATCTATAAGTAACAGTCACCCTTTTCGAAGTTAAACCACGTAGGTTAACAATTTGTCTGTGATCAATTAAAGGAATATATTCAAGTGTAAGTAGGTATTTTTATATAAATGAAAGCTCTCAGCAAATCATTTACCAGCCTAGATAACATATTAAATACCAAACATTGCCTTGCAAAGGTATCTTATTCGTACGCGGGCTCATTGTTATCTATATTTATATTTGTGTAGAGGTGAGCTGGTGAACGGGTACATGATACCGCTGGTTATTAATTGTTAAAGGCTCCCGGTGCCAGATAACCAGTAAACATCTCGAATTTTATTTTTATTGTTGTATAGATGAATGTGTAACCTGAGAAATGAGCACTGTATTTTTCTAACGCCCTCAAATTTATATATCGGTCACGATGTTGTGATTTATTTATAACTTACCCTTGTAAGGATTTGTTTTAATGAATTTTTTTTGTGTCAGTTGTTAGGTAGAATTATTTGCCTGCGAGCTGATTTCTCTTTGTATGTGCTTTATTGTAATTTTACTTATGTATTCTGTGCTTTAGTGGTCACTAAACAATTGGGTACTTGTAAATTCCTTGTCTATTTTCTTTTGTCCTTGCCTTTACCTTATTATCGCCTGTGCAATTTTACTGTTGTTGTATTTTATGTGTATCGTAATTTGCTTTATTGTTTTATGTGATTATTTACTTAAAGACCGGCATGATTGGTTTTAAAGGGCCACATTTTTGGTATTACGATTTTCATTTTGATTATTTATGACCCAATTGTGCGTGTGATTACATGTTTTTTATTATTGTGTTTCTATGTAACTAAACTGATTTTTACTCACTTTCTCTTAATGTTATAATTTTGTACGCTCTTTAACCTGATTTAATGGTGTTTTGTTATATATTTAACCCTTTCGTTGTTTTTTTGTGTGTTATTTGATTTTTTACAACAGTAAGGACATTTTACCGATCGAAGACAATTGTTTGGAGGAGAGAAGCGATGACTCCAATTATTGTCTGAGATCGGTAGTCTTTAATGTTCGAGATGCTTATGACGTTTTACAAAGATTTAAATATGTATTTAATAAATAACGATATATATATATATATATATATATATGTATATTAGTTTCGTTATATCAAGTTGTCTTAATGTAAAAATTTGTATTTCGTTGCTATAATAATTTGTAAATAACTGCAGTCATTACAGTTTTTTTGTGAAAATAACATTGAAAACGAATGAATATTTTAAGTGATTCTGAAAAATTTCTTGCACACAAGTTAGTAGATTACATATTAAAGTAAAGATACATTAGTAAATTATTATATTTTTTTATAGGTGGGAATGATATTAGGAATAGCTGGTGCATCTAGACGTTTTATAATACAAAAATAGAAGACTTTGAGGAACGTGATGGATTAATCATTGTGAAAATACCCCAAACAAAGGCAATATATTCAGCGATCATTTGTTGTTATTAACATTGCACATAATAAAGTTAACTATTTGGACATACATTACAAATATAAAAATCTCCGTCCAAAAAATGCAAAACCATTTCATTTCTTTTTAAATTATCGAAATGGGAAATGCACTAATCAGGTTATTGGAAAGGGTACATTAGCTGTACCGACAAGGAAACTCATCCATAAGAGTCCCACGAGGTTCCAGTAGATGGTACTGAATTTTTTTATCGGCATCTGTTTTCAAAAATAGGTGACAATTGGAAATTGTAATAATTGTAGTTTCAATATTTATGTTAATAGGTAAATTATAAAAATTGCTATAATTTAAAATTGAATAAATTTACTTACCGTTCTAGAACGCTAAAATACTTACCGCTGTACTTATTCTAGCAACTAGTAAAGAAAACTTACTGTTGTGGAAACAGACGAGATAAACAACCAGATAGAGCACAGTCGTGCAAAAATTAATTTATTGTTCTAAAAAACGTTACAACACATCGTATATCAAACTTAGGTTACTACATAAATTCTTATAGGTATCTACTAAAAACTACAACGCCATACGTCTCTCTCATTGGCAGGTTTTTGCAATATTATTCATTATTAGCATCCTCCTTCAAACCTGCCAATGACAAATAAGACAACCCTAACAAATGTATAAGATTTAGACTATTCAATTCACCCACTCCATGTCAACAATCAACAAATTACAATTTAGTATTTTTTATATTTGGACCAATCAGAGCCCAATTGTGCGACAATTCCGCTAGCGGAATATTCCCGACAATTTTTTTCTAGTGCAGCTACCATCGAAACCACTATATAACCTGCAACTTGTTCTAAATTAAAACTAATTAAATAATTCATGACTTGTCAATTGACCGTCAATTTTGTTCGTTGAATAGTCTTTTAAATACCACTCGTGGCCGACGAATTGCATAAATTTTTGTCAAAGTGCTTAATCGTGTTTATTGCTTCAAAATTGGCCTCTTGCTAACGCACTCGACCAATTTATATCCAAGCAATAAACACTCATACACTTTGCAAAATTTTCGGCAATTCATCGGCCGCTAGAGGTGTTGTATATGAAAATTTTTGGTGGCTTCGTAAAAAAAGTCGGCCTACTGTTCCGTTGTACAAATATACCTATTCAAAATTAGTTTCACAATACCCCTACTATGTGTTAATCAAAATGCATAAATATGTTTACATATTTTATTATTCTCAAAATTTTGCGACATTTTAACCCATTACAAAGTATTTTTTTAATTCAAATTTTTCTTAATAATATAGTTACTTGGGGTACAAAAAATACACAATAAAAATATCTGGTGTGCAACACCACATGACCTTCCAACCTACGCAATGGAGATGAAAAGAAATAAACGTTTTTTAAGGATGATTATGCAACTTCTGGCAGACAGAGATGCTAACTTAATTTAAAGGAAATGAAATAATTTTACATTCAATTTTTTCAGGATAACTATGTAACTTCTTTTTTATATGTTCATAATGAAAACAGGCAACATTATAAAAACAAAAACAATCATTTATGTCAGAATGACGTTTAAACCTTCATGTCAGATAGAGATTCCTAGACATAAATACATGTTAACGTAAAAAAATTTCAAAGCCGATCTCTTCTATAAAAATAACGAAAATACAGATTCAGCATTTTCAATCATATTTATCTAATTTTTACATTTATTTCGCTTTACATTAAAAAATTTATACAGAAAATTACTGAGCTAGTAGCGTAGTGGTGATACCACCTGCTTAGCATTTGGGAGGTAATGGGTTCTATTCGCGTTACCGCCTACCTTATGTGAGGTTTATCAGGGGGATTTCCTCATACACATGTAGCGCCATGGTCACTGCATATATGCACACCATGTGCGGCTACTTAGGCGAATGCTGGGGTAGTATTTTCCCTCCGTTCCTTCAGATCCTATCCTAACCACACCCATCCTTAATCCCACCATGCATATATACGTAATGTATGTATGTATGCTGGAAAACCATGATTGTGGTTGAAGGAGCTAGGAAAGCTCGAGCAGCCCACCCTTCCTTTTGGGGAGGGAAGAATACGTGGCCTTTTCCTTCTTTCCTTCGTTATTCTAAAAAAATTATAATTAAAATCATTTCCTTAAATTTTTTATGTTAGCATTTGGATGTCTATTAAGCTCTGTTTGATATGAAGTTGTAAACGTCTGTTTGACATAGATTTTTGTTTTTGTTTTTACAATGTTGCTTATTTTCGTAATAAACAATTTATAAAAGAGGTTGTATAATTATCCTAAAAAAATTTTATTAAATTTCTTTTAATTTCCATTTTGTATGTCGGAAGGTCGTGTGGTGTGGTGTTCCACACCAGATATTTTATAGTTAATTTAGTTAAATACGTTTCTGTAGACTAACAATGAGCCCATAAAATACCAATTAACATTTTATGAGATGCAACTACTGTCATTGTTGTGGTAATTAAAACCGCATAGTTACAGTAATTTGTATAAATCATTTTGAATGTTAGGTGACTAACTCCTCGGATATGTTTAAGTCAAATGTCTAGTTTAAGTAATCTTCAACGGATAGCCCGCCGGAGGCCATTGTCAAATTGGCAGTGTCGCTTCTCAAAACTCCCATAAGAATAGCATTGCCCCATCTTATTTGTGCTGAAGGATCGCATAAATACCCGCGATCAACTTTGGGAAGAAATAAATAGAGCAGCGGGTCTTTTTGGCCCAATGATGTTGTTTAATATGGGACAATCTTTTGTGGAACGTGTAGATAAATGCATCGACGAGAATGGAGGACATATCGAACATTTAATGTGACACAATTAAAGTTATAATGTTATATAGTTGTTTTTCTTAATTTTTTTTGTAAAGAAAATGTATTTCATTCCTATTAGGACTTAGTTTAAAGTGCATACACATTTCTAATGTTAACTCCTACTATACTTTAATAAGCTTCAACATATTACCTACATTAGCGAATACGCCTATTACATTTTTCAAAATGTATAATTAAATAATAACCACGCAGCTGATCTCAAAAATGCGATTATCTCGTAAACTGTTAGGTTTTAGGGTTTATGACAAGTATAATTTTTTTCTATTAAAATAACGTAACTTCATCTTCTTTTACAAAAATAAACAGCAAAAAAGTTTAGTGCACATTTATGCCACAAGTGTGGCCTATGTGGCGCCCTCTACAAATTACATTGAAGTAGGTACCAAATTATGACTTCTCGTGTCCAAAAAACCCCCGTTCCAAATTTTTATGTATACATATCCAAAAACGTTAAAGTTATAGCAAAAAATACATCTTAAAGTTTAACCTTTAACACCCGGTATCTTCCTTATTTGCAACATTTTATTAAAGCAAGTTGGTTCAAATCGTAATATTTTAAAGTAAGGAATCTGCCATACTTCTATGTACAATTACTTAAGGACCACTTTGTATATGTATATAATATATATATATATATATATATATATATATATATATATATATATATATATATATATATATATATATACAGGGTTCATTTTAGACTATACAATTTAAAAGTCGAATAAAAACTTTCTAATCAAAGTAAATTAACTTTTTAATGGACTAATATGTAGCTTATTCTTTGGGATTTATGACTAAAGTAAATAACAATTCAAGTTTTAAAGATCATGTCTTCCAAATGCCTCCTTCGACTTCAATGCATTTTGAATTCTAAGTTCAAAATTTATCATCACTGGCGAAGCAAATCTCCATTTATTCCTGCAATTTCATTTCGAATCTGCTCCTTCAGCTCCGGAATTGATGCGGGACGACTTGCAACAACTTTTGCTTTAGGTATCCCCAGAGAAAAAATCAGTTAAATCGGAGATCTCAATTCAAATTTCCAAATCGGGAAATTATACGGCCGTCAAAAAATCTCGCAAAATTCTCATAGTGTTTCTGGCTGTATGAGCCGTTGCTCCATCTTGCTGGAATAATATGGCGCCATTTAGTCCTCGTCTAATTAGTTCTGGGATAAGAAACGTTTGCAACATGTTTATGTGGCGTTCGGAATTAACTGTAACAGAACGGTTATTTTCATCCTCAAAAATAAGGACCGATAATTCCAAATGATGCTACACCGCACCAAACAACGACTTTTGGACTGTGGAGGTTTTGGTAAACAGTTCGTGAGGATTTTCTACTCCCAGTATCTAAAGTTTTGCTTGTTAACAACACCGTCCAAATGAAAATTTGCTTCGTCGCTCATTAGCAAATTATGAATTTCTCCACGATGCTGATGTAAAATTCTTCACAAAATGTCACCCTCGCTCCTTTGTCTAGATCTCTGAGGTTATGCGCCATTTGATATTTATAGTGAAATTTTATATCTTTATGCAGAATTCTGTGGAGACTTCCCTTAGATATTCCTAGGGCAAGTGATTGCCGATCTCTTAGGACTTCTTGTAAAGGCAGCTCTCACTCGTTCAATATTTTCAGGTATACGCACCGTTCTTCGACGTCCAGGTTTTTTAATGTTTTGCACAGAGCCACTTTCACGCCAATGACGAATCCACGCCGCAATTGTAAAGCGTGTTGGTGCATCGCCCCTATTATTGTTTCCAAACTACCGTCGAAATGCACGCCGAACTTCTTCAAATGAACCAGTTCTAATGTAGACTTCCACAGAAAACACACGCTCTTGAATCGAATAATTCATAATGCAATGAAAATTGTTAAACTGAGCAATTATATCGTTTGTATAACACATATTTGACAGAAACACTTTAAGTCGTTGTTTATAGATCAGGCTTTGATCTTTAAAACTTGAATTGTTATTTACTTTAGTCTAAATCCACAAAGAATAAGCTACTTATTAGTCCAGTAAAAAGTTAATTTACTTTGATTAGAAAGTTTTTATTCGACTTTAAATTGTATAGTCTAATATAACCGCGTATAATCATTTATATATATATATATATATATATATATATATATATATATATATATATATATATATAATAGAAGACCAAGGTGTGTCTGTCTGCCAACTAGGTCATGGCCACAGTTTTTTGGAATGCATGTGGTGTCATTCACATCGATTACCTTGAAAAGGGTAAAACGATCAAGGGCGAATAGCCGCATTTGGCAAAGAAAAAAGTGCTGTTCCATCAACACTATGCACACGTGCATACGTGTGTAGTCACTATAGCAAAAATCCATAAATTGGGCTACGAACTGCTACCCCATACAGCATATTCCCTTGATTTAGGCCCCTGCGAGTATTTCTTGGCGTTAAGTATTTATTTGGGTCGCCTATTTTGAGGGCCTCGAGAAAAATTAGGAGAGAATATATATATATATATATATATATATATATATACATATATATATATATATATCACACACACACACACACATATATGTGTGTATGTGGTTGTGTGTGTGTGTGTGTGTGGGCGTGTGCTTGTGTCTATGTGTGTACTCCATAACTTTCGAAGGACTTGACATATCAACTTGAAATTTGGCACACATATAAACGTTAACTACCCAAAGCGACTGATTGTTTTTGGGGTCAATGGGGTATGAGGAAAGGGGTAAAATTGGGGGATAAGTACCCTTTTTGCAAATTTGTATTTTTTATATTTTTTTAGTTTTAATATGTAATTAGCGATATAATTGTGAGTATTTGTTATCCCTATAATTTTTCTCTACAACAAACGGTTTACAATATATTAGCGAAAAACCGTCACTTTAAAAAACAGGGTTTTCCTAAATATCTCCGGAACTTACTTAACGTATTCAAAAATTGAAAAGACCGTTAGATAGGAAATAAAATTTATCACAAAAAGTATTTTTGTAATTTTTTTTGAAAATTTTGTCATTTTCGAAATATTTACAAAAAATAGATTTTGGTACCCGTCCACACGCTTTTTTTAATTTTGGCATTATATAGAAAATCAAATTTCTGATCGAAAAGACTTCTTGTAATTTTTTTTAAGTTAATAGTTTTCGAGTTATTTACAAAAAAAACGATTTTTAAAATTTATGGTTTTTTTTTTGCTAATATCTCGAACTTAGTGTGAACACGATTTATCAAATGAGGTTAAAATATTTTGACGGTATGTCAGTTTAAAAATAAATTTGAACAAATTATATTTTAGAATTTAGTAACAAATTTAACAACTTCACTTAATCATAGCTCCATTCTTTCTACAAGAATTTTAATGGTCTAGGCATAGACGAAACCAGGTTTTGGTAATACTGTTGTATTAAATTTTTCCATTCGATATTTATGGCATTTAAGTTGGTATAAATTAAATGACATTGATCGAAATATTTTTGATGGGTATTGTCAGATGACAGGTACCTATAACCGAATTTATGATTGAAAAATTTTCATTTCCACTTTTTTTTTAATTCAACTGAATATGACATCATTTTACTTAATTAAAACAAAATTTAACACGTGTAAATGTCATTTTGACAGCATAATTTAAATTTTTTATGTGGAAGTATTGATACAATTTGCAGCGTTTTTTAATTATAATTTTATTAGCGTAACTTTCATACGTTCATACCGAAAACAGGCAACATTGTTAAAACAAAATCGTAATCTATGGTAGAATGACGTTTAAAACTTCATTTCAAATAGACATTACATGTTAACTTAAAAAAAAATTCCAAAGACCCCCGTTGCTATAAAGTATCAATGATACATTTTAACCTATTTTCATTCATATTTAATTATTTTTTAGACTTACCTTGCATTATATTAAGCAACTTTATAAAGAAAAGCTATGTAAAATTAAATTTTCTTTAAAAAATACGTCTACACTGTTTATTCAGATATTGAAAAAATTTGAACTAACACTTAAATTATACCTTAGGAATTTTTTTGCCGCTAAATTACGCGTTGTATTAAAAAATTGCATAGAACATAATTAATCTATATGTTTAAGGTCTATGTCTAGGTATTTTTATATCTTTGAAATATGCAGCTGTTTTAGAAATATTTGATAAAAACCAAAAAGTGACCCTAATAAACCCCCTCTCGCCGCTGGAATTCTCCCAAAATCTAATCAGCTCTAAACCAAATGAAAATAGCAAAATTTTAAGTACACACACACACAACACACAACAACACACACACACACATCACACACGCACGCACGCACACACGCACGCACGCATGCACGCACGCACGCGCGCACGCACGCACGCACGCACACACACACACACACACACACACACACACACACACACACACATCCTAACATCATGGCCGATCTTGACGAAACTTAAAGTTGTAAAATGAGCTAATAAGTCGATTTAGCGATGGTGAAGAAAAAGTCGATTGCATAACCTTCTATACCTACATATGTATATGTAGGTTGGAAGGTAAAAATAAATTGTATTGGCCGCTCTTTGACAGCTGTCATGAGTCAAAACCGATTTTTCACATGATATTTGGAATCAGCGATATCGAAAACCTATGGATACCAAGTTTCACCTTGAACCGATGGAAATCAAGTGCTCTTGAAAAACCGGAAAACCCATGTTAAATCCCATTTAAAATTCAACCTGCGTGGGGACGGTTTATTTTTTTTCGACTTTTTTTGCATCATAATTATTTTTTCGGCTTTTACTTTTGATTTAGGGGAGCACTCAAAACACTCGAAGCATATGGACCATAGAAATCGGCGATCTTCTATTTCATAACAAAATACACTCTTGCTTTCTTCCTAAATATCAAAAATCTCTTGATAACATGGCGGTTTATAGGTATATTTATATTTCATAAATCAGTTTCAAGAGAAATTTGTCTCGTTGTAAGTTGAGTCTGCATTATCATCGTCAAAACACGATCTTCGGTGCGGACGACTGTTTGTCGATTTCCTATGATATGATGGTTATTTTAGAACATTTATTTTTTAATAAAATGTTCGAATTCTAGCGAAATATTTGCGTGGGTTTCAAATTTTTGTTTCGTATTAAACTTAACGACAAACAAATCTCGAACTCTCCATAAACTAGCACCACTATAAACAGCTTTTCCCATACAAACTCTTTCGCGTTAGTATGGTTATTCATTATTTGTTGAAGGAAACCTTGACACAAGCCTGACATCAAATTTTTACCTTCCAACCTAGATATACATATATAGGCATAGAAAGTTATGCAATCGACTTTTTTTCACAATCCCTAACTCGACTTATTACCTCATTTTACGTTTGGCCAAGTTTTGGCAGGATCAGCCATGTGCGCACCATACACAACAGTTTTCACTGCGATGTTAAGCTTTTATGGTTTAGTTAACAAATTCCCACTATTTGATCCTATTCATCTCAACGAACCTATTCATTTTACTGTACTGTATTTAATATTTAAGTAATAATTAGTGTGTTATAAAAAAATAATATAATAACCTCTTGACTATGTCATATAAATGTAAAATTTCAGGATTGTTATACATCATTAATATACTTATCTTTTGGGTATTAAATCGTATTTTTTATTTATCTTTTACTCAAATTGAAACGTTTCCATAACAATTACAGTTACCGTCCTCAGTAGGTAAATGGTAATAGCTTTAAGAATTAACGCAGGTGTCAAAACAAACTTATGAAATAAGAAAACACAAATATAAATCTGCTATTATGTTTGATAAACGTATAAAGCTAATTATAGGATCTAATTTGGTTTTAATAAAGGTCTAGGAAAAAACATTAAAAACCTTAAACATACCAAAAGTTAAAATGAACACGTACGATTGTGCCTCTTTTAATTATAAGGTGCCAAACCTATTTAATCGCAGATTTTTTTCTTATCTATAGTACATATACCTCAATAGCTTCCCGTTTTAATCGTGTAATAGATCTTAAATGTAATGAAAATATAATATATTACAATCAGATAAAGGTAATGCATCTGTTTATTTTAAATATGAACGACTATAACATTAAAGTAGCACAAATATTGGAACCACAAATTTATTGTGAACAAAAAAATTTCTAAGTAAAGAACATATTCATATTCTTGAAAAAATTAACGAACTCTGAAGTTCTTCCACCAAAACTATATGGTCAACCGAAAATCATAAACCTAGCTAATGTTCCTTTAGACAAGAGACAAAATACTACATGAATTTTTAGTTTTTATAAATGGTATTCATCCAAGCATTCAGTTTACCATGGAGGAGGAAACAAATCGATCATTTATCTGATTATATTATATTCATTACGTTTAAGATCTATTACACGTTTGCAACGTGAAGCTATTGAGATGTATAAACAATAAACAAAGATAAACAAATAGACTTTTGGTTTGTCCAGGTTTTTGATATTTTTTTGTAGATCTTGAAGTACTAATTAAACATGTTAAGTTATCACAACACTACAATAATTTAACATATTTAGTTAAAATTAAAATATTAAACATACACATTGTTCAATAACAATTTACTGAAACAAGATTATATTCCATAGTTCGCTTTATACGTTTCTCAAACTTATATTCATAGTAGGTTCATATTTTACAAACTTATTTTCACATCAGTAATTTTTAAAGCTATACCATTTACTGAGAACGATAACTGTAATTGTTATCGCAAGGTTTACATTTATATAAAAGATAAATAAAATATCTGGCGTGGGACACCACACGAACTTCCAACCTACAAAGTGAAAATTAAAAGAAATGAAATAATTTTAATACTTTTGTTAGGATAATTATGCAACCTCTTTTACAATAAGTTAATTACGAAAATATGCAACATTGTAAAAACAGAAACAATAATCTATGTCAAACAGACGTTTAAAACTTCAGAGGTTAATTATATACCTATTTAGCACTAACGTAAAAAATTAAAAGAAATCAAATAATTTGAATTATATTTTAGGGCAACTATGCAACCTCTCTTTTTATACGTCCATAACGAAAACAGGCAACATCGTAAAAACAAAAAAATAACCTGGCACAATGACGTTTAAATGATTTGCGGATATACGTAGAAAAATGTAGACCAATAGGAAATAAGCTTAGAATTATATAGTATCCTATAGCATTGAGTAAAAAATCATTACTCAATGCCTATAGTTTACATAAAAGATTCAACGGCAAACTGGGGAAGCGCTGGTGGTCCTGTAGTACATTGCTTGCCTGACACGCGGTTGATATTGGTTCGATTCCAGCTCCATGTGCTTTTTTTTTGTTAGGTTACAGTAGTTTTGTTTATCTAATCTATTTTTGTTACGTTACAGTACTTTTGTTTTACCTAATCTAATTCTGTTAGGTTACAGTAGTTTTTGTTTTTTTTTTCTATTATTTCACACTAGAACGTCACATTTTTAAGTGATACGCACGCGTGAAACGAGGAGACGCGTGATTGGGCGACATCGATCTACATACAGGGTGGCGCATTAGTGTGACAAAGTCGCATATCTCCTTTATTTAAAGAGATACAAAAAAAATTAAATACAAAAGTTGTAAGATATGTTCTGGTGCATATTCCAAAAATATTTTTAATTATACAGGGTAGATCATAAAAGCTTAGAAGTAATTTTAAATTTTTTTTTAAATAGAAAACCCTATATATTATTACATATTTAGATTCTACATACAATTTTAGACACATTTTATGTATAATGTCCTATACCTAAGTCTAACCGTTTTTGACAAATTTCAAATTTTTGGCAAAAATGACGTTTGCAGGCCAAAACATAGGTGGAAATCTTTTCTAAACGAAGCCTTTATCAATTAGTTATGGTTGGTTTCCTTGGAAATGGGGACCTACTCTAATGGGCTGTATTGATATTTTTGTAATACATTCATACAGGGTGATCAAAAATGGACAATAAAAAGTAAATTCAAAAAAACCGATAAAGTCATTTTTTTTAAATTGAAACCCCCTATTTTTTTAATTCTATATTATTTAGCATTAAAAATAAGGGTGACTTTGTATAAGAGTGTATATTCCAAAAAATTGTAGTTTTTGAAATAATGACAATTTTAACATTTTTTTATTGTGAAAAGGCTATACGGTTTTCAAGTTTTGTTGTTAGTTGGCCGTGACGGCGAGGCGTGGCATATAAAAATAATAGAGATCATCAGAAACGTCATTATTTATTGTCAGTTAATAATTTGTGTGATGCATTAGTGTATTTTATAGCAAATTGATTTAAAACTTGAATTAAAATTGTAAATAATGAATTTTTCGCAAACCCAGGTGGTTGATATGAATTTTGTTTTGGGAGCTAGTGATAAGAATACGCTCTTAGCAAGAAGACTGTATCAACAACGGTTTCCAGAGAGACGGCAACCTGAAAGAAGGGCATTTGAAAAGCTTTTGGAGCGTTTTGAAAGAACTGACAATGTGTTATATGAAAAAAATACTAGGGAAAACCGTGCATAGACTGAGGAAAATCAATTAAATGTACTATTAACAGTTACCGAAAATCCGTATATTGGACAACGACCCATTTCTCAGCAGGTTGGTGTTGAACGACGTACGGTACAGCGGATATTGAAGTCTCAAAAAATGCACCCCTATCACATTCAACTACTTCAAGAGTTGGTTCCTGAAGATTTTCAAAGACGACTGGAATTTTGTCAATGGGCTCAAAACAAAATAAACCAACAAAGAAATTTTGTTCATTTGATTTTATTTACAGATGAGGCCACATTTCTCAGAAACGGAAGTGTAAACAGACACAATTTTCAACCGAAAATCGACATTTTGTAAGATATACTTCTCAAACTAGACGGTCTTTAAATGTTTGGGGAGGTGTTGTCGGTAATCATGTAATTGGACTTTATTTTTTTGATCAACGAGTAACAAGGGAAGTATACTTAGACTTTCTGCAAAACCATCTACCTAATTTGTTGCGTCAAGTGCCACAGGATACGCAACAAGAAATGTGGTTTCTTCATGATGGGGCCAATACATCATACAAGTCCGATAATAACTTTTTTAAATGCTAGATATCCAGAATGTTGGATTGGGAGGGGAGGGCCTGTTGCTTGGCCTGCTAGATCCCCAGATCTTACTAAAATGGACTTGAGCATATGGGGGTACGTCAAAGAGCAGGTTTATAAAATACCGCCTACAACAAAGGAAGACATGAAGATTAGGATTAGAAACTGTTTTCAAAATATTAGTGTTGTAATGTGTAGAAATTTAAGCAGCGAATTTGAAAGACGTATTGCATTGTGTATTCAAGAAAGAGGCGGACATTTCGAACAACTTATTAGGTAGTACGTATTTGACGTGTTTCTAGTACTTTTATCTGTATAATTAGTTACAGGTTTAGTTACATTAGAGGTGTTAAGTTTATGATTAGGATATAATTTGTTGAATCAAAAAAATATTGTCTTTACTTTTAAGTTCGTTTAATAAAATAA
The DNA here is from genome assembly GCA_036346205.1 of Vesta saturnalis. Taxonomy (NCBI): domain Eukaryota; kingdom Metazoa; phylum Arthropoda; class Insecta; order Coleoptera; family Lampyridae; genus Vesta; species Vesta saturnalis. The sequence goes on from JARFJB010001883.1 coordinate 1,454,463, forward strand.
TTATTTATATGGGGTTCAATAAATTGTAATATTTCGATCTGAAGTGCTCGATTTTTTTTGTTTCGCCGCGCCCCGCCGTCACGGCCAACTAACAACAAAACTTGAAAGCCGTATAGCCTTTTTACAATAACAAAATGTTAAATTGTCATTATTTCAAAAACTACAATTTTTTGGAATATACATTCTTATACAAAGTCACCCTTATTTTTAATGCTAAATAATATAGAATTAAAAAAATAGGTTTCCATTAAAAAAAATGACTATAGGTTTTTTGGAATCTACTTTTTATTGTCCATTTTTGATCACCCTGTATGAATGTATTACAAAAATATCAATACAGCCCATTAGAGTAGGTCCCCATTTCCAAGGAAACCAACCATAACTAATTGATAAAGGCTTCGTTTAGAAAAGATTTCCACCTATGTTTTGGCCTGCAAACGTCATTTTTGACAAAATTGAAATTTGTCAAAAACGATTAGACTTAGGTATAGGACATTATACATAAAATGTGTCTAAAATTGTATGTAGAATCTAAATATGTAATAATATATAAGGTTTTCTATTTTAAAAAAAATTTAAAATTACTTCTAAGCTTTTATGATCTACCCTGTATAATTAAAAATATTTTTGGAATATGCACCAGAACATATCTTACAACTTTTGTATTTAATTTTTTTTTGTATCTCTTTAAATAAAGGAGATATGGGACTTTGTCACACTAATGCGCCGCCCTGTATATCCGCAAGTTTTAAAACTTCATGCCAGATAGATATTAATATACATGTTATCTCCAAATCCACCCGCTTTTATAAGATATCAATAATGCAGTATAACCATTTTCATTCATGTTTAATTAATTTTTTGACTTACCTCGCGTAAGTCTTATAAAATTAATCGTTATTCTGATAATGAAAAAATTTGAACCAACAATTAAATTCTGCCTTGGGAGTTTTTTAGCGCTAAATTACGCGTCATATCAAAAAATTGCATAGAACGTAATTAATCGATATGTTTTAAGGTCTATATCTGGTATTTTTATATGTCAATATGCAGCTATTTTAGAAATATTTGATAAAAACCAAGAACTGCCCCTAATAAACCCCCTCCTCCCTTACTGGATTTCTCCAAAATCTAATCAGCTCTAAGTCAAATAAAAACAAGCTTCAATACAGAATTTTAGGTACATAGGTGTTTTCTTTCTGGAGTTATCGTGGATACTAACATACATCCACACACACAGACATCCAGACTTGACGAAACTTGCCCAAAAGTTTTAAAATGAGTTAATAAATCGATTTAGCGATAGTGAATAAAAAATTGATTGCATAACCTTCTATACCTACATATGTATATGTAGGTTGGAAGGTAAAAATACACAATTTAATACCCAAAAGGTAAGTATTTTAATTATGTCTGGAAATCGTGAAAATTTACATTTTCATATAACATAGTCAAGAGTTTATACCATCATTTATTAAGACACATGTAATTACTGTGTTTTTAGCAACCCTGCAGGTTTTAGTAATATAGATGACAATTTTATAATAAAGAACTTGTTCGTCTAAAAGAGGATGTCTTCGTCACTAGAAATAATTAATCAAAAAATTATATCATAATTTAGAGTAAACTGAAAAAATTAAAGAACAATTAAGACATTTCGGTTCTAAGTGAAAGTCGCAGAAACTAGAAATATTTTAGTTGAAGCTCTTCAGATAATTGCTGCATATAAATTTTGACAAAACTAAATAAACAAACTCATTAGAAGCAACCGGTATTTATAATTTCAATTGCCACGATTTTCAAATTTTGTAAAAATGAAGTTTGTAACAAGATATTAAAATTTGTGTATATAAATACAGAACTAAATATATATACCAATTGTAAATGTATTACATTTTTTATTTTTGAAAACAATACTCATAACAATTTTTTACAATCAAGTCCCAAACTTTCTCGTATTTTAATTTAACTAATACATATTACATTAAGATGTGTAACAAAATTCACAATCTAAAAACATAGTAATACTGCAAATTAAAATATAATTGAGTTCAACGATTAATTAACAATATTTATTCTTTAAAAATTATATTTTTGCATTTTAAACATAACTATTTACTTAACACACTAAGATGACTCAGGAACTAAACAGGATAATTTACAATTTGTACATTGTACAATCTGTGCAAAAGATAAACATTAAACTTATGTAAATACAGACTGCTACAGCCCATTCCTTGCATTCTACACATTTTTTAATTGCATTAAAAATGAAAATAACGTTAATTCAAAAATTATTCTAACAATTTATAAAATTTACAAAATCCCATTGTTTGTGATATTAAATGTAATCTATTAGTAATTTATCTTTTCTACATTACCAAAAATTACATACAATACATAGTGCATGTTTACAAATCTGATAATATAAATAGACAAATACATATAAAACCCTATTTCCATGCCTGCTTAAGTGCTTTTCTGGAGGCAAGTCTTTTTGTGATATATGAAGCAACTGTAAGGCCAACTAATACAAATGCAATTAACCAATGATCAAAATCTTCTTTAAGTAGATCGAAAGTTTTTGAAGGTGTAACTCGAGTATAAAATAAATCCAAACCGTAAACTAAAACCAGACATGTACTTTCAAGACGTGCTGGTGCAACCTGAATGCCCTTCACAAGTGGAATAGTTTGATTATAATTAATCGTTGCTTCTGCAGGTAATGGTAATTCTGGAATGTACGGAATGTAACCTTCTTCAGGATTCATGACACCATGAGGACCACGAGGTTCTAAAAATGCCCACGGAACTTCAATGACAGCACCATTGGTAAGAGCTATGAGGATATGTTTATTGGTGATCCCTCTTTCAGTCAATGTTGTGTGCATAGCTACTGGTGTATTTGGGAATATGTAAGCTTGTGTTTGAGGATGTGGTAGTGAACTAACAGAATGTGAACTAAATGAAGTACTGTTACTTTGTGTTGGCCCCTCATATAATTCAACAGCAGCTAATTCCATTCGTCTAAATCTTGCATTATAATACGAATACACTAACCAATTTTCTGAATGTACTAAATGCACTGGTCTTCCTACACGTTTATGAGCAGCCGAGTAAACAACCAAACCAGTAACACCATCTATAAGGTATATGCTTAAAACTTGTTTGTGAATTGGATCCTCCTTGAGAGTCGCAATAGCAAGTAAATTAGGGTTTACATACTTGTAAAGAACAGACCTATCTGCTAACACACGTCCTTGTGAGTGTACACGTTCAGAAGACGGGCGCATATTTACTGCTATTAACTCTGCTTGCCCTAAATTTAAAACCCAAGTTGGAGTTGCTTTTAAACGATCTATGCTGCTATGAACCAAATTAAAACCATTCAAAATTTTTGATTTTGCATTAGCAGTATAAAAAAATACAGAATTTAAATGTTTTATCAATACAGATTTTGAGCTTAAAGGATAAATGTGCACGTCCATTTTGTCTGACAAAACCAGTAACCCCTTCATGTGTTTATCATCTTCATATGGTAGCAACATTGCTTGTTCAATTTGATATGATAAATGATCTATTGTACCGATACTTTGTCCTGTAATAGGATCAAATGTGTACATTACACCATTACTAGTGACTTTATCTTTCATTAGTACAACACATTGTGCTGATAAAGGAGAATATCTTGCAGTTCGTTGCACAAAAATTGGCACACTTAACTGACCTAATGTAGAAAATGGCTCCACTCCACGAATAAACTTTGTCCACACAATCTCACCTGTTATACTGTCTAAACCATACAATTTTCCACTAGCAGTTACTATCACTATTATTTTATGTAAACCAAATTCATCACGCACCATGCCAATATTTGAATTTCCTTTTTGTCCAGTTAACACCACTAAGAGTTGTTTAATTTGACTAAATAAACGGTTATAAAATGTTATAAACATATCGCCGGATAAATCAAATTCATGTTCTATAGATGCATCTAACTCTGACAACGGTAGTTCTAAAAATTCTACAGCAATTACTTGGCTTAAGCTTTCTTCTCTGGTCCATGAAACTTTACCACCTGGCAGTTGTAGTAATGACACAGAATTATCCTTAGATTTTATTAGTATACGACATGCAGTACCTTTACAAATAGCAGTAATAATACTCTCAACATCTATTCCATTATTATAATCCACTTCAAACAAATTTTTGGCTCCATCTTGTAACTCAATTGTTTGTATTTGCAAATTTGCAGTAGAGTTCTGAACAATTTGCACAAGTAATAATTGATCCCCATTAGGAACGGTCACAGCTTTATTAGATAACAAGTATGGATAAATATGAGGCATGTCTGGTTTTAAAGTAACATACTGAGCAATATTATTTCTTATTAGCAGTAAACTAGAACCTGCATTTTCTAATGATTGTATTTTAATTTGTCCCGGTGCACTACCTATTAATGATTGAATTGGTACCATATAGACTTGGTTAGAAGCTGTTAATAAATCTACATAATATAACTGACCACTACTATCATCACTTGAAATACATGCCCAATAGGGACCTGTTGTTTTACATTTTGATAATTCAGTCACCCAAGGTGTGCTTAGTTTCACAGTTTTCCCGTTGTTTCGTCCACTTCGTATATCATACGATGTTACCTCTAGATGTGAACCTAATACAGGAATAATATGGATTAATTGATTTTTTGTTAACATCCAGTAAGGATGTTGTTTATTTTCCATGTAGAATGACCATTCCCATAGCAAAGATCCGAGAGATAAATCCCATCCTCGTACATACCATGTGCCTTTACCACCGGACACTGTAATAATTTCTTTATCTACATGTAAAAGTTCTATTTGATTAACGTTTGGATTTTCTAAAATTTGTCTCCAGATAATTTGACCATTTTTTAAGTTAAGAGAAGCTAGAACGTTTTCTTCTGTGGCTACAATAACTCTTTTTGTTGAATCTATGCTTCCATATTTAATATTTCCTACATAATTTAATTTCCAATCGAATTTCCCAATTTGATCTTCATATAAACAATATGATAAGTTAAATAAATATACTAATATATAATTAAATGTAAATATTTTTAATAGAAACATTTTTTTTAAGGAAAAAGTTACATTACCAATATAACCTCAAAAATTTAACTAAATGGTAGTGTCTAAGATTCCGTAAAAGAGCAAAGTTCAACGAGAGCAGATACTGACCCTTTGACAAGGAAAGAGAGGGGACGCGTAATTCCGGATTCCAGTCTGTTACCATTCACCACCAAAATGTTGAAAGAAGAGGGAAATATATCTTCTCTATTTGTCATATTACGGAAGGAGGACGATGCTAGAGTTTGTTTGCCACCAAGCCAATAGCGACCGATTAATATTTGGTTTCAATTTTTTACGGAGGACTGGAATGTATGTTACGAGTCCCCTCTCTTTCCTTGTCAAAGTACTGACCACAAACCAGCCAACTGGTTGTGATACTGACCACAAGCACTTTTTAAATATTTTGTGGTGCTGACTTGCTTCGCGTTATGATATTTAGTTCGCAGATACAAAATATGATTATTAATAGGCAATTTAATTCATCTATCAAAACAATGCATTCTAATATACGTTTTGTCACTTTGACATCGGGTGAACTGATAGTATTTATGTTTGCAAATGGATAAACTACGTGTTAATGTTTGTATGGTAACGATATCTAATTCTGTCAGTTAAATAAACGTCAAACACAACTCTTTACCTATGTTCTCAAATAAATGATATGGTTTGAGCTTGGCGTTGTTTAATTAAAAATATAGTTTATTAATTTTAATTAAATGATTCATTAAGTTTTTTTACCAAATACCATTCGAGCTTGTGTTTCTTCCCGGAATAAACTTTCACCGTGACAAAACTCAAACTTTGTTGCTTTTAAGTAATACGACTCAAGCAAATAACAAAAGGTAAAATCGCTCCACCTTTGGTGCCGCGATTTTACAATATTTTCTCTCGTCATTTACCAAGCAACAAAGCTTTTGTTCTAAATGAAAGTTTATCTGGATAAACACAAGCTATTATGGTATTATCCCGACAATTTAATTCATGTGTCAAAAACAATGCATTTTAATATACGTTTTGTCACTTTGACATCGGCTAAACTGCTAGTAGGTAGGTATGTTTGCAAATGGATAAACTATGTGTTAATGTTTCCATGATAACGATAGTAAAATTCCGTCAGTAACGCTTAAATAATAGTTATTTGTATTATAAGTAAAGAGAAGGATTGTTTTTCTTTAGGAATCACGATCTTTCTAATGGAGGCGCAGCCGAGATTAGAAACGCTATGAGTAAAGAAGAACCTACTTTTCTGTAAGAATAATACATAAAATTTTTCGGACACTAAATGGAAATGGATTACAGTTTATAAGAAATTATTTAAAAGCTATATGACAAGCGCGAGAATCAAATTGCCGTTTCCATCACTGCAGCAACTAAACAAAAATAGGTAAACAAAAATTTTGTCAAGTGTGCGATAGGATCACGATTTTCTAGCGATTTACCGTCAAATTTTTGTTGTTGAATTGAGTTTTATGGATAAATTTGTTTTACGTGTGTTGCGACCTTTAAGGATGGTGTGTTGCGAGCTTAAGTTTGTTTTGTTTGTGAATTGCTATCCCGTAATTTAGATTGTTTTCTTATTATTCCCCGTTTCTTGAATGTTGAGTAACGTTTTATTTGTATATAGTTGTATATAAGTTTAAATAACGTTTATTTCGTTTGATTTCCTTAAAAATTATAGAAAGTTTTGTAAAATTAAGTAACTTAAAGAAAGAGTATAGATGTAAATGTATTTGATATGATAGATATGTGGACGATACCTTCGTAGTTTGGCAACACGGCAAGCATAAGCTAGATGAATTCCTAGATCATCTAAATAGCCGCGCACCACCATCAAATTCACAATGGAATTGAGTCGGAACAAAACTGCCATTCCTGGATGTACTTGTACACAGGAATGACAACACTTCACGACAAGTGTATACAGGAAACCTACCCACACGGGAAGGTACCTACACTACAACTCAATCACCACAAAAACGTGAAGTTAGGCGTAGCAAAATGCTTGTACGATAGAGCAAAACAATATGCTCAAAACAAGAGGACCTGAACAGAGAAAAGAAAATATCGCTAGAACACTCAAAGAAAATGGCTACCCTGATCTAACACCTAACCTTAACAGGAAAGGGTAACCGAAAAGAAGAACCTAAATATACAGCGATAATACCATATATACAAGGTACCTCAGACAAAATACGAAGGATAGGCAGCAAATACAAGATACGCACTGCCTTCAAATCGACCAGAACGCTCAGGGAATACTAACAAAACCAAACCATACAATGAAGATCAGAATTCCAAGAACTGTGTATACAACCTACCATGCGAATGCGGCAGAGCATACATAGGAGAGAGCAGTAGACCATCAAAGTGAGAACTCAGGAACACAAGAACAACGTCCGCAAGGGCGAAACAGAAAGATCAAGAATCGCTGAACATGTCTGGAACGAAGACCACCGCATCCAATGGGATAACATACAGATAGTGGCAAAGACGAGAATACAACTCGTCGGAAACTCAAAGAAGCCACGTTCATCGCACTAGCAGAAAATCCAATAAGCCAAGCTAGTGTAGAAATGAAACCCATATGGATTCCAATAATGCGCGAAGAGCTTAAGCGCAATACACCTGCGCAAGAGGTTACGGCGCAACATGCGCAATAAACTTCTGCGCAACCACGAAAAATAGTTTAATATATATATAAGTTCTAACAAATATATATTGGATTACTCAGTGGCTCAGCGGTAAAGGTGTCAGACTAGTAAGTGAAAGGTACCAAGTTCGAATCTGAGAGTAGTCAAGTGCTTGAGAAAAATTAGATATAGCAAATGAATTCGACTCAAGTGCGAAAACAGTCTTCTCAGGACTAAGCCTGATGACGGAAGCAGAGTCCGTTAAACGTCGCCTCAAAAGCATAAACTGTGGAAATAGGCGATCAACTCCATTAATAAAACCACAGTTACAAAACACTTATAATACAGAAATATTTGATATCGGTTTGGCGACATGGAGTCGGTTAATTGCAGTGGTTCAGATTAATATTGAGTTTTTTGGTTTTAAGTCATAAAGATAGAATGTGGGACTAACTGCTTGAACTTAAAGGAAAATACGGAGATCCTTTTCACGTTGATTCTGCTGACGTTTGGAATGTTGAAAATTATCGACTCCTGACGGTTCAAAACGAAGTTTGCGTGTAGGGGTATCAAATCTTCTCCTTCCGTTTCTTAATTGGTGGAACTAAATTAAATGAGATTTTTTTTTGTGAGTGGTGGGATTCAAAATCCAAGATGGATTTTTGGTAACAATTTGGGATTCTGAAACTGACCGTGCTCTCGAGTAGTAGTACTGTGACGTTTGTTGTTACGGCTTTAGGGGTGGTTTAGAACGTTGATGTATTGGACCTTTTAGTGTTTAACGAACGAACTTTGGTGTTGTAAGGGTAGTTATCTACTTTCTGAAGAAAACCTGTGAAGGGATTTTAACTAAAATTGTTCAACCACCAAAGGAATAGACCTAGTGCCGATTTCGATTTTACGTAATCAAGTTACCTAGAGATCATCGTCGTGTTATATTAGTGCTTCTGTGACCTCTTTGGTTTTTGTCGCTTTTGCGGATTTATTAAATTAACGTTCTTGAAGTGCCACTTAATTGCCGTGCAGAGCGTGTTGAAATATAAGGAAACTTTCGCAGAATACTAAAATTATAGTTATTTAAATAACGTTAATAACCTTTTGGACTTGTAGTGTAGATAAAACTATTTGAAAGACAAAAGTTAACAAGCAAGTTGAGTGCACAAATTATTATTTTAAAAGAAGTTTTTAATTAATGCAGTAACATTTTACCGAGATTCAATCAAGGAATCGTTTGTGTACAAAAGAATAATAGACAACATTTTCACTCATCATTTTGTGTCAGACCTGGGAGACTCCGTATCCGTTATAGCTGTAATTGGACACCTGGTTCATTTTCGATTGTTGTAACACAGGAGAGGTGCTAATTTAGACAGTAAGGTAGTATAACATTGTGTTTTATTGAGTAATTTCAAGATTTCTTGTGTGTGTACTTCGAATTATTTTTTTTGTTAACGATGGTTTGAAAGCGGAGTCGTGTATCTTTTAATTTAAGTTATTGTTTTGGTTTAGTTATTTTAAATAATCATAACTCTGACGCTCCGCCTTCACACTTTTCATTTTAGTAGTAAAGGGCAATTGACCCTTTAGTAGCCTGGTTATATAATCCACGAAATATATATAGGTTAAGCCATTTAGAACGGCGTTACGCCGAGTCCTGGCCAGACCGTCTGTCGCCCCTTAAGAATTTGTTATCTTATATACGCATTATCGTGTGTTCACATTTATATTATATTTTTTTTTATCTTATTATAGCTTTGTTAGGTTTTATAAATTTGTTTTAATTCTGTGAAAACCCTTTTGTGTTACATAAAAATTTTTTTTTGCAAATTGCAGGTTTACCGGTAGTTTATGAGTTTAAGTTTTAACGTAACGAAGTTACAGTTTTTTTTTATTATTGAGTAATAGCGTTCAGTGTTTTATTTGATTTCTAGTTGAGTATTAATTCATTTAGAGTGCATTCTATAGCTTGTTTTTTTTGTTTTGTTTTGGTTATTATATAATGCCTAATTATTTACACTGAGGTGTAGTAACGTAACTTTATTGAGTGATTATCACGCTTTTGTTTGTCAAGCGTGTAGTGCTATTTTGAAGCCCGATTTCAGGTGGTTTACTGAGCTGTTGTCGGGGACACCTGGGATTGATTGCGGATAGGTAAGCGTATGTTTTTTGTATGTTTAGACACGCTATGTACTCGTAATTTTGGCACGACGTCCCTTATTTTGACTACCAAACATTCGGGCGCCCTAAACCGAACTGATTACGTCTTCATCCCCTATTTTGGCTTACGTACATTTTACTATTCTGGATGTGTAAAATTTATTAACATCATACCCACACCCATACGCTGACTAGTCGGGGCAAAAAGGCCAATTTTATCTGTAATCCCGTTCTACCACCCGTATAAATAATGAAAATCGTCCTGAAATATCGGCATTAGCGTTTGAAGCTGTTTATTACCCTTAAAATCAGGAGATAAATATGGGAAGACCTTCATTATTTTAAATTCTTGAAGGACTTCAAAGAATCTAAGACATATCGACGAAAAAGTTATGCTTGCTATTTCCTGAATATATTTATTTATTTATTTTAAGTTTTATCTTTATATCTGATTACAGGCTGAAAGAAATCTTCCACGTTGTGATCGACATATTCCATGTTGAATAGTACAATGAAAGTGAAAGAAAACATATCGAATTATGGGAAGTTACAATTATATTTAGAGCACCAAAATGAGGGATATGAAGCAAAAAAAATCAAAAATTCTATAACAGGATGAAGTATCAAAATTTTTGACAGAAGCGCCTGACGATACTTTTCTCGTGATTAAAGTGGCGTTAATTTTCGGTCTGTATGGGGCATGTCGTAGTGAGGAGCTATGAAAGTTAAATGTGAAGGATGTCGAGGATACCGGCTCTATTTTGGTTGTCACTCTCCATAACACTCAGGCAAGGAAGAAGCGTATATTCACCGTTATGATGAAAATGAGAGGAATTAATGAGATTGAGTTGTAAACGAGATATGTAAGCTTGCGTCCAAAACATATCAATTACTCAAGATTCATGAACAGTAAAGGTACAGTGAAACTTGAGGGGATCCACAGTTTCTACAAGATGCCGAAGAAAATTGCTCATTATTTGAAATTACTCAACCCAGACAGTTACACTAGACACTGTCTATGTCGAAGAACGTCAACTACTTTTCATTCTGAGGGTGAAGCGGATATCAGGAGGCTCAAAAATCATGGAGGACGGCGATCAACCATGACTCCAGAAGAATATATAGAAGAAAGCATTAACAATAGAATGGTGACTTCGAAAATTATTTATAATCAGCCATTATCGTCAAACAGTGGATGCCACAATCCATCAGATGTTGTCGTAAAACGTACTGAATTACAGTTGCCTCCTGATCGCAGCGATTCATCATTTTCTACGTCAAATGGTGGGTTTCATCAGGAGGTTTTATCAAAATCTTTACTACCATTTAATGATTTACAGCTAAAACATTGTACAAGCATAAGTTTTTCTAACGTTAATAGCAGTACGTTTAATATGTTTTCCAATAAATAATTCATAATTATTTATAAAGAAATGGTTACTATAAAGAAATGGTTGCTATAGAGAAAAGAGATACTTTTCTTTACGATTTGTAATAAGGAAATATGGTCTATTTCAGTGAGTGTCAGAAAAAATATTTTTGTATAATATTGAAGGTGCAATTTCATCTGTTTGATATCATTAAAATCAGTGGATGTTCGTTACTAGGACAATATAAGTATTACACAAATGTATTGCATACCTTCTGAGATAGTCACGCAAGACTAATCAACGGTGCTATGCTTTCTTGTCCTAGTAAAAATTACTTCTACAATTGACCTCCGATCAAGAATTTGACATTTCTACGTCAGGTAGCAAGATCAAGAACAGCGTGATTTAATACTGCTTGAAGAAAAATTAAATAATTTCAATAACAATTTTTTTTGGATAATTATTCAACCTCTTTTTAATACGTACGAGAATAGGCTACATTGTAAAAACAAAAACAATAATGTATGCTAGACACACGTTTAAAACGTCATGTCAGATAAATGCTAACTTTAAAAAAATTCCAAAATATGATCTATATGGTTAAGGTCTATATGTTGATGTTTCTATACGTTTGAAATATACAGCTGTTTCAGAAATATTTGATAAAAACCAACAGCTGCTCCTAATAAACGCCCTTTTCTGTTGCTGAATTTCTCCCCGAAATCTAATCAGCTCCAGGAGAAATAAAAATAAGCCTAAATACGAAATTTTAAGTGGGTACATGTTTTCGTTCTAGAGTTATTGTGGATACTAACGTTCATCCACACATCCAAACACTTACACGCACGCATGCACGCACACACGTGCGCGCACACAGGCAACATCATGGCCGATAAGTTGATTGCATAATTTTTAATACCTACATATGTATATGTAGGTTGGAACGTAAAAATGAATTGTCAGTATCAAATTATTCTAGAATTTAAACTTAATAATTCATATTCAATAAAAATTAAATAATGAAAAATCATAAAATATAAACTTGAAAAAAATAAAATTACTTAATATCCTACGGGCATAATAATTATATAAAATAATTTTAACACAGTTTTCAATAGCAACTTGCTTGGTTTCAAGAAAAATATTGAGAAATTAAGAACATTGCGTTTGTAAGCAGAACATTAAAGGGGGCTGGTAGAGCACAACAGAACTGGAATTTCTCGCCATAGTGTTCCGATGCAAGAAATTTAGGATATCCTCATATTATACATGGCCCACAAAGCATTAACTTTTTTACAGCAAATATTGATATTCTCGTTTACAACCATTGTGGTTAGCAAAAATACAAATTGAAAATTGAATTTTGCCAAGGATGTAATAATAGAGTTGCGGATTTTTGAAATGCTTTGTGGTGCTGACTTGCTTTACGGTTATGATATTGTGTTCGCAGATACTAAGGTTGATTTATTCCTCGACAATTAAGATACCTACTTATATTTTTGGTTTGAAATCGTGTACGTATTTATTATGTTTGTTATCAGTCCCTTATCGTGTCCTTCTCCGAATAAATTTATATTTATTTCTTCACAACTTCTAGACTAAGTCTATTGTGTTAATTTAGAACCTTTGAGAATAAAAAAATATTGTTTTCTTTAGGTTTTGATTTTCTTTCGAGTTCCTTAACCCCCACATTGCGTAAATAATTTGATTCGTTAGGTACATACATAAAAAGTGTTAATCTACGCCAAATTTTGAATGATACACGTTCGATATGAACTTCGCAATGAAACTTGTGTAAATAAACCACTCGGCTAACGCCTCGTGGTTTAACTTTACACGCCTTTCATTATGACGTTCATATCGAACTAGTATCATTAATAACTATAATGAATTAATTATTAAACACCAAATTACATTTTGTGTCTCAATAATTTTCGAGTATTACACGTATTTCTTTTATTACTAATTATCACATGCATACAGGCTAAAACCACGTCAGCGACTCCATCGACCGATGTGCGGAGGCTGTCCCACTCACCAGTAGACTCTTTGTATTTTTTTTTTAATTTAGTTTTATTTTCTATTACAATGTATTCAAGTTATTTTAGTTAGAAGTGTAAATATTTAGGAAATAAATAACGGTTAAAACGAATTAGTGTATTTGTCAAAATCAGGCCTCAATAATTACCCGAACCTTACTTTTCTCTGATTGAGCCTATAGTCTGGAAACATTTAAAATAAGTAACAGTAGCTAAAGGTCTACCTAACAAAGGTAAGGCAGACGAGGACAAGGTCTATCCCCAATCACCGTGATCAAAGTTAGAAAAATTAAGGAAACGAAAATATGCGAAAAAGAATCAAATATATTAACGACAAACAACTAGAGAATAAACAATTTAGATGGATGAAAAGTGAATATGAAGATTAGTATCAGTGTTGATATCCTATGGACATTGATAAATGTAAGTCTAATACAAGTTGGACAAACTGGGTAAAACAAATAGAAATGTGGCAGAATATTTAGATGTTTAATAGTACCGGATTTACACCAATAGAACCTCTAAAAGGAACAAGAAATCAACAATTAATAGAAACTATTGCAGTGGAATACACAGATAGTGAATCCAAAATTTTATTGGTAAGGAACAGAGTGAAAGCCAAAGCCGAAGCAAGGAAGACAAAACAGGACGAAAAAGTCAACATGTCGAACATTTAACATTTTCCTTAAGTTCAAAATAATGAACCTTTTTCAAAATAGATATTTTGTTGTGTAAAGGGTTTGTATTCAAACTAAAAAAAAAATCATTGTTCTAATAATTTGAGAAATATTGTGATACTCACTAGAATATTTGGAGCGGTTATTAACTACTTAGATCTAATGAAAATTTGGAGAAAATTGAAGCAAAAATTATCTATACCTGTCAACAGTTTCAGTAAGGATTTCGAAGAATTAACAAGTCTTGCGGCAAGAATATATAGCGTTGCCAATATCTTTAAGAAGGTATACATCAGACGTAAGAGAAAATTAAAGTGAAGTTGTTATTTTATAATTCATTTTATGGAAAATTTATGTGTTTGATTTTAATTCTGTTTTACTTATTCAAAAAGCAACTCACTATTTAAATTGAGATCTGAATTAAAAGCTAATGTACAGATCAAATCTGAATGGTACGTTTGACTGCACAAAAATCTCAAAAATTAGTTGTTCAGTCCAATAGTAAACTACGGTACTTAAAAATGATGAAAGTAATAAAGAACTTTCGACTACAACATGGTTTGTGTTCCGTACATTTAACGTTATATGTTTCCATTTATATTGCAATTATCTGTTTACCAATTATAGTTTCTTGTACTTTTCGAATTACAAGAAAAAAGAGCATTGATAAGAAGTAAGTGCATGTACCAAAAATTATGTTGTTTATTATTGCAATTTTAAGTCAGCATACATTTAAATTTTGTTATATTACGCTCAACTTACTTCACCATGATTAACTTTATTTTCTATTTGACGTCATTTCTGACAAATATAAATATAGCATAATAGTATATTTCTTCCTTAACTGCAAATTCAAAAGTTTAGCTAACTTTTGCCTTCGTTACTATGTTTGATCTTAATTGTAATTGGTTAACCCTAAAAATAAACAATTAATGTCCGGAGATCTAACCGGGCCTTATCGTTATTTATTGTTACCCTGAAATTGAATAAAAGAAACTTCGAGGATGGAAACGTAAGTTGTCACAGTTCGCGACAATAATAAAACAGATTTGATAAATAAATATTAAATTAAATAACAAAGAAATAACTATAACTCGGAAAGCTAAATTAAAAATAATGGAAGCATTTGGTCGCAAATAAATAACAGCGAGTCAGGAATCGTGTAGGGAGCAATCTGGTTAAAACGTGATGTGATTAAAGGGTATGTAAGTGAAAAATGTATATGTATATGTACACTGAGATATTCCTACCGTAAGTATACCATCTATTATTTATGTCTTTCTTGACTCTGTCTATACTTCTACTTCTTCCTTCCTTACATGTCGAGGCAGTAGACAAATAATTGCCCGGTAGTAGGACGATACCGTTAGTAGGGAATGCTACATCGTCCGGGGCACGACTTGGCCAGTAACCGGTCTGCTCGCTATGGTATCACTCAAGAGAACAATACAACTGCCTCGTATCGACCTGGCTACAAGGGGCAGTCAAGGACGAAACAGACAGGCCCCGTTGCTGACGACTGTGCAAGGAATGAATGGCGAGTCGGTACGTGGAATTTTAGAGGAATGCATGGTAAAGAATTTGAAATTGCGAATGTAATGTACGAAAGACACTTTGATATTCTGTGTGTCGGAGACAAAACGCAAAGGAAAGGATGCTGTGGAGATGGAAGATGGCAGCCTAGCACTATGGTCAGGAGTTGAGACTGAAGTCCACGGCGCAAAAGGAGTTGGGGTGATCGTAAGTGAAAGTGCGAAAATATGTGTTAAACAGTAGGAATTGGTATCTCATCGGATAATATGGGTTAGAATGAAAGTGGAGTTTCGAAGAATTTTTCTTATTGCATGCTATGCACCGGTGAATGTAGAAAGAGACCAGGAACGAGAAAACTTCTGGAATGAAGTAGAGAACGTGTTGAACGTATGTAAGCCAAACGAAAGAGTGATGATAGTGGGGGATATGAACGGATGGGTGGGTGTACAGAGAGAACATACCGAACGCGTTCCAGGAAAGTTCGGAAACCAAAGAGTCAGTGAGAATGGCGAACGCCTGGTGAACATCTGTGTGGAGAGAGGCCTGTTTGTATCCAATACGTTGTTTAAACATAAAAATGTGCATATGTATACATGGCAAAAAGGTGAATTCAAAAGTACGATAGACTTGATAGTGTATGATGGACGGCTTAGAAACCTGGTGAAAGACACAAAAGTAATGCGCGGATCGGAGTGTGGATCGAACCACTTTTTGATTATATCTAGAGTGTGTTTAGGGCAAAAGTGGGTCTGGAGAAGGAAAGCAAATGTAGTGCGGACGTCGAGAATTGGGGTAGATAAACTAATGGATAATGGTGCGAGAATAAAATACGCAGATGCTGTGAGTAAAGAGTTGAATATGAATGAAACAGTGTGGAACGAACAAATAAAAGACACCGACGTTGAAAGTGCATGGATAAGCTTGAAAAACTGTGTTGTCAATTGTGCCGTGCGGATATGTGGAAGAGCGACTGTAGGTAGATAGGAAAAATGTGCTTGGTGGAATAAGTCGGTAAAAAACAGTATGTAAGAAAAAAGATGCGTACATGGCAATGATTGATGCAAAAAATAAGACTGAGAAAAAGCGATTGTATGAGGTGTACAGATTAAGAAAGAAAGAAGCAAAGGAGGCAGTGAGAATAAGTAAAGAGGAAGTGATCGCTGTGGAAGGAAAGAAAATGCAGAATGATTTTGAGGGAAACAAAAAAACTTTTCTGGAAATGGGTCAAAAATACAAAACGTGGCCCAAAACGGAATGCTGCAGGAGTGATGAACATGAGCAACGAAATAGAATGGGACGATTCTGAAGTGAGGAAATGCTGGAAAGAATATTTCGGAAATCTGTACAGTAGTGAGGAAAGTAAGACTGAAGGGTTAAATAAGGAGAATGTAGAAGGAATGATGAATGAAAGTGAGAAGGATATTGGGATAAATGAGGTAGAGAAAACGGCAGGAAGGCTGAAAACGCCAAGGGGGCAGGAGTAGATGAAATCACTGCTGAAATGCCAAAGTATGGGGGTGCAAAGCTTATACGAAGATTGTGCGAATTATTGAATGTATGCCTTATGAGTGTAAAAGCTCCCAGGGATTGTAAGAGCGCGATCATTATACCACTGTATAAGGGTAAGGGGAACAAGAGTGATTGTAAGAACTACAGAGGAATAAGCTTGCTCGGCGTGCCTGGTTAAGTATTTGGAAGAATACTGATTGATATAGTACGAGGAACTACACCAACTAAGATTTGGGATGTGCGGGGTGGTTTCATGCTAGGGAGAGGATGTGTGGATCAGATGGTTGCTCTCCAGCAGGTGATCGAAAAGTGTGTAAGGGTGAAAAGGAAGCTGTACTGTGCGTTTGTAGATTTGGAGAAAGCATACGACAGAGTGAATAGGGAGATGCTGTGGGAAATATTAAATGAATATGGCGTAAATAAAGGCCTAATAAATGGAATAAGGGTAGTATACAACGGTAGTCGGGCATGTGTTAGGGTGAGAGGTGTGAGTGAATACTTTAATATTGTGCAAGGAGTGCGACTAGGCTGTGTGATGTCACCGTGGTTGTTCAATGCATACATGGATGAATGTGTTAGACAAGCATGTAGCGATACAAATGGTGTAATGGTTGGAGACGTAAATGTACGACTTCTGGTGTATGCAGATGACACAGCCTTATTAAGTGACAGTGCGGATGAGCTACAAACCGCTCTGAGGAAGTTTGATACAGTCTGTGAGAGCATGGCCCTAAAAGTAAACGTGAACAAAACTAAGATTGTGATGTTCAATAGGGAAGGTGGAAAGGAGAGTAGAGTATTTACCCTGTATGAATGAAATTGCGGAACCAGTGGACGAGTTGGTATATCTGGGTAGAACGTTCACTGCAGATGGTACAAGGGATGGCGAGACTGGACAAAGGGTCAATGCTGGAAGGAAAGTGATTGGAAGCATGTGGACGATAATGAGAAACGAAGGCATGAGCCTAGCTGCGAAACGAGCAATCTATAATGGCGTGTTTGTCCCGTCAGTACTGTATGGAAGTATGGGTATGTCAAAAAAAGCACGAAAGAAAATTAAATGCGGTGGGTATGAGATTCCTGAGAAGCGCATGTGGTAAAACGAGAAGGGACAAGATAAAGAATAAATGCATAATGACGGAGTGTGGCGAGGAAAAGACGATGATGGATAGATGTAAAAGTAGTACCTTACGTTGGTTTGGTCACATTGAGCGAATGAACAACGCAAGATTAACGAAGCAAACATATATGGGCGAGGTTAGAGGAAAGGATGGGCCTGGTAGACCGCAAAAAACTTGGTTGAATGTAGCAGAATATATGATAAAGGAAAGAAAGATAAGGAGTTTTAAAAATAAAAGGGCATGTCAGAGGCAATGTATGAATCTTGCGGAAGCTAGGGAGGTGTGCGAAGAAAGGAAAGCATGGAGAAAGATTGTGAACGAAAAATCAGCAAGAGACAGGGATTGTTTTTCCTACCCCGCAAGGGAATGGCGTGAAGGTTAAGTTAAGTTAAGTTTAAGTTATATTCGTCAAGAATGTAAGATAACCAGCGCGTTAAGAAAAGCTCCGTTTATACCAGCAAACGTCTCCTCGACTATTTACAGGGCAGAGAACAATATTTGGAACATATTTCGTACATTTCAATCAATGTAAAGCTTAATTCTCCCTAATATAAATATTAGAACAATGTGTTCCAGTATATGGCACAAACTTACATTTAAAAACACAGAATTTGCAACATAAAAATGGCACCCGATGTAAGGCGTGGGTTGAAAGCAATTTAAATATCGTTGTGCCACACAATTTGAGGCATTTTATTTTTTTATTGAGTATTAACGAATTTGAAAAAGAAAAAAATGGACACGTTTGCTAAAGAAGAGGAAATAGACATCATGGAAACACAGGAAAATACTGAGAAAATAGTCGTAGATCAATCAGTTGGGATAGGAAAAGAAGTCGTGCATATGTCGGAACCGAATTGATGCGACGAAGAAGTACACGACGGGGAAGAAGTACAGGACGAAGGAAGCGCTACCAGGAAAAGTACAGGGAAGAAAGTGGACGCAGCTGATGCAAATTTTCATAAAGGTTAATAAAAATTCAGACGACACGTACACAAATTGGGTGTTAAAAAAAATATGATACAGAACTATCTCATAAAGTTTGAGAATTTTAGGACAGATTTAAAGAAATTACGAAAGTATTAAGACCAAGGATTTAAACAAGTGAAAAATAAAGAAAAAGAATTATTCATATAAAAGTTGCTGGCGTAAATATTTAATAATTTGATTTTACCAAAATTACTTTATTTGAAAGTAATAAATGTGAATACTTTAGTATAAGGTATACTTGATCACGCAATTATTTTTGAGAATGTGTGGAGTATAAACTTCCAAAAGGTTAATGACCTTAATATATATATATATATATATATATATATATATATATATATATATATATATATATATATATATAGAGAGAGAGAGAGAGAGAGAGAGAGAGAGAGAGTGTGTATAGAATCTACCCACGTCCTTTGGCTATTTTTGTTATTACAAGAGATACAGAGTCGGTTAAATTAGCAAAATTGGGCAAAATTACATGATAAGAAAATTCAACATTGTTGCCAACTTTCTAAGATACCTGAAAATAACTAAAAATCGCCCAAATTTTCAATCGGCTGTATCTTTTTTAATATTCAAAATACTTATAACTTTTCGTATTTTGAATAATAAGAAAGATATAGCCGATTGAAAATTTGGAGGATTTTTAGTTATTTTCAGATATATACATATAATTTACAGTTTTATAATTATCAAATTCCTTAGATGTAAGTTACCTACACGTGCATAAGACAGTTATGTGTTGCCCACATAAGTTTTTTTTCAATCTACATAGAAATTAATTATATATCGTCACTGTTAGGTGAACGTGTAGCACATACATATTAAATTTATGCATTAATTTGTCAAAATATAACGCACTTTAATAAATGAACAGACTTAAGGAACGACTGACGTTTACCGAGAATGTCATATCAATGTGGCGGAGGTGATACGCTTTCCACTCTTGATATGCCATCTCTCCACCTATCGTTGCTCAAGGCATTGGCATCATTGAGTTAGCATAGGGGAGGAAAAGGGTAGCTTTTAAGTATTCAAGGAAAAGTGTTACGCTAAGTGAGATTTGTTGTCATAAACAAATGGTCCGCACTAGTAGTAAAAGCGGTGCAAATAAAAAAATAAACCGGTGTAAAATTGAAAAGTTAGTTCTTTACATTAACATATTATTAATGTGTATTCATTGTCAATACGTAATGATACACTACGTTATTAATAATATCAAATTAATGCCTGTGCAAGCGATTACTTGTATTTTAGAACATTTTATTTCTAAAAGTGGTTTTGAGTTATTACTTGAATATAGTATTACTTATATAAACATAAAGATATGAAGGCATTGTATTTTTTAGAAGACACAAACATGCACGTATTTGAATTGAAATATATTATTATTTATCTCAAGGCCCGCATATCTTTACTTACATTGCTCCGATGATTTTTGCATATCTAATGAAAAAAGTATTAAATAGCATTATATGCATTTTCAACCACAAATCTGGAAAAGCGGCATTTGTGTAAGACAATAACTTAGTATCAAGTAAATAATTTGTTTCTTAAAACTTTTACCGATTTAGATTCATATGCTATTTTAGATCTGCTCTTTAATGTACTCTCCTATTTCAGAAAGAATTGCAAACTTACATTTAGATAATAATAGAAATCAGAATTTATATGCAAAATTACACTCACAGGAAGACAAAAGGGCTTCCGATATATGTTAAGGCATCAACTAAAGCGGCCAAATGTTTATAGGGTTTAAATTTATTTAATTTTTAAATTTTTATTTCAAAAACACACAATTTCTCAATCTTCTGGGACGCTAGGTTATTCAACGATCTAAACTTTTTTAACCAATCAAAAACGGGAATCAAAATTTTAAGCTTGACAAACTAATTACCTATTATGTTTTCTGGCAAACTTCCAATATCAAAATAACAACAATTTAGGGATATTCTCTACAATCTAGGCAATGTACGAATAATTACAGGTTTCGAATAGCAATTTCGTCATAAGGGGAAGCACAATATTACAACATCTTTCTGTAAAATTGATTTTGTTCAGTCAGCTATTTTGATATTAATGTATATTTCAGTTCCAAGTAACAATCAGTTTCGCCTAGCAAGATATCAATAGCTACAGCTATACCTTTCATTAACAAAGTATATGTATTTAAGAACCTCGGCACAAACACATACACACGCACACACGCCCACACGCAAACACGCACACACACACACACTCACATACACCACAAGGGCATGCACACACTCACGCACACATGCGCACACGCACGCACTCACACACACACACACACACACACACACACACACACTCACATACACCACAAGGGCATGCACACACTCACGCACACATGCGCACACGCATGCACTCACACACACACACACACACACACACACTCACATACACCACAAGGGCATGCACACACTCACGCACACATGCGCACACGCACGCACTCACACACACACACACACACACACACACACACACACACACACACACACACACACACACACACACACACACACACACACATACATGAGCGCGCGCAGAAACACAGACACGCAAAGGAATTTATTGCTGCAATACACACAGCCACGGCTATTTTTTGAATTTGTATCTAATTTCACTTGATACAGTATTGAACACGTCTTTTCAAGTGACGTTTATCTCTTGGTATTTGATGAGAATTTAAAAAATCTTGACTACAATTCTTTTTTCAATATACATATATCAAAACAATATTTTTGAGATATATAAGATTTTAATTTAAAACTGTTTTATACATTTTTTATTTAACTTGACCAAACTATGGCAAGTCCTAGAACAAGACGAGCTTTACAACAACTTAAACCATTACATGAAAATGATGTAAAAAAATTATATTTCTCTTTATTTTGTTTGATCTTAAACTATTCTAGAAATGCTTTGAGTGTGGTGCTCATAATCCTCAATGGGTTTCCGTAACATATGGTATATGGATATGTCTGGAGTGCTCTGGTAAACATCGTGGCTTAGGTGTTCATCTATCATTTGTTCGTTCAGTTACAATGGATAAATGGAAAGACATTGAACTAGAAAAAATGAAAGTGGGAGGTAATTACAAAGCTAGAATATTTTTTGAGGCACAACCAGATTGGGACGATAACATGATGATACATCAAAAATATAACACAAAAGCTGCAGCACTATATAGGGATAAGGTAATATCAACATTTTTTATGGTTGGTTAGATATTTTTGTCATTTTAGATTTCTACTTTAGCACAGGGAAAATCTTGGGATGAGAAAAAATCTTCTGCACAATCATTCTCTGGAAATCTAATTAACTCTAACAGTTATAATTCTAACAGTCATTCTTCAAATACAAACTCCTATCAGTCTTATGGTTCTGATGGTTATCAAAATGGGTCCAGTTATCAGAATTATAGTTCATCTGACTTCAAAGACCAAAAAGAGGCTTTTTTTAATAAAATCCAGGCTGAAAATGCTTCAAGGAGAAAGTACGAGATTTACAAGTTATTGTAACGATTTTCTTGCAGTATACTAGAATATTTAAGATTTTGCATGATTTTAAACATGCATTAAACTTTCCTTTTGTATCTATTCTATGCTTATTAGAACGGTAAAAGAAGATACTTGAACCCCTGTTTTAAAAGAAAATCTTAAAGTTTGCCTACTGACTTCAAAGCTTCAAGTAGTCTAGCAATAATGTATGATTTAGGATAACTCAATTAACTCACAATATTTAATGTCCAATGATGCAGTGAAAAAGTGGTTTTTCGATCATAGTCTTTTTCCTGTTGGATTTACCAAAAAATGTAGGCATTAAAAATATGTACAAAATGAACTGTTCTAGTTAACAATTGGATAATTAGTTTACTTGCAAATAACGAAAAACCGTACAAAACTGTATTTTTTAAATTATTTACAATTAATGAAAAATAGGACTCTTAAAACATTTGAAAATCCTTGAAAATGTATCTCTTGTATAGTACAATAAGGTACCAAAGGCATGACATATATTTAATAGTTTTGCAAAAATACAATTGTTTATTAAAAAGGCATATTTTTAAAATTAATTTGTTGCCCTGGGAGCTATCGAACAGTGCCCAACCAGCACTAATTTTGTACGTGAAGAGCTGCAAAAAAACCACGGTTGCAAATTTAGTATTATCAATAATATAGGTGCTACCATATCTGGACCTTTTGTATCAAAAGGTAGGATTTTTCGTAAAAAAGGATGTCCTACGACCCTCAGAAGCCAAGATAACTTTTTTTTTGTTAAAACACTCCTTTTCCTGGTCTACATCATTTACTAAAATGTTCACTGTGTGATACTCATCGGTTGTATTTAGTTCTCAAGTTTAATAAGTATGTATGTTGCTGACATGTATATTTCAGTACTTACAATAAAATTAGTGCTGGACCTGGGAATGATACACAATGTGAAATGGAACAAACTAAAATGTATAGTACTATTAGATAAGAGTACCAAACAATAAAAAGAGTTTCTATACACTAATGTCCAATCGCCTTTTATTTTTAAATTACAGGCTTTTGAGGTTTTTCTTAATTTTTTAATTTTTCAATTCTTGGGATTGTAAAGAGATAATTGAACAAAAATTAGTGCACAGTATAACCTTCCCCATTTTGTGTCAGAAGATGAAGTTTATAAGTTAAAACGATTTACATCTTTAAACGGAAAAAATAACATTGCACAAACTGTCATTTTTTTACCTTTTTCCTCCATATACATATGTAGGTATAGAAGGTTATGTCACTTTTTTTTCTACTATCACTAAATCGACATATTAGCTTATTTTACAACTTTTGGCCAAGATTGGGCATGATGTCTGGATGTGTGTGTGGATGTAAGTTAGTATCCACAATAACTCCAAAACGAAAACACCTATGTACTTAACATTTTGTATTTAAGCTCGTTTTCATTTTGCTTGCAGCTGATTAGATTTTGGTGAAATCCAGCGATTAATTATTTTCAATCCAATTTTTTGATAGGACATGTAATTTAGCGGCAAAAAAATTCGTAAGTTAGTATGTAAGTGTTGGTTCAAATTTTTTCAATATCTGAATAACGATTCATTTTATAAGAAAAAGTGTAGACATATTTTTTAAAGAAAACTTAATTTATAAAGTTTCTTAATATAACTTTAGGTAAGTCTAAAAATGAATTAAATATGAACAAAAATGGCAAGTACTCACAAAACAGCTTCTTGACCCATTTCGTTTCCAAAAAATTCGTCACCTGTTGGAACAGGATTTTTTATCGTATGCACAGCTGCGACTGGTTGTTTACCAATGAAGCTGGTTTTAACCACGATGGTGTTTTGAACACACATAATATGCTTTATTGGAGCGATGAAAACCCTAATCAAACTGTAATACAGAATCACCGGTTTGGGTTTTCTATTAATGTGTGGGCAGGCGTATTCAACAATTACCTAATTGGCCCATTTTGATTGCCCAGGCGATTGATGTGATCAAATTTTTTTGGAAAATGAATTTAACACTTTATTAGAAAAATATTATTGGATATTATTAGAATAATGTACTACATGCATGGCGGCGCGCCTTCTCACTTTTCTCAAAGGGCAAGGGTATTTTTGCAAAGAAGATTTTGAAATAGGTGGATTGATCGTGGGGTCATGGTCACCTCGTATTCCTGATGTTAATAACATGTATGCCATAGAAATAAATAGTGAAGAGCAATTATGCAGATTTGAGGAGTCTGCTGTAGATTTCGTAATAATCCGAACATATTTCAAAGAAATATGGTCGGAACATTGGGAATGTGTGTTCAACAACAAGGTAGCCAAATTAAACACTTTTTGTAGAGCTAAATATCTTAAACTTTTTTAAATGTTGTTTAATCGAATATTTCATTAAAGCCTTTTCAGTTTATAAAAAAAAGCTTCAAGAGCCTGTAACTTGAAAACAAAAAGCGATCGTACATTAGTGTATAAGAACTTTTTTTATTATTTTTTTGGTCCTCTATTATGTGTTATGTGCACTGTTTGTTCTATGTCACCCTGTTTATAAAATATGCAGGAAATGTGTTAAGTGATAACTTTTACTTAAAAAACTTTGTTAAAACTGATTTACTTATAAAGATGCTCTTGTGCCTTTGTGTGTAATAAAAGAAGTTAGGGCTATTGATGATGGGAATATTCACTACTCTCAACCCTAATAAAAATTTATTAAATGTACTATTGCGCTCAAAAGATACTGGTACAGCGAAATTTGGGCTGTGTACATTTGGTTTGACGGCAGATAATCAATTGCGTTAGCAGGCTATGACTATGAAATATGAAAGTGACAGTTTCATAAAAAATTTGTCAAAACTTGTAACGTTAAGCCGCATCTTACAGAAATGCAAAAGGTAATTTAAGCGCCCGTTTGAGAGATAGCCGAAGCATTCAGCGAATTGTTAATGAACTGGTACTTACATTTGCAGCTTTTCTTAAAAAGCAGATATTGACGTGAATGAAAAAATTGTTAAGAAAAGGTCAACCTTTAAACGGACACATCATGAATCTAAATTTTACCGCTTAATTTTTCCGCAGGACATTAAGTGGTTAAGAGTAAAAAAGTAACTTTTGTTTTTTTCTGTATAATGATCAAGACATCATTTTTTTTTAATAACTCAAATTCAGAATAACACTGAGACAAATGTCAATACTTTGCTAAAAATTTAACCAAAATCGGAAAACAATTAAAAAAGGCATGGGCGACCAAAATTAACTTAAATTATCATTGTAAGGAATTTTTTGTAGAGGAGTGTATAATTATTTTAATTAAAAATATTGAAACATTTAAAGCTTGTAAAATTTCCGTTTACTTACAACTAATATAATACAATCTTACATTATTAAGCATATTACAGAAGTGGTACAAAAGAAAAATATGTAAGTGTAGGTATTATATCGGCCATTTCAAGTAAAAGTAACATTAAGTACTAAATTTAAAAGTTCTTTATGAGCATTTTTTTTTAATTACAAATTTTAGTTAATTTGGTCAAAATATAACTTTTTAATTGATCAGTGACTGTTTAGGAACCAATTTTTCCTTTTTTTTTTCAAGTGGGCTGTGATTAAACACAAGCTAGCTAGCATTATTTGCGTCTTATTTGTGAGTTTGACAGTTTATTGTGATTTAAAAGTTCTCTAAATTTATTCAACGAAGCTTACAGTTCTTGTGATTTGCTTTAAATTCGATAAGTATACTTTATTTTGTCCCGTCCACTCCAAAAACAAATACTTTTATTTGTATAAATCACAATTTTTTATTTTTTCTGCAGTTTAAGTTTTTGTTATTTAAGTTAAATATAAACAATTTTAATATATTTTTAGAATTTAAATAAAAGGTTCAAAAGTGTCCCGTCCACCCCAGTTCACAAGCTAAATTTTATATTTCCTTGTTATAGATGAGGAACAATGCGTACAAAAAAGCAAAAGAGATAAAAAATAAGAGAAAAGTTAACGCTGGATCCAGTTAGTTACTGTTTACTTGAACAAAAGGATGCAAGACGAAAAAAAACTGTATAGACAAGCACAAAAACAGAAAATGGTTGATGGTTTTGTTTTACGGTAAGATATGGAAGAAGGAAAAAGAGGGCGACAGAAAAAGGGTCTATAGAGCAAAAATTAAAATGCAGTTAAGGCAGAGAAATGGCAAGATATGTTGCGAGTCCAGCTTTAAATCGGCACAAGCTTTGGGAAGGGCAATGAAGAAAGTTAAAAATGTACTACCTAAATGTGACGAGAAACGGAAAGAAGTTGTAAAACGGTTGGCTAAATATGTTATCCCGGATCTGAAACAAGGAAATGAAAACTTGCAAAATAAAAATAAAATTGATACTAGTATAGTAGAAAGCGTTCAAAAATTTTATTTGTGTGGTGACATTAGTCGCCTGGCCCCTGGAAAAACGGGTTGTGATTTCAGTAAAAACAGAGCAAGGAAAAATAAATTACAAAAACGACACATGACCATGATAATTCGTGATATACTAATGAAACTGACAACATTTTATGAATCTGGACCAAAAAACGTACTGTTAAGTTCACAGATGCCTCACGGTGTGTGCGTGTGTGTGTACCACGCAAATTTTAATTATTTGATAGAAGCTATCAACAAGGAAATACCATCGTTCCCAAGAAACTCTAAAGAGCTATTATTAGCTCTGTGTTGTACACTAGATGATAGTAAGTGTATGAATGGATCATAAGAGTTTTGTGAAGATAATATTGAGTATTGGTCTGATACCTTTAAGCAAAGTGACTGAAGAATTGATACCTTTAAGCAAACTGACTGAAGAGTGTTTGGAAGAAAGCGTTTCATGGAAAAGCTGCAAAAGTACCCTTGATTGATAATAATTATTGCAAATAACAGGTTCTTTAAAACGAGCCTTAAATTCACTACAGGAACTTCTGACTAAATTTAAAATTCATCAGTGTATTACAACAATTCAAGAGAGAAAGTTGGAACACGCTAAAAGAGGTAAATGAACGTCGTGCAGTGTTGCAGGCAGATTTTGCAGAAAACTATTCCTGTGTTAGCCAAGATGAAATTCAAAGCCCACATTGAAAATACAAGCAAGTAACTATATTTACCGCTATTGCCTGGATTGCTAACAAATTGCACTCATTTGCTTTAGTTAGCGACGATCTTACTCATGACAAAACTTGCGTTTGGGTTTTCCCAAAAATATCCTTTGGCTACGAAATTCGTATTCATCATTCAATGAACTTAATGTATTCTCAGATGGCTGTGCAGCGCAATTTAAAGATCGATTTACCTTATTTAATTTATGTTTTCTGGAAGAAGATTCTTCACCTTTTTGGAACTTGTAATTTTTTTGCCACTTCCCAAGGCAAAGGAGCTATGGGTGGCAAGATATTCGTTTTTTGAAGTGAGTCAGTCGGAAGTAAAAACAATCAATGTTCTATTTGCATCAAAAACTCAGGTGGAGGACCATAAGCCATGCTTAATAGTTGTTGGGAGCACATAGCACCACTAGAAGGGATTCAATCTTGGCACTCCTTTAAAGGAATTGATACTGAAACGTTATCAATGGGCCTGACAGAGTTAAATAATTTAAAGTATAATTAATAATAATTGTAAATAATTGTAAAATATTTTTCATGCTAACTATGTTTAGAAATAAATTTTTTTATAAAATATTAAATTTTGTTAACAATCTAACTAAAACCAAAAATTGTCTACTCTACCAACTGGCAGCCCTATCCATCATTTTAAGAGATCATTATTCTGTTGCTGAAAATATATTTTTCGTAAATTAATTGTCATTTCAAAAAGTATGTCTTTGAAAAATATGCAAAAAAATCTTATGGATTTTTCTTGCCCCTTCCACCCCACAGTTTAGCATCATTTAACTCAACATAAAGATAATTAGCAGTTAGATAATTTTTTTAAAAAGCTCATTGTGGTGCGACGTAACAGTATTTTTTTTATTATTGGTATCACTAGAATAGTAAATACTTTTAAACATTAGGAATTCTAATTTATCCCCTGCACCTGCTTGAAATGGCCGATAACAGATAATAGAGTACAGGACTTACCTAAAAGATAAGTACTATGAACGTGTTGTGAAATTTTTTATTCTCATATTTTTTTAAGTAATATTTTATTCACTTGATGAATTTGGCAATAATTTGAAATATGCAGATTTATGATCTGACTCCGATATTGTACCTGACTTGTGTAAAATGTTAAGCATAGTTGTTTATATTATCCTCGCCAGGAGTCTTTACCGCTACGTCATTAATTTATGAATTTAGCTATCCAATTTCCTTATACTGCCTTCTCATATAAAACAGTGAATTAAATAAGGAACATCTCGAGCTGCATTTAACCCTGTTTTAACAAACCTGGGTAAAAAACGACCACGCAAGAAAACAAAATATGGCGATCTAGCTGAAACATCCAAAATGGGCATAAGGAATATGTTATACAAGTATGTATGCACAAAGTGAGTAATATTACATCACAATATTTTACACTTGTTTGGCATACTAATTTATTTACAGAAGAACATGTCACAGTTGCAAGTTTAAATGCAGAAATTTGTAACAGTCACATATTAATTCCTCGTGTAGTCCAGTCGCTAGGTTTCAAATTCAAAAAAGACTCCAACCATAGAGCTTTATTGGAAAAAAGTTACATCGCAGAAATGCGAATTAAATTTCTTAAACAATACATTATAGAGATCAATTCACCTAATTGTCGGCAAGTAAACTCTTTTAATTAAAATCATTATGGGCTAATTGTGTGCGACATGCTGAAGAAACAAAAAAGCAATGGTATAAATGGCAAGAAATGTTGGACATCACAGTTGATTATTAACATCGGAAACTATTCTGAAAGCTCGGATGTAGATAGTGACTCCGATTAGAAGTTTTACACTTCATATTTTTACAACTACAATTAGTAATACAAGTGTGTTAGTTCATATTTAATACAATTTCTATTAGTAATGTATTTTAATTATGTAAGTACAATATATTTTGTGGTAAAATGGTTTTCAAGATGTTAATTCGCACATTTCCCATAGAATTTATGTTCCACATTAAATGTTATCTTCGTACGAATAATAGTTCCATTTTATTTAGGCACGTAACTTAATATCCATTTTGTGTAATAATGTTACTGCCTTATTGTGGACCACCATTTCTATCTAATTGGTAACAACAATAAGAAATTATGATTATGAAACGTAGTAGCCTTGCGAGGTATAAACAGTGCAGCTCGATAGTTGTTCCATGCAAATTGTTTAACCTATAAATTGAATTTTCAAACTATCAATTGTATGATTGTGTATCAGCAACTACAGCACAACCATTCTCCTGTTTTTATAGTTCCGCTACAATTACTAAATGTTTACATTTTGTTGAAAATAGCATTGTGGTAATAGGGTAGCAATGTGTTATAACCTACAGGCTGCAAAAATAATGCACCAAACAGGTGTTAGATTTCAAGAACATTGTTTTTCAACTGTTATCATTACGATAATCAACATTCTCTAATTTTTACAAATAAATCACACTAAATACGTAATTGTATTTTGGAATTCTGCAGCTTTAAATGCTGCCATATCGGGGTATATTTTCTAATCAGAATTTATTATAACGAAAATAATTTTGACTCATGTTTTTCATATTACACCATATGATTGTATGTGGTGGCAGCGGTAAACACTCCTGGCGAGGATAGTACTTATGTTAATACATTCTAAACATCAATGAATAACAATAATAATAGTATAATGTGATCTAAAATTTAATTTTATTTATAGTGATTTACCTCCTAGTCAAGGTGGAAAGTATTCTGGTTTTGGTTATACCAGGGAAGCACCTCCACGTAGTCAATCTCAAGAATTCTTTGATAACACACTGTCATCACTAGCTAATGTAGATTGTGATACATACATTTATCGAGATTTTATAATAAATGTTATCTTTTAGGGTTGGTCAATATTTTCCAACACTGCCAGTAAAGTGGCTAGTAGGGCTTCTGAAAATGCACTGAAATATGGAGGCATGGCTACACAAAAAGTCGCTGATATAAGTATTCAAGTTGGCGAAAAGGTATTTTTATTTTTCTTTGTTATTTCTTGATTATGTTTTTTTGTTTTTTACCTGCATGATTAAATAGTTATTTTTTCTTTTTGACTTAGGTTAAAGAAGGTACTTTATTGGAAGGCGTAGGAACACAAGTTGTATCTTTTACAAACAAGGTACATAACAACAAATTGTTTTTATATTTCCCACGCTGAGTATACACTTTTAATGCAGTTTAGAGTTTGTTGTTAGTGTATACATAGGTGAGGATCTAAAAATTAACGAATTGTAACTAAGGTTATGTACTAACAAGCTTCTAACGCAGTCCTAGCTCCTATTGAATCGTTCATATATATTTTTCTGTAAGTATATATTCCTTGGATTAAGAATTGAAACAAACTTGACTTGTAATGAGAAATAATAAATGAGGAACTATTTTTTTATGTCACTGTAAATGGTGATATAATTCTACTTCATATTTTAGTTCCTTTTGTAATAGTATATTTAACATGTTAATCACCACGTCAGTTAATGGTAAAACTTCCACTAGAACCAAGTTGTTTTTTTTTTTAATTATTTGATAGATGATATATAATTAACTGTTTTATTCCTGATTTAACATATTTTTTTGCACGGATATTCTAAAACAATACATTCTTTGTGTCAAATGGCAGCTGTATATGTGTGACAATATTATAATATAATGCACTTAGTAGAGCATTTATGCAATCAGTTCAGTTTATTCTAAAACTTCGCAAAGTACTGTTCTCCACATTGCACTTTAAGTTTCATTATGTGGCTAAAGAAAGTATTTAGCTGAAAACGAATTAAGAGAAATTGGTGAAAATCTAGTAGTTCGTAGGACGAAGTGCAAGATTTTAGTGTAGACCATTTTGTGGATGATCCAGAAGGAAAATTTTATCAGATGATGACTAAGATGAATCTGAAATAGAAGGAAATATAGAATAGTTAGTTGCTGATTTGATAATAACAGAGACGGATGTGCGATTCAAAGATGTCCAAGAAAATCTTGCAGATTTCGTCGAGGATGAGAAAGTTGAGCCACGTGATCAAACAGAAATAAGTGAGCCGTTTACCTATAAATGAACCTATTTCATGGAATGATTACAAAAGGTGCCAGCATTGTGTGTAACTCCAATTTGCCAAAGTTTTCAGGAGAAATAATAAACTGTTTTGTTTATAAAGTGTACATAGTATGACAAATGTAGTGAATTTTTTGTACAGTAAATATCATTTAGCTGAAACAATCTCCTTATTTACGCTTTTACGACAAATCAGGTTTTTTTTTGTGAAAATTGGAGATATGCAGTTTTATGTTTTTATTTCTCATATTAAAAACTGGAAATACGAATTTTTCTTAATAAAATACCAACAGTTCATAAAATACCACGTTGTTTATTAAATTAATCAAAAAACATTTTCTGCTTTAAAAAACATAAATTAACAACTTGGTTTCTTTAAAACTAAATTAACGATTTTTATTATTTGTGAGGAAGATTATTGTAGATCGTGATAGTCGGATTCGATGCTTGCCTTCAGTTGTTGAAGGAGCTTATATTTTTCGGATTTAATTTTAATTTTATTTTTGTGTAGTTGTTTTAAATTTTCAACATTCGTTGGTCGAATAGTATGAATGTTCAGTAGGATCGGCAAAGATTACCATTCCTCTATTGAATGACGCAGTTTAAAATGAACTCCTTCATTTGAATACTTTAACGTTTTTAAGTCATTTACGGTTGGTTCGCCAACAATTTTACCAGGTCTAATAGATTTTAAGTAGTTTAGGTCACACTCTGCAGTAATGTGATTCCAACTTTGGCAGAGAATCGAGAAAAGCATGTAGTGTGTCAGTTTGTTTACTATGGAGAACAGGAGGTATTTATGTATCTGAACTTTGCTCCTGATTTATTTCACCAGTATTCGAAATACCACTCTTTGCCCATTTGTTTATTACCCATTCTTGTGTACTTATCGTGTTAAGAAACATTGTTTTACAAATTCTTTTGCCCAAATAAAATTGGTTTGAGTATGCGCTTCTGGAAACATCATTAGCACTTCTTTTTCTAGAGGTCGGATGGACAGAGACATGGTCTTTGACAAACAACTTCTTTTCTGCCCATGTATATTGCCAGAATTCTGGAAAAATAGTTTCTCCACCTGGCCCAACTGTCTACATTTATTACACTTAATTTATAGAGGCAAACCTTCTTCATTGTTTTTGGCTCTTTCGTACCTCCACTTACCGTCTTCTTTCCTTTTCCCAATATATGATTTTCTTTTTTCTCTGTTTAGTCGATTTATATTTTCATGCCATGTGTTTCTGTTTATGTAATATTTTTGGGACCGTTTTCATCTACGATTGTCATCTTTTGGTGACTTTTCAGAATCGTTACTAAGTTCATTCTATTTGCAGCTGATACTACAGTTTTCTGAGCTTGTATCAAATTCATGATCGCCATTTATTGTTGGTTCAATACTGATACTCTCTACACTATTAAGACAATCTCCAGAACAGGAAGGTATTCTATGATTGACGATATTATGTTGATCAACTTCCATACCATTATACTCATCAGCTGAATTTTGAATACCAATCCTCTCCAGTGGACCCACGTTTTTGTCTAAAAATATATCACAATAAATATGTATAAATAAGATTTAAAATTAAAATAATATTTTTACCATTGCTGTTCAAGAAGAGCACTTGAATTTCATCACCAAGATGTTGACAAGGTTTATTCAACACTTCATCAAACCCTGGCATAATTTCGTCACGCTTTAGATCATCAGTCTGATTAACGAATTCGTCAGTAATTTGAGTTTCTGCTGGGCAACTTCTTTCGCAACTTACAGTATTTGATCTGAAAAACACATAGATCCCTATTACATTATTATCTTTATCGCTATAATAACGCAAGACTTACCACAATCATTTAGAAATACTATTTCTGCTTCTTGAATTGTGTCCACTAGATCGATGATAATGTTATCGATGAGTTGTTCTGTGACGATTGGAAATACGTTTGAAGTATCCGTTATATTATTACCTCCCAAATCACTAATATTGACGACTTCTAACGCTTTAAAAATTCGATCTATTCGTCTTGCCATAATCTATTCAACAAAGAAAGTTAGTAAAACCTCTGCAGAAAAATACGTAACTGCTATGCAAACAGACATAATTCATCTAAGAAAACTGTGTAACTCCTTTGAATACAAAGTGTTGTAATATAAGCGCAATAGCTATTATGTTTCGCAATAAATTTGAACTGATATTGCATTTCATTCACTTCTCAGACAATGAAAGCCTCATTCTAGGTAATACAAGATACAGACCAAATTTCAAAAAAGCTACTTTCCTGGTGAAGATTTTGTCATTGATGAAACTCTTGTTGTTCCGTGAAGAGGCAGGCTGATTTTTCCTCAGTGTATTCCTAATAGAGCATATAAATATAGAATAAAATTATTCAAGCTGTGTTCCATTGAAGGATATACTTGGGCAATTAAAATTTATTCAGGAAAATTAGAAAATAATATCAAAAGTATTGGGTTAGCTGCAAAGGTTTGCAAGTAATTGTCAAAACGATTACTAAATGAAGGTAGAACATTGTACATTGACAATTTTGACTCTAGTTATCCCTCGGCATTGCCTTTTCATCGCCAAAAAATGCATTTTGTTGGTACTCTCAGAGCCTCAAAAAAATATTTATCCAAAAAAGTGATACAAGCAAAATTAGGTAAAGGACAAATGGTATCAAAAGAAGATGAAAATGGAATTGTAGTATTAAATTGACGAGATATTCGTAATGTAATGATATTGTGTACAAAACATGCTCCTGAAATGATTAGTGTACATAAGACTTCTACAAGTATTTGAAAACGATCTGTTGTGGCTTATAATATTGGGAAAAATAGGACTGTCTATCTGACCAAATGGGTTCATATGCATCAACCTTGGGAAAAGGAATAAAGTGGTCTAGGAAATTATCGATTGAGTATATACTTGGCATAACAGTTGTCAATACATACATGCTTTATAAAAAATGCCATGGGTAAAAATATACAAATGCGAAATTTTTGGCAATATTTGACAACAGAAATGTTGAAATTGACATCTCAAACCAATCCTCATGTACTATCTACCAAACTGGATTCTAACAAGAAAAAAATAAGAAGAATGTGCGTTATTTGTTATGCGAAGCTAAAAAAAGTAGGATCTTCAGGGGCCATACTTTCGAAATGCAATGGAAATTTACTACTATTGTCAGTCATGTGGTGACACAGCCTCGTTTAAAAGAGCGAATGTCGGATATGTATGTCTGACGCTGCGTCCAAAGATACTAACTGTGTTCTCCAATTACAGTTGATGTGGTGATCAACGTGTTGTGTAATGCATACTGTATAAATTTAGTAATGGAATGGACAATCTCTAAATTGAAGGTAGCCAACATCAAAATATGATGATTAAGCTCAACATTATTCAGGGTGTGCAAATAGTATTGCACCAAATGGGATTATGTAGAAACGGTTTGACGTTTAGATTTGACCTTTGGTGGGGTTAAATAGTAGATAAATACCCATATTTTGACATGAGTTTCATTTGTTTTGTGCGACTGGTGTTTGTCAGAGACAGCTATCTTGAATTTTTTTAAATGGCAACCTAGGTTGAGTTTGGTGTCATTTGGCAGGTAATTGATTTAGAAATACAGCACAGTATATCATAAGATTGTTTATTCTAAAATAACGAAGAAAATTAAAATATTAAACAAATAGTTCAAGTGAATAAAACAAAAGAATTGAACAAGAAAATTGAGTTACTTAATTGATGAAAATCACAATAACTCCTCACATTGTTGTCCATTCACTTCTTGCGACTCTACATGAGAAAAACAAATTTTTGTATAAGTTGTATTTATTTACAGCCCTTTGTCCAGAAAATGTTCCCTCTATAAAGTTAATTTGGCTTTTTAATTTTCTTCGTTATTTTAGAATAAATATGCTTATGAGATACCGTAGTGTATTTCTAAATCAATTACTTGTCAAATGACACCAAACTCATCCTAGGTTGCAATTTAAAAAAATTCAAGATGGCTGCCTTTGACAAACACCAGTCGCACAAAACAAACGGAACTCACATCAAAATATGGGTATTTATGTATGTTTTAACCCCACCAAACGTCAAATCTAAATGTCAAACCGTTTCTACATAATCCCATTTGGTGCAATACTATTTGCACACTCTGTATATTTTGAAATATTGCAATTGAAAATTGTCAACATTCAAATCGGCGTTTGTTATCACATGTTAACATCTAGAAACATTAATTTCAAAAGTGGGGTATGGCCTTCATTCCTATGTTAATCTTGTATGCTGCAGTTTCTACTCGTACTCCATAATTGCAAACACATAATATTGTATACAAATATACATTGAATCTATGCAAATGCAATAGTACAAATAGTTTTTACACAGTGTTCTAATTTGTCAGAAATCATTTTTCTTAAACATTTTATGAATATTACCTTTTGATCGTGTTCTTGCGTATTATCAAAAAAGTCAAAAGTATTATTCAACTAAAATTTTTCCACAAATAGATATTATAATAATGGTATGGTGGAAAAAAGCTGGTCTTTATACTACTAACGTACTTTCAAATTTGGCGCCAATATTTTATCATAAAACATTAGTTGAAATAGTTTAGCTTGTGACTTGCAGGTTGGCAATGTACAATTTCTTTTTGATAACTAATTTAAAAAGCACTGTTATTTATAACAAGCATCAATCAGTTTTGGTTATAAAACTATAATAAACTTCAGTAATACCTGTGGATATTTCTGAGAAAATCTGATACACTGTTTTGATTATCATTGCTGTTTTATCATTGAATTTCTAACAGGTGAGAATCTGTATAAAACTTTTTGAAGACTTGCAGACAATAGATGACAATTTGACTATAGTCGGGCTGGCGAGAGGTGTCTTATGACTCATCTTTTGAGATTTTAAAAACGTATGTCGTTATTGGTTCATATACTTAGTAATTTTGAATACCAACAAAACATCGTCAATGTTTCTAGGTTATTTTCAAATTTAAGCCGCGCTATCAAATTTAAATAAAATTATTGTTCGAATATCTCGGGATTTAGCATCCTAAAGGTCTTAAAAATCCCCATCCACTCGTATAAATAAAGTCGAATTTCGTGTAAGGTTTGTTCGCACTTATTCTGGCATGTAAAGTCCACCGAGTGTGGGTAGTCATATGATAAAAATATATTGTACAACTGTAAACGATTATCAGAACCGAGACCAGGTCAACAAAATTTCAGATCTATTTTACAAATTAATTATATCAATAATTTTCAATAAATGAATTAGCTAGCAGTAGGCACTGCCCGAATGAAGTGCGAAAAGTTTGCTTAATTGCGGAGGATCGTTTTTAGTCGACAGATCTCACTGCGTCAAAAGAGTCAAGACTGTAATTTTGTTATCGAAGCCACTTATAAATAACTGATTTTGTCATAAATAAATACACTATATTGGATGTTAAAAATAAGATTTATTATTAGTTAATAATATAACCGATTTTAAAAATCTCCGTTTACAGTTTGTCTATATATATATATATATATATATATATATATATATATATATATTCCACTTTCAGCATATCGTTCGAATGAGGAATGTTGTGTTTTCTTAAAAATTGAAGATCTTTCTTCCAACTACTTGAAGGTAATTATTCTACTAATGTAGAATGATAACTGGCATTGTCAAGAATTATCAAACTTGGTTTTTCTAAATTTGGTAAAAGCTGTTCTTGAAACCATTTTTGAAATAAATCAGAGTTCATATTATCGTGGTAATCTGCTGTCCTACTTTTACTGGAAAATACCAATGATGAATTAGGTATAAAACCATCCTTGTTGCCAGCACTCAGTACGATAAAACTAAAATTTATTCGGTTAACAATATTTTTAACAAATTGGACTATTTTAATTACCTTTTTCCTTCTCCTAGCGGTTTGTTTTTTGTGCTTTTCAAATCATTATGCCATGATTTTCGAACTCTTCCTCGACTAAAAATCCACGTCTCATCCAAAAAGATCGTAACTAATTTCACAACTTTTATTAGCAAAATATTTTCGCAAAAATTTTGCTCGAGCACCAGCAATATGAACCTGCCCCATTAAACGCCTTCTTCCATCGTTAACTTTGAATTCAAAACCAATTGTTTCAAACTCGTTTTACTGATGGTAAATATTTTATCTTCTTTGAGTTCAGTTTGGAGTTTTTCGATAGTAATATGTGAGCCTAAAATTAAACAGTGATTAACTCCATTTCAACAATAATTTCTGAATTATTTACCAGTTGCATGCATGGTGTAAATTTTTCGTTTCAAAACGTTTTTCACGTATTCGTTCGCATCCTCTGACTTCAACTTCAAACGCCGATTTCCCAGATTCTAAAGCGAGAGCCATTCTTGTCTTTGTCTTAGTTACGGTTTTCTCGGAAATGCCGCATGCGAGAGCAGTTCGCTGCAACATAATATTACATAAATATAAATTTAAATATTGAAAATTATTAGCGTACCCCCTCCCGTTATCGCGTTCCATCTCGAAATAATGCAGTATATTCATTAACATTACTTGAGTTTGGCTTTTTTACCTTTTAATGACGTCATTATTTGCTGCAAATAAATAAATACATTCAATCAATTATAAACTTACCTCGTAATAGTGAATATTAATAATAGTTTTGAAAAAAAACTGTTGTTTACAAATGCAATGTAAACTAATAAATTACGAAGCAAAAGATAAATTATTATAACTACAAAACACGATGCGATTATACGAAACGAAATACGAAGAATAATTTGAGGTTAAATAGCCAAGAAGACATCTGACAGCGTCATGCGCTTTGACCTTAGAATCGACATACGTTTTTAAGTCCTGCATTTAAAATATATGGCAGACGTATAAATTATAACCCGTCATTCTTTAAGTGGGAACTTCGCACTAAGATAAAGGGAAACAGATGCATTTCACAGTAATAATTATATCCTCATTCTCGAGACCGCCATGAGACACCTCTCCCCGGCGCTACTATATTTATGTTTCGTTGAGCAAAGGAGAGAGACCAACATTGAAACTGTAAATTTTTAGTTTGTCTGTGAATTGCTAGGTGGCACTCGTGATAAAACTTGGTATTTCAACCGTTAGCGATCAACACTAAATTTATTTGGTTCTATAGGTACATTAAATTTAGAATCTTTAAACGACAACACAGTGTAGTATGTCTTAAACTGACTTGCATTAACTTTGCTTTCTATTGATTTGTATTTACTTGTCTAGTCGTTATTAAAAATCTGCTTAGTGTAATGTCATAAAGAAACGGTTGTGGTGAATGTAATTGCATACCACCCCTATTTTTGAATGTGCTATACTAAATTCATTAGTATTTATTAAGTGAGAATATGTTCAAATTGCAGTTAAGCTACTGCAAAATACAGATTTTTACTGAAAACCTGCTTTCTTCCCAAATTTTTTTATTGCGTCTATAAACACCGTTTATTATTATACGGTAATAATTCTATTACGAGATTTATAAAGAGATCTTATTGTAATTGTGTAATAAAATATTTATTAGCGTTTTATAAGCCAATTTTGGTTGCTGTAATACACGATTATAAATTTTTATACCGGGCGTATGCGCTGTGAAAACTCAATCTGTCATTTAGCTACAAATTTTTGAAATTCGAAATTATTATATAACCTCAAATATGGGTGTTTAAAAACACATATTTTTTTGGGAAAAATTAGTACGAACGAATGACGTTTAGCTGCATTAATAGCTGTTCCGGTGGTTACTGCCATGATGTGTTTAGTTTTAATGGATAACTCAAATAAAGAAATCCTGCAACCGAAAAAAACGCGAAGATTTAGGTCAAGGTTTGATTAGTATGGTGGAAAGGGAACTTAAAAACGAGGATCCAGATGCATATCAGAATTTTTTAAGAATGAATGCTGCTCAGTTTGATCAATTATTGGAATTGCAACTAATTAATCACGATATTGTAAGAATGAATACAAATATGAAGGAATGTATTTCACTAGAAAAAAGGCAATACATAACAATGCTTATTCCTAATTATGTCATAATTACACATATTATAATTATTTTTATAGGTTGACTATAACTTTGCGATTTATAGCAACTGGTGAATCGTATCGTTCGCTCGTATATTCGACAAGGATTCATGAGAGTACATTTAGATAATTCCTGAGACACTGAAGTCACTATACAAGCGTTTGAAGGAAACACACCTAAAAGTGAGTGCTTTAATGAATATAATAATACATATCACACTTATTCACATCTTTATCATATACCATCAAATGCATTGGAATGGAATCACATAGCTAATGGTTTCCATGAATAGTGGAATTTTCCTGTATGTATTGTAAATGTCCACCGGCAAGTGCTGGCTCCTACAACTATTATTATAAAGGGAACCATAGCATAATACTGTTGGCTTTAGCGCATGCTAATTGTAAATTTCTCTATATTAACGTGGGCGTCAATGGTGGAATAAGTGATGGAGCCGTCTTTAGAGAGCCAACCCTCATGACTGCATTGTATAGAAACCTACAAACACCAGACACATGTTTTTCTAACAAAACTGGAAAAACACCATATGTCGTTATTGCAGATGATACGTTTCCTTTAACTTGAAGAATTATGGAACCTTTTGCTCAATATGGACTTGACAGAGAAAATCGAATCTATAATTAAAGAGTTTCACATGCTCGCATGGTTATTGAGAATGTGTTCAGGATACTTGTTAATCGATTCAGAATTTTATTGAATACGATCCGATTATCTCCTGATAAAGTTGCTTCGTCCAGGTTAGAAATGTGTATATTTGATTTGGACATCCTAATATGTACTCGATCCTTTAGGATTAGATCATAGTACCATAACGATGGTGTGTAAATCTAAACACAGATGTTACATATAATTAAAACAGCAATGTTCTTAACGACCTATTGCTCACCTCATCCGACCCTTGGCCACTTTGCGTCTTTAGGTTGTGTAGGTGTTCCACTATCCATTAAATTTTTTTGTTACATTGTTTTCCGATGTACCCAGGCACACAGTATTAGCCAAGACTTTGCCTATTTCTGTTAAACAGGCTCAC
This sequence comes from Vesta saturnalis, assembly GCA_036346205.1. Lineage (NCBI taxonomy): Eukaryota > Metazoa > Arthropoda > Insecta > Coleoptera > Lampyridae > Vesta > Vesta saturnalis. The sequence continues at coordinate 1,495,442 of JARFJB010001883.1, forward strand.
CTTTTAGGTTTATTGTGGTATCCCTTGAACTTTATCATGAATAAACAAGAGTATTTCTGATATTCCCCAATCAATTGGGTGATCTGTGCATTTGTCCACATTTCTCTTCAAAAAAAATCACAACCACAAACCACCTTGTGAAACGAGAAATGAGTAGAAACCATAGATATCTTACTTAATAACTAGATAAATAATCCTTGAAACCATGCATGATCCGAATTAAAACTGCGCATGGGGGTATTAGGAATTGCGCTCTAGTGAATACTGTACTGTCTAAACACGGCGTGCAAGAAGGCAAACAGTTGTAATTATATAATTATTTGTGACCTCATTTGAAAAATTGTAGAGTTTCTTTTAATTTTTTGCTGTAATTTTGACAAAAAGGCACTATGCAGCTTCTCATATTTCACTTCTACTAATGGTAAACTCGAAAAGCGCGAAAAACCGAGGTTAGAGAAACGCTTTTTGACAATTACAATCTTAGAATATAAAATACCGGGAAGGAGTTTTTGTCAATTATATGTGCGTCCGGGATGGGTGTTGCATATGGCGGAAAACAAGTTTCCCGTTAATAATACATAATAATGAATATATTTTAAATTATTTAATATTAAGAATATATTTTTAAGCTACGATGCATTTATTCAAAAAAATCTTTACACTTCCTGATACAATAAAGTTAAAAATATAAATTATGACATTTTTAAAGTTAAATAGAACAATGATCGTTATGCCTATGAATTAAAACCATAACCTAAATTGAGTCTTGAATAAAATATTAAGAATAAAACGAAATATTACTTTGTTAATTAATATCGAAGTAAGTAAATTGTTATTATACAGGATACTTTAAAACAGTTCAAAATATTCAAAACACTTTTTCAAACACCACTTTCTTCGATCAAACCACCAAGAATGAGTCATACGTGGGTGTTCAATATGGCGACATCCGTCGCAATTTTTAAACACGATGTATAGCTCAACGTTTCTTCCTGGTATTTTATATTCTAAGATTAACAATTGATATCAAAAATTGAACTTGGCAATTCTAATGATACGACTGCGCATGTCCGAATACCCCCAACTTGTAAATTTTCGACCTTATGGAAATGTTCAATTCGTCTCGTATTTTAAACGCGCTGCTCATATGCTCTGGCTATCTTAAGTAAGATATCTATGGTAGAAACAAAATTTATTAAGGTTAGGTGTAAATTGTTAGCACCATTGCAGTCACCAACTTAAACTTTTTGGGCCTCTTAACTGCCTGGGTTACAAATAGGACGTGTTCGAATCCCATCACAATTCTTGTTACAATTTGTTGACTAGTGTTTCATTTTATGTACTATATGGTTACAAAAATCTCTATAGTTCTGTTTATAAAACTCGTAATTGAATTATTACTGTGTAAGACTTTGTAAGGCTTTAAGCCTTCCTAATTGTAGAAATGAATAAAAAGGTCTAGGTAAATGTATGTTTATTTATTCATTGTTTATAGTATTACCAATGTAAATTGAAATGAATACCTTCTCCGCATTGAAAAAATTACGCAGTAAAATTTCATCCATTTTCGACATGACAAAACCGCATGATGTGTAAAAGCTGTTATGATTCCCGAATTTGTAATAATAGATGCTCGATCAGCTTTATCAATACATTTAGCGTTTATATTTAATTTAATACTAAAAACTGCTATGTGGAAATTAGATAAATCTTTAAATCTGGAGATAAAAGTAACATTAACATTAGGTGTTTTTCAATAGTATATTAAGTATTAAGAACTGTAAGGGTTGTTTACTGGTCTTACACAATGTTTGGAGACCAAGCAGAGCAAAGTGTCCAATATTGTTTGAGTCCAGTTAAACCTTTAGCACCTGTGATGCTTATGCTATTTTTGTCCGATGTCTTTTTTATTAATTGAATGAATTGAATTACTAAAGCAAAATTATAAATTAGTCATGGTTCCCATAGATACAATTGCATAAATGAGTTATATTTATTTTTACTTACTATTCTAGAACGGTAAGCAATTACTTACCTGCCATGTTTGCTTTTTACCATAGCAACCAATTATGATCAATAAAGTCAATCTACCGATCTAAACGTACACATGGTAAATTGATAAATACGACTGATCAGATAAAAAGTATTTGAATCTATCCAACAATATTTTTTGAATTACCTCTTCTTCTTTTGTATCATTACACAATATATTTATCAACCAAAGGATAAAACTAAACAAGTGGATATTATCTACGCAAACCTTACAAAAGCCTTTGATAGGATAAATCATTCAAAGTTACTCAAAAATATGGTTGTGGTGGGAATGAGAAGTAACATTGTTGAAGTTCCAAGATTTTATTTACATAATAAAAGGCAAGTTGTTGAATATTAAAGTTTTTCATCTTAGAAATTCGTTGTTATAGAGTTCCACAAAGATTAAATTTGGGCCCAGTTTTTTTTTTTATAGTTTTAGAATTCTATAATAATAACTGTATTTAACGTTCACTATACAAACTTCAACTACATTACTACTTTAGACTATTCTATACATATATATTTCATTTAATTTTAATTTGCTTTACTACTTTAGACTATTCTATACATATATATTTATTTTCATTGTACTTTAAATTTATTTAGGTTTTTACAATTTTTTACTATATTTGGTAACTTATTATATTCCAACAACACTAAAAAATATGGAATTTTTTTTAAATACTTTTTATGCTGCATCACAAAATTCTGTTTGTTTTTGGAATCATATACATGAGTTTCATTAAATGTTTGCATGCAATTTTTGAAATATGGCATTATCCCGCACTTAATTTTAAGAACGAAAGTTAAAGCTTTCATCTCCAAGAAATCTCCAATTTTCCTCGAGTTTAATGATTTTAACATAACATCTATACTTGTATATATATATATATATATATATCACATTTCAAAATAATTCTCATTGCACAATTTTGTAATAACTGTAACCTGTTCCTATCACCTTTCCTTGCTAAGTAAAGTACTGTAACAGCATAATGAAAATGTGGTAAAGTTATACAGTTATATACAGTTTGTCTTGCTCATTTACTTAAATAATCACTGCACCTATTAACACCCCCAATTTTTTAGATATTGTTTTGCAAGTGTATTCCATATGTTGACTAAAATTTAACTGTTATGCCTAGCTGCACTATCTCTATTTCTTTCTTTTCAATTTGTATAGCAAATCCTTCCGCTTTCCATTGTGTCTGTTGTCTTTCCTTTCCTAGTATCATTGTTTTGGTCTTATTGTATTAAGCTTTAATTTATTTTGTTGTAGCTATTCATTTACGTTCATAAAATCTTCATTAATTTTAATCTTAATTTCTCTCCTGTTATGTATAAAATGGTATCATCTGCAAAAAGGTGAAACTTGCAGTGCTGGATTATTTTTGTCTATGGCATTAATATATAATATGAACAGTAGCGGTCCCAGGATGCTTCCTTGGGGCACTCCGCAATTCACATCTATATCCTTTGAGTGTACTTCCCCACATTTTACATTTTGTTTTCTGTTTGATAGATAATTTTCTAACCATCGCAAAACTGTACTAGTTATTCCATAATTTTGCAGTTTACCTATTAACCTCTTCCTGACTATTGTCTCAAATGCTTTTTTGAAATCTAGAAATATTACAAATAACCGTGACCAATTGCTTATCATTACTCTCCATCCAATAATTTAATAAATACTGAAATGCAGCTTCATAACTACAATTTTTTTGAAAACCTGACTGAAACTTTGTAAGTATGTCATTATCTTCTATATACTTTAATAACTACAAAAACATTACCTTTTCCAGTATCGTATCTTTGCCATCTCTGGAGGTGTATTTACTGGCCGAAAATGTTCAGCTTTTTGAGTGTGAGGCACTTTCCTCAAAAGTATTATTGTGGTCCTTGTAAGTCTTTCAGGTACTATTCCTATTTCCATTGAACTGTTTATTAGGTTTAATAGGGGACCTACCATTTCTTACTCTATAGGTGATAATCTTCATTCAGACAGTTCAAAATAAAAATAAAAATAACTGTATTTCTCAGGAGATAGTTGTCATTACCCAATTGGTGCCAACAATAAACGTGTACAATGTTTATATTAGCAAATTAGGTTGTGCATTGTAAACTACTATTGGACGAATTTAACTTTATTCCTTTCTATAAAACATATAAATTTCAGATATTTGTTAATTTACATACATTAATACACAATATGATATCATATCATTTTTATACGATGCTTTCTGAGGAACAAACTTCAAGCATTCGCTTGATTTTCCTACTATCTTATCAAAAGAGGAATATATGAAGAGTAGATGCTTCTCAGAAAAAGAAAACACATGATCCCATTAAAAGCAAAGATAAAAACTCTCTGCCAGGTAGGCACTGGTATACTGGGTTTCTTTGGCGCCATCCTAAACTTTCTAAAAAAATAACTCAAAATTTAGTTCAAGCTAGAGCTCAAATTATCGACTCTAGCATAAGAGAGGCGTGTAATGAAGCTCAGGCATACTTGCAAACACAATTTAATGTATGTATCAAAACACCCTCGCAGAACTATTGATGCAGATGAGATGACACTTTTCTTATACACTGAATGATAACGGGAACGTGTACAGAGAATAATGAAAAATGTGGTTAACAACTCGCATTACAGGTACTGACAATCACAATCTTATGGTCCTTGTAATATTCTGTGATAATAACGGGTTACAACAAAAAATCCGGACAATTTTCTAACAAGCCGATTATATCAACAAAATTAGTAGGCGTTCTAATTTTCTGTTAATATAATCTAGTAAGCGGAGCACTTCTGATATGTCAGATAGGAAACAATTGGACAAAAATTACTTGTCAAAAGTGACATCTAAAGAAGTTGTGCATTCGCGTGTTGTTCAATTTTATGAAAACAATGTTAGTTGCGGAAAAAACCGTGTACCATTTTATGACCAAGGGGATTCCAAAATCAACAGTTTATGGTATATTACAATCAAGACGCATCAATCTGAAACCAGGATTTGGACGCAAACCAACGGTAATGACCACACAGAATAAAAAACGCTTAAGAACTGCTTTTTCCAACAAAGACAACATCAGCCAGAATGATGCAGCAAGGAAATTTAGCTGTACTCAACAGTCGACTGTCGATGGATGTATCGAAATTATTGGGGAAAAAGTGTGATTTTGGATGACGAAAGTTAATCGTAAAACCATTAATTCATAAATATCAAGACAAAGCATTTTCACCATTTTTCCTACGAAATTGGCAGATAAATAAAGTTTTTGGGCATCTTTGGTCTCAAGTTATGGCTAGTGTGGTAAAACCATAAAATTCTGCCTTTGTCAATCCAGTGAATACGTTTAGTCGAAATAAAAGCATGGTTCCCCCACTATGATGCGACTAAAATTCAGTTTAACAAAATATAAGTCTGAAACTTCTATTTACTAAAATGGGGTGGAGGTAAAATTTTATATTTTGTATTTAGTATCAGTTTTAGTCAAAGTACAAATTACTTGTTCCAAATCATGAAAGGAATTCCGCACTACTCAAGTCGCGTTTATTTTTCGGCTCACCCAACCCCTTAATAGTTTTATTTATAATTTTGGTATTCGATAAGATCAAGTACGTTCATTTATATGCAATTCCACCGAAAAAGGTAAATTTGTTGAGCATTTTACTGCAAATTCTTCTGTTACGTAAATTTATAGCTAACTTGATATGGGTATGACATCTGAAATTTTAATAAATATATTTATTTGTTGCATTGCTTTTAGTCAATCAGAGAAACCAAATATGTGAAATTGCGCATAATAAACGTAAAATTCACGTTTTTTTAACGAAATTCGTAGGTTCGTATCGTTAATATCCGTATACATTCTATTTGGATCAATCTGCAGCAAAGCCATTATAAGCTTCACATTGTTGGCGTTGTGTTCACAGTCGACGTAGCGTCCGTCGGTGTTTTGTCCAATGCTAAAATTCGACATTGTCTCTACACTCAACGTAATGTTCGTCGGCGATGTGGGCATGGCCGCCTTCTGTACTTTGCTAAATATTCGGCCTAATGGACACAATCGGCGTGTTGTCCTTGTTCAATATTTTTTAAACAGTCAGCTTTGTGGGCACGCCGTAGTGTCCGTTGTCGGTTTTGTGGGCATTTGGTGTAGTGCAATGACGATTAACCAAGAATAGACCCAGCATTCCTTATCATTTTATAAGGAACTGTTTTGCTCTTATATAACATAACTTTCTGGCAGCGTACATTTCTGGAGGGACTATTGTTATTAATAACATCAAGCGGGTCTCTAGATTCGTCCTTTTTCTAAATACTACGCACTGCCTCACCATTATAAAACTTAGGTTATATTTATCACTATAAATAACAAATAATAACGTTGCACTGACCTAAACCTTCGAAAAAACACTGCAATAATAATCAGTAAAATAAAATATTGTCAACCATCTTCTTCATTAAGAGGCAAAATTTTTGGCGGGTTTGTATTATTAGCACAGGAAATTCAAATGTTTTGTTTAAAATCGATTATTTCTGAGGCATTTTATTGAAATATGATATTTTAATTTGGTGGTTGATGAGAAAGCCGAGTAGCTGCGATAAAATAATCTCTGTTATACCTAAAAAAATAATTATGTTATTATCAATATACTAAGTATATAATGATGTTTTTTTTAAATGTCAGCGTTACAGCATTTTTATCAGTTTTTTTTATAAAAAATATCAATATTTTGAGTTTTGTTAATGCTTATTCGTAAAAACCATTTATTTGTAAGATTAAGTGCTTATTTTAGTAAGCGAATATTGTTTAGATCAATGCAGCCTAAAGAACAAAACCAAGATAATGTGAGAAATGTATATTTGATTCGCATACAACATTATGTCTACATCCAGTTCATACTACATTCTATTTATTATTACAGATAATAATCACTAACTACTAAAATTTACTAACAATACCAATAGTTATTCAATTCAATGCCTACATCTATTTTATTATAGATAATTTAACTTATGTATAAAAAATCGTATAAGTCGCAGTGCAATTGTCACTTTGCCAGTGGCAAAAGTTACATACAATTTTTACAGCGATAAATGCACTTACTACAAGAATATTTCATTATTGTTTTTACTCCTTAATAAGCAATACTTACAAAAAACTCAAAAATAGCACGGCATCCAAACTGCGAATGTACAAAATAGTGTTTTAGGGGACCCCGTTACACTACACAATTTAATGTTATTATAACACTCTATATTTTTATTTACACTATATTTACAAGAAACTAAATTAAAATCAATAATTACTTTCTTATAACGCAAAAACGAGACAATCTAAATACAAAACACACTGCTTAAACGTCAACAAAGAAAATTTGCCTCTTAATGGCGGCAGTACACAACGTGCCTAGTCTGGACAATAAAAATCGATATATCGACTGCCGCCACTGTTTGTAGTAGAGTCATTGTAGTGAAAATGTCAAAAAGGCGCCACCTGTTAGTTACATTTATAGCGGGAAAACGTCATGAACTAGATCTTAATAATGGCCCAACAGGAAACCGTAATGTTCACTAAAAACAAAACACTCACCTCTATCGAAATTCTACTTCATAAATTCTACGCAAAGTTCACCTAAACTTTAATAAAATCTTAACGTTCATATAAAAGACGCAAAATTGCGATAATAAAACTAAAACTCATTAAATATTTCGATAAACTTCAACGTCAAAATTATAGTCTCAAATAACCAAAATAACTGGTCAAAACGGTAATGAATTATTCAATTAAAAACAAAATAAACGCGACCGAAAATTATAAAGTCCTATAATTTAATAGACGCCAATATCGGGTCACAATTCCTAAATTCGAAAACCACACAGCTAACGCCACAACAAATAAATAAACTAGCTTACCTTTATCGCAAATCCGGGCAAATCAATTACTACAATCGGTAGATTGGTTCCTATAAAAACTTCAAAAATAATTTGCGAATACTCGCAAAACAATCCCTAACATACAAATCAGCGTTACTTTATAATCTAAAACATGTTTTAAAGTGGCTTATTACCAAAATCAAAATAGTAAACACTCAAATAGAGAAATTCTCATTAGTCATTGCGTTAAAGCTTTCCTTAAATAATAAAACACTTAAAAAATTGCCACTGTAAAGTTGTGTAAATCAACAGTTACCACAAACCAATAAATTACTCATAAATTTTGAATGTAATCCAATGTAACTAAACTTCTAAATTTTGAACGTAAAAATATTAACGTTGTGAGTAAAGATTATAACCATATGGGAACAGATTGAGAAAACGACATTTTATGATAAACTTGTAAATAAACAGTTAAATTTACCTGAACCTAAAACAGTTCAAAATGGTACTATAAAACTACCATACGTTTTTATTGGAGATGAAGCGTTGTGCTGACGCTTTGATTTTTCCACAGAAAAATTTAACCAAAGAAGAAAATATTTTTAATTACCGCTTACTAACATGGCGTAGAATTATTGAAAATATGTTTGGAATAATGGCTGTTCGATTTCGGATTCTACATACTGACATTAATTTGCGATTGGATTGAATAGATCTTGTTGTTATGACCGTTGCTGTTTTACATAATATACGTTTCAACAGAATGTTTAGACACTGAAAACTGGGAAAAATCTGAAATAAATATTGGGTTACGAATGAATATTGGACAGGGTGCAGGATGAATCCAGAAATCTCTGTTTACAATATTTTAATGGCGAAGGATAAGTCGATAATGTGATTCATTAGAATTTTCAACTGTACCGGGTGAGCAAATAAGAACGGCAGTCGGCGATATCTTTAGATCTGATTATAGTACAGATTCGGAAAAAAAAATTTATAAAAAAAGTGGCCTAGGCATCATTTATTGAATTGTAGGTCCACCTCTCTAGGGCGTAATTGAATACCACAATTTTAAAAAGCCAAATTTTGCAAAATTTGCCTAATTAAAGGGTATTTTTACGGAAAATTCTGCCTACTTTTTATTAAACAAGTTTTAGTCTACCTTTTCAAATAAGAGGTGGGGGAGAGTGGAAACCTAGTTATGAAAAATCGCCTGTAAGTCCAGTTCTGCTTAATCGATCTTCATAAAACTTACGCTTGTTGAAAGATCTCTTTTCCACCAATGTAAGTATTACATACTCAACGCAACTTAATAAGTAACGTGCAGATTAGAGAGCGGTATTTTTTTTTTTAGAAATCTAGTTTTCTTTAGAAAATATTAAATGGAAGTATGCAGTTTTAACAATAGATTATGAAAGTAGACCAATTTAGCAACAAAATGGCGAAAACCGTATGCAGATACCTTTTTTTCTATCCCAAGATTATCTTAAGAAACGTGTAAACGGTGAACATTTTTGTCAAACTTCAATTAGGCTGGTTAACTTTAACGCAAATCAACTATTTTAGTCTTGTTAGAAAGGCCCTACATTGGTCTATCTGCAATAGTTAAAAATGTTGTCATACTAATGTTACCGTCCCCGCTAGAGCGCGTAATCTAGAAGCTATTCGATAATTTTTATCAAACAAATCTGAAAACAATTTAACCAATCTAACAATCAACAATTTAAAAAAAATTACAACAAACAACTCTAATAATGTGATTAGTACCGCCTCAGATGTTCGTCGTCCATCATTTTCAATACAACTTTCTAGTATCTGGCGGGTGGCTAAGACGGAAGTTTCAATTTCTGCCGTCCTTATTGTGGGTCGTTTTGCAAAAACAAGTTCTTTTAATCGCCCCCCTCCCCCAAATAAAAATTTAAACACGTCAGGTCTGGGGATCTGGCTGGCCAGTGAAATAAACTTCCACGTCTTATCCATCTATCAGGATATGTTTGATTTAAAAAGTTCCGAACATCCCTAGAGTAATGTGGCTGGCACATGTTGGAAAAACATATCACGACGAATTGCCAGTCGTACGTCTTCTAAAAGAAGTGGCAATTTGTTTGTCAAAAAATAGAAATATCTTTCCCCATTAAGACTTTCAATAAAAAAATAAGGTCCAATTATTTGTCTACCTAGAATGCCGCACACATGTTTACAGACCAACGACCCTGATGTTGGACCTCTCACATCCAGTGGGGATTTGTTTCTGACCAATAGTGCATGTTATGGCGAGTTACACTATCATCACTCCAAAACTGTTCCTTCATCTGACCACATAATATGTGAAAGTATTTCAGGATTTTCTCCTCTCATATTTAATAGCCAGTTACAATAATCCAGTCTGTTACTGAAATCTCCAGCTTTTCAACCTGGGTGTAGGACTATGTGATATGGGTGCAATCTAAAATAAAAATATTTCGTTGTTAATAAGCGAAAAAGGTCTTCAAGTGCTGTAACTCGTGTGGTGCTTTTACGAAAATTTTTCGCCTAGTCTCTCATTATTTTATATCTTTATTATTTGATACCAATAATACAATTTTGGTAATAATAGTTATTTATGATCCAAATTAATGTGACCTTTTATTTTGTGAGTGGTGAATATTCCTGAACGAGGGTACTGTTACAAGTAATTTTGTTATAGTAGATTTTCTAAGTAAAATTGATTTTTTAAGTAATTACTGAACTGAACTTATTGATGTTTTATTACTATAACTGGACAAACAATGACAGACCCCATTAAACACTCAATAAACTAACATTTTATCACAAATTAATTACGACATAATGACATTTACTTAGATATAATTGAAAAATTAAAAATATGGAAATTTTAGGTAGGTACTGGCTTTTAAGGCAACGCAAACGTTGAGCGATTCGAAGAAATACTCTGTTGCTGTGATGTCTTCTGTTTGGGTACTGCAGCACATAAACTCTGGAAGCAACGGTTGCATTTCTCATACATTTGAAATAAGCAGCCAACATGTCAAAAGCTTCTTCATTTGCAAGAATCATATTTTTCTAATTATGATATCGAAAATGATTACCTGGATAAATTAACATGCAACAAGACTAATAATTTTGGACATATGTTCTCGTATTAATCATAGCCTACTTGATTTCAACTGGTAATTTACTTAATATATTAACTACTGTGTAACTGTAATAGTGTTAAAATATACCTAATATGGTTATTCTTGAGCAATTTTCATAACATGTAATGCACACATCATATTTTCAAAATTTGTTTGCTAATATATTTTGTTTGATAAAAGTTATCGAATAGCAAGTTTTACTGATATTTCAATGTTTATGTAGCGAAATTTAACCAGCCTAATTGAAGTTTGACAAAAAATGTTCACGGTTTACACGTTTCTTGAGACATCTCCGGATAGAAAAAAGGTATTGATATGCGGTTTTCGCCATTTTGTTGCTCATTTGGTCTACTTTCATAATCCATTGTTAAAACTGCATGCCTCCATTTAATACTTTCCAAAAATTTCTAAAAAAAAAAATAAATACAGCCCTCTAATCTACACGTTACTTATTAAGTTGCGTTGAGTATATAACATTACATTGGTGGAAAAGAGCCCTTTTCAACAAGAGTAAGTTTGCGAAGATCGATTAAGCAGAACCAGACTTAAAGGCGTTTTTTCATAACTAAGTTCCCACTCTCCCCCATATTTTATTTGAAAAGATAGACAAAAACTTGTTTAATAAAAAATAGGCAGAATTTTCCGTAGAACCTGATTATCGTATTTATAATGCCCTTTAATTAGGCAAATTTTGTAAAATTTGGCTTTTTAAAATTTTGGCATTCAATTACGCCCTCTAGCGGTGGACCTACAATTCTATAAATAATTTCTAGGTGTTTCTCGAGGCCACTTTTGATATAATTTTTTTTTCTCAAAGCTGTACTATAATCCGGTCTGAAAATATAAACATTCATTCTAATTGATAGATTCGGTAAGAAATACTCTTATCATTAACCTCAGATTCGTTATTTTTTAAATTAAAAGACAATGCAAATTTGAAACACAAACCCCTGCAACTTAACGGAACACGAGTGAAAAAATCAAGCTGATTTCGACTTCGTTCACACCAGAAAATTGGCGGTATGCAGTTATTATGTCGCCAGTCTAGATAACACACACTCCGTCTTGCATTACAACTTCCGCTTGCACAAGCAAAATGATTATTTAGCGTGTATGTCTATGGTGGCCTTTATAATCAAATTTTAAAACCTTAAAAAATGGATTAGCAGAATTAATCTGAGTGGTATTTCTTTTTGCACAATTTGCTTGTGAAGCTACAATGTGGTCAGCAGCGTTGTGTCTGCTATCCATTTTTCGGTTATTGCTGAATTCAGATAAAATCTACTGACCCATAATATTAAGGTGGGACATCGCGAATAGTCAACGAAAAAAGTTTTCATTGATCACATTTTTATAAATGTTCCTTTGAACATAATTTAATATTGACATGTGTGGTAATAACAAATTAAGTGACAAACAATGCATTACGCGTAATTATAATATCAATATAAATAAAATTTCGATCGATTATGAAATTAAAACATGGTGATGTTTTTGCCAAACTTTTTTACGTAACTGTACCGCGTTGACCAATCATGTGCAAACCAGAGCGAATTATTCTGAGATACAAAGGTAAAATGGTGAAAAAAAGTGTCATGGAAAAAAGGTAGCAATCGATTTGTCTTGGAAAAACCAGGAAAAGAGTGCGAGACGAAATAAACCGGAATGCAAACCAGGAGGCATGTTTTGGTCGACTGAAAGTTTTGGGTCAATAATTGATCTGCAATCGCTGCAACACAACCCTGTCATTAAACAACATCGTCTGGGAACAAAGATGACGATTATTCTCAATGTTGTCAGTGAAATGTCGACAATGTTCAGTCATCAAACATGTGCCCATGGGAAAATATCGACAGTTTGAAGACGACGATAAAAATAAGTGTGAAACCAACACATGAGCAGCTTTGCGTAATTAAACATAACAAATCGCATAGTATTTTTGTGCTAGCAAAATAAAATTTTTTGTATACATAACATATTGATTCAAATATTGATTTTTTCAGGTTGTTTGCACAGTGGTGTCGGAGCCACAACGTTGAACAAAATTATGGCTTGCTTAGATGTACGGGGTTTTAGTAACGAGTTATATAAAAAATATGAGCGTAAGATAGGGCTAGCTGTTGAAGAAGCGACAAGACAGAGCTGCAAAAGAGCAGCTACAGAAGAGAAGCAATTGGTTTTGGATCGTATCGATGAAATATGCAAGGAGTTGTACGTTTAATTCTTTTTTATTCTCAACCTACAAATTTTCAAAATTAATTAACGATTGTTTATAAATTCGGTCAAACGATTTACATGAATTTTATTTACGCACTTATTATTTGAAATTGACTGTGTATCAATAATATGATTTTAATAATCATCTTTATCATAACCATTATTTTTAATAAGATAAATTAATTTATCGGATTATCCTAATCCTTGACGTAATAATTTATATTTTAAAACATTATAAAACCTTTAAATATTTAACATTGAAACATAATCAATAACTGCCAATTATTCAAACAGTGAAATCACTTTCCAAATTATAAAAATGTTTATTCTATGTGATATTTTTTATCATTTGTCAAGGACATTTTTAATTCAACAAAAAATAAATAGTTTGACATTCTAATATTTGAATTGATAACTTTTGAAAATATTTTTTATGGTCTGATATAGTCACCTAAAATTCGGTCTGCTTTCAAATTATGTTTCACTCTTTTCTGAATGATGTATCATGCTCATGGTTTGCAGGCCACAGAGAATTGCAGAAGAAATAGCGGAGAGTATTTCAGTATTCAAGCGAAAGAACGGTCGCAACTACGGCAGTTTCAACGGCTACGGTGCAATTATAGGCTTCCTCAGCGGAAAGACTTTAGATTATCAAACGCGCAATCGAAAGTGTAAAAGATGCGATCTCGGCCAACCAAAAAATTCTCACGATTGTAGACTCAATTTTTATGGCAGCGCTAAAGCTATGGAAGCTAATGTTGGTGCCGCACTGATAAATTACAGCCAAATTTTGCAGGAAGCTGGACTAAAGGTGACAGTTTTCGTCGGGGATGAAGATAGTAGTATCATTGCTGCAGTGAGACGTGAACAGTCAGACCATGTCTTCAAGCTAGTGGACAAAAATCACCTACCCAAAAACTTCGGTCAAGAACTGTACGGATTGCAAGCACAGTTTAAAGAGAAGAAGAAGAGAGAAGTGATTCCTCATTTGAAGAAACGCTTTTCACATGCAGTCTCTCAAAATAAAAGACAAAGTGCAGATTTAGCGAAAAACTTGCGAGTCATTCCTGATCACGTTTTTGGATAACTGGGGTGAATTGTGTAAGTCTACATCTGGAAACAATCCGAGTCATACAATTTTACTTCAGGATAGTAAACTTCTCGCGTCAGTATTATTTCAAAATATGCTGAGAATACTGACAAATTTTCAGTTGTGACGTCCAGCCAGAGCAATGAAGTTAATGTTAATTCCATTATGTCTCACAAAGCACCACAAATGCAGTGCTTTTCATTAAGTGAGCCATGTGATTATCTATACGCAAGTACAGTTGCGAATAAAAATGATGGCGACGCATGTATTCCTGGCATTTTGAGGGATATCAACATTCAACTCGGTCTACACACAGAAAAATTTTGCATAGCAAAAGATAACAGACGAAACAATAAATCGGAACGTTCCAGACTACCAGAAGTAAAAATTCGAAGACACGGTTTGCCCCATGACAGATCTGACGTGAGAAGACGGTCAGAGCGACAAGAAGAAGTTCAGTATGAGTCAAATTGTGGGATGACCGCGGGTTGCGAAGATGTACAGGCGATATTTCAAGATTATAAAAACAGGATTTGTGTCAGGCAGATTTTGAATTAGTATTTTTTGACACAGAAACATTGGTTTCGGTAAAGATTTAGAAATTTTACAGATCTCAGCAGAATTAGATAACGCAACATTCCACGTTTATTTGAATCCGACTAAAAAAATTGCTCTAAAAGCAATTGAAATCACAAATGTCAATGGTGAACTGTTTTTGCGAGACCAACGACTGGAATCAAAAACCATGATAGATGGGTTTATTTTATTCAAACAATTCTTAAAGTCGTTTGACAAACCGTGTTTATTTGTTGTCCACAACGCGTCTTTTAACCTAGCCGCAGATTTTTTGCCACCAGATGAAAATATTTATTTTCATGATGCTTTTACCGACGTTGTTGTACTCGGACGAATTTGGTCTTTGAAAATTGCGGAAAACCTATTGTATGAAAATTATGCATCTTTTGCGTCTTATTTTAGCGAGTTTCCCAATTCACTGAAAAAAGCTGTTTCCAAAGGAATCGTTAAGAAAATTGTTGATGCTGGATTAACGTTTAAAATTTTGTAAGACACACTTTCCAAAGATGCAGAACTTGGTTTCACAGAACTTATTCAAAAAAGCGTTACAAAGCGTTGTACAATCCATTATGGCAGTTGTAGAAAAAGCTTTATCATTCGATAGTTTCTCTTTACTTCAGCTGTTTTCCATCGTTAAATTATTCTTATAAGTTGTAATAAATACCAAAGCTTGAAATAAGAAAAGATATTATTACGGCTGTTTCAGTTTTTAAAAATTATATGTTGCTCACATGAAAATTTAAAGTATAACTGTGAATAAAGTTTCTTATCGAATATTAGAAAAATGTTTCATTTGCAAATGAGTTTTATTGTTTTCCTTTAAAAATGATCAATTATGATTTTTTTTATAGATTGAATTTATTATTTATTAAATTTATCAATGCCCATTGCAAAATAAATTTTTAATTGTTAAAGTTATTATCTCACTAATAATATCAATAATAGTGACTGTAATGTCAATCTAAATGAAGCATTTCGGCATGCTTGAACTGACCGCGCTTGCGACCTTGCCACGCACTCATGTGAAACACTGAAAACTTGCTAATATACTTGCTAATTTCTATAAAACCATGTAGTGAAGTCATTTTATCTTTTTCCCATTCGATTCGTATTATTTCAAATAATATTGTGTCAAATTTCTAAACAAAACTGATTATTTGGTTACAAGCTATCAAAGAATGAGTAAATTATTTTAACGTTTTGTCCGCGACAGCCATAAGGACTAATACAAATCATGTCTACTTTGTCACTTAATATCTCGTCTTAGACAGTCAATCGTCTCGAAATTTTAGAGTTATACGTAAAACGTTTAATTAAACAAGTTTATCGAATTTAAAGAAATTCTGACTGTTTGACGTTCGCGACGTCCCACCATAAACATAATTATATACAAAAAATTATAAATTTAGTATTGTAATCACAACTGTTTTAATGGTAATAGAAATAGATGACTGCCCATAAAAACATCTGGTAATGATTGTAAAAATAAAATATGAAGTAAAAACATAATCACCTAACTCAATATCACATCGATGCATTGGTGTATCTAGGAGAGTGTTTTGGGAGTTGTAACGCCCTTCGTCGAGTTGACAGAAAAAGAAGAAACATAGGTAATAATAAAATTTTTATTACAGTTTGTTACTGATTCACCTACAATCAGGTAGTTTCAGTTAATAGCTATAATGGGTATTGTACTTTGAAACTAATGCAGGAGTTATTTGCATCACTGGTCCAGAAACGATAGTTTAGCGAGTACGAGCAGGATTGCGGACCGTAGTCTATAATGGTGAATACTCGCAAAAATAGTTTCTGGACGTGTGATGCATTAAAAATACTTTTGAAATGGCTTTTGGTGTCGTCATCGTATTTGTTGGCCACACTGAACATCATTATGTCAAATGGGTGTAATATATAACACCGAAAATACGTATGTTTATTTTTAAATCTATCAAAATAGCTATATTTTTTTAAGGGTGAAAAATAGCCATGTAGTTTGTCATCGCCATATTTTTTGTCCCATCTCCCATTATCAATTTTCTTCTGTTCCACGTTTTGTCCATCTACTCCTACACTCCTGTCGTCCTCCCTTAACTACCTACCTTCTTTTGTCATATTATTCTCCATCCCTTCCCTGCATAATATGCACATCATTTTTGCTCTTTTTTCCAATACGTGTTTCCAAATTCTTTATTACCACATCTGAACCTCGCTATCATTTTTTTCTTTCCTTTCTTCCCTTCTCCTTTCAGATATTCTGGTATCCCTTCTTCTTTAATCTTTCTATAATTTACATTGTATTTAGGTTCTTTTATTTTTGCTCATCTCTTTTGTTTTTGTATGTCCCTATCTCTTCTTATTATGTCCTCTCTTACCCTTACTCCATCTTCCCTTAATAACTCTGCTTCTTCCCTCGCGTACCTGTTTCTTTTATAATATTCTTCTCTACTCCCCGTATCTCACTTTCCCTTCGTTTATCTCTTTCCAGCATGCCTGTAATATTTTACATTCCGTTGTTTCTCTCATTTCTGCGTCATGCTTTATTGCCCTTCTTTCCGCCTTTACCCTTCTTTCCGCCTTTACCCTTATTTTTTCATCCTGCACTTCCTCTCTTATGATATACCCTGGTGTTTCCTTATCCCGCCCCAATACCCATTTGCAGTATTTTTCTTGTAGTCTTTCCACCTCTTTTTGCTCTTTCCACTCGCATGCTTCTGCCCTATACAACGTCACCTTTTTTATTAATTTATCAAATAGCAGCTTCCTTTTCCCTAAGTCCATTCGAAACAACCTTTCCCCCACACTCCACACTGGTCCTATACTTTATTTCCTTTTCTCATTCTTTCCTTTATACGTTCCCCATCCTTACTTCCGGTCTAGTATATCTCAGGTATGTGAATTCCTTCACCTGCCACACTTCCACCTCCCTCCATTTCCACTCTTCCCTTTTCCTTCTCCCCCTCTCTTTCTGAATACCAGTATCTTTGTTTTCTTTTGTCTTTACTTCCAGTTCCTTTCTTTTCCAACGTCTTCATTGTCTCCTTCATTTTCTTTTCCCCCTCGGCCACAACCACTATAACTTCTGCGTACCATTATCCCTCCTATCTGCTGCCCTCCTAATGTTTCCGCCAGATCCCCCGTATATACCGAGAACTGGTTTGGGCTTAGTGAGCATCCCTGTCTCAGTCCCTTCCTTGTGACGAATTCCTCACCCATCTCACCATTTACTCTCACCCTATGCCTCGTTTTCTCATAGATTTCGTCCATCCTTTCTATCAGTCTTCATTTATATATTTTTTTCTCAGGTATTCCCATAGCTTTTACCTGTTTACTCTGTCGAACGCCGCTTTTAAGTCCACGAATAACGCCACCATTTTCCCCCCTTTTCTTATCTAATTCTTTATTTCCAAGTGTTTCAATATATATATATATATATATATATATATATATATATATATATATATATATATATATATATATATAGTCAATCGCTCTTCTTCCCTTTCTGAACCCCACCTGTCCCATCTGGCAGCAGTTTCTTTCCCTCGATCTCCTTCTGTAGCCTTTTTCTAGAACTGCCGCATATATTTTGTCTGCCGTGTTTAATAATGTCACTTCCGTGTAATTTTTCACAGCTTTTTTGTATACCGGTCATATTACTCCTCTTCATCTCTCCGGGAAGCCCTCCTCTCTCCATATTTTGTTAATTATCTCCGGCATCCTTTTTGATAATATATTTTAGTATACAGTGTTTGTGAGGGATCTTTTTTGTCAGATGGCAAAGATATCATTAAAATGGAGTGTACTAATCATGATATTAAAAATTATGATAAAATGTTATATGCAATGTATAGAGATAATTCAGTTTCACTGGCAGCAAGAAAAATTCTTACTATCAAAAAAATAAAACATCTTCAAAACAACTTTCAAAAAGCAATATTTAGCAATGCCTACGGAAATATTTCTTAACTGATTAAAGATTTAACTTTTGGTCCTGTGCATGCCCTTGGCTACCGTAATAAATATAAATAGCATTACTGTGCACAAATCGATGAAAATGACACCACACCTTGTGGCATTTGTGCTGTAAATTTACGTAATGGAAAAGCCAATTCATTGAATTTACTATAAAACCGACGATAGAGCCGAGATATATGAATATTATGGATTCAACGTGGAAAGACGCCTCAATTTTATGCAAAGAGAGTCTTGTACAACCAGATCCTACTTGGCTGCGGTACTTCATAATCAAAACTAATTAACACACAAATAGAGAATGGTATAAGAATAATATAGTTACATTTTCATTACCCCCATGTGAAGTCATCTATGAACACTTAAAGTCGTTATTTAGTAATTACTTTTAACAGGGTATTTACGGTAGTGTTTTTATAAATAATGGTATAATTTTTAAAATAATGTGTTGCATATGGTTGTAACAATTCTAGTAACAAAAATCTTGATAGATCTTTTTTTTTTGGGTATGTACATTAGGAGGAAAATATTCTTATTTTCATATTTCAGGATTGTAAAAAATGTGAAATTATGTTCAAGATTATTGAATTATGTAAGGGCTTCCTCGGCAATCATACGTTGAGTCCTTAGTAACCACCATTGACTAGAAAGCATTATTTGAAGGAAATACGTCGGTAAATTAATAGTTGAGAAATATTATAAAATGATTACAATGTTGAATTCAACTGGAGACATATAACTGTAAGTGCGAGACGTTAAGCCATATCTATATTATTCCTTTATCATTGCAAATGTATGGCAAATGGCATTTAATAGGCGTCTTGGCATATATTTCAATAAAGTTTGCGCATTAATAAAATTATGCTGTATGGTAGATATTTTAATATTCAAAATTTTCTTTATTTAAGTATTAACCAAAAATATTAGACTGTATAATGAACAAACAATTTCTTATAGCAACAACCTGAGGGTGAAGATTTTGCAATTTTGTGCCTGTAGTAATTTTGTATTTGGATGAATAAGCATTTATTTTTATTTAATTTTGGTCTCAGTCACATACGAACTCCAGCATATAGTGAAGTAATGAATTCTTATATATGAAAAAATCTTAATTATATGTCTAATTGTACTTGAAGAGTTTTTAAACTTTCCAAATTTTCTTCTAAGTTGATTGTTTCAAAAGCGTGTGAATAACTGTATTTCATTCCCCTTCATCTATCAGGGATAGATGAGGTTGTTTTGAAAAAATGTAGAATGGCAATCTTCATCATCCACAGAAAAAGCTCATATTATGTGCTGTTCATACCTCAACATAATTTTTACCTGAATGTTTGATGAGAAATTGACTTCGTGATTGGTGATGTATTATATCCAACATATAAAAGCAACATACAAACTATTCTTAGAAAACTATTATTGTTTTTTTCAAGGGAAAAAATTTTTTTTCATGAATTATGATGCTTTAGAGCTTATTAACTATGTTAACTATGTCCTTCTAAGTTTGCACTTAAAAAAAATACCGATGTGTGTATTCAAAACAATGAAATACATTGTCATAACATCAGGTAGTTATAATCTTCAACTTCATCAATTTAGATTGGTACAATCATAAAATGAACTGAACTGCTGAACTGAACTGCTGCTCGTCAAAAATTTTCAATTCTTTTCTCACAAAAAGTATGCAAATTGTCATTAATCCAATTTAAGTTAGCCATAAAGAAGGACACCTTTTACTTTCTAAATGAATTTCTGTCCAGTGTCTCTGGATTGACTTCACTGTAGTTAAAATGTTTTAATCTTATTACAATGTTTTGGGACCCCGCCCTGCTTGGTTTGAAAGGTCCAGATCCATTTTTAGTTTGTAAAATTCTAGGCGGCTATGACAATTGAGAAAAAACTATTTTATGCACTTGCACTTAATATTATTAAGGAAAGTTGTTGGGAATGTGAAATTATCAATATATGTAGAATTTGACAGTTTTTTAAAGCTTTAGGTGGCATGAGAATTAAAAAAAAACAATTTTATATGGAAGCTATTAAGTAAAGTACTTGCGAATATGAAATTATGACTATATGCAAAATTTTACAAATATCGGATTGATTTCTATTCTTGCATTGTAACTAAAGGAAAAAAGTACTACATTATGTATTTCCTCAAAGTGATCTGATATTTGGATGTTTGTGAAATATTGCACATAATATATTCCCTATAACTTGCCTTAATGACTATATTTAACAATAACTTAATAGCACTTCCTGTGCACATAAAATGGTTTTTTGTCAATTGTCATGGTCGCTTAGAGTTTTAAAAGCTAAAAATGTGCTTGAAATTCTTTTCAGACGAAGCAGGGCCTGTATTCCAAAACATCAAACCGAGATTCAAAAATTTTTTATAAATTATACCTATAGTGAAGCCAATCGAGGGACACACTGTAAATAGCTACACTTTTTTGACGTATGTAAGTATGAGATTAATGTATAATAGTATGCATAAATAAAAACATAACATTATTAATATGGTGGTCTAAAATGGCCCACCGTAAAATAAAAGCATACAGTTTAGTTCTTTCCTATTTCGGAATCCCACATTTTTCCAAAGAAATCAGTCTATGAATACAGATTTTCAATCCTATTCCTATTAGAAAGATGTATTATTTATATGTAGTGTGTCTTAATTCAATTAAATGTTTTGCTTGATTTGACTTGCCTATATTTTTATAATAATGGGTTTTTTGTTCAGGTTTCTCATTATTTGTCCTGTGTATACTGAGTCACAAACTGAACAATTTAATTTATAAACACAAGATTAAAAATAAATTGTACATTCTAAATGTGTTATTATTAGTATTATATTTGGATGCTGTTTTGTATTGTGATTTTTTAAATTTCCAAAAAATTCATTAGAACAGTAGCCACCAAATAGTAAACATGTTAATAATTCACATCCTAAAACTAATCATTAAAATTTGTATTTTCAATATATAGAAAACTAATACATGGACATTACTATACTCTGTGGTCTATGCCATAATTGACATAAACTAGCTAATATGTTGTAAATTAGACCAAGCTAGTGGGATGTGTGGTGACGGGACCTCCTTAGCGTTCAGGAGGTAATGGGTTTGCTTCCCGTTGTCTCTACCGTGTATGAGGGTTTTTGAGGATTTTAATCCCATCACTTAATGTATGTATGTTGGGAGTCCATGACTGTGGCTGAAGTAACTTGGAAAGCCCAAACAGTCTGCCCTCCCTCTTGGGGAGGGAATGAAACACGTTGATCTTTCCTTGTAAATTAGATGTTTATAAAGAACACACAGCTTTAATCTTATATTTGGTAAACTAACTGTAGAGATAACAGAGCTTTAACTTTGTCATTAATGAAGGTTGATACTATAAGGAATTTCGATTGCTAGTGTTTTAAGTCGGTACCTAAGTAAATTTGACAATAAATACAAACATTTGTTAACATGTACAAACATTTAAACAATTGCAATTATGCTAAACAGTCAGTAGAACAAAGACCCACTAAAAGTTTCAGTACTAATAAAATTTTTACATTTCTCTAGTAGTAAAACAAAATTAGGTTGGCAGTTTTAGACCTTGCTTTACCAGTTACATACAATGTTTTTCTCAACATTACACCGATATTATAATATGGTTAAGTTTTGTTAAATTTGTTTTTTGATTGTGGTAATTTTCAAACCTTAGTTCATATAGGGGGAGTTCTGTAATGTCATTTTCAGGATTTAGTGTATTAAAGATCTATTTATTCTTGTTTAAAATGTCATAATTTTTTAATTTTTGAGATAATGATATTTAATGTCAAAATCGGTCAAGCATTATTTTTGAAATTGATTAAGTATGAATATTTTTTCATAGAGGTCCACATGTATATAGTATGATGAATGTGGTAACGTGTTTTATCAATCACTCTTTTTGTTTGCAATTTTTCCAATTGTTTTATATTTGTTATAATTTTATACATTAAATTTATGTATTAGGTAGGTGAACTAGGACGTAAAGGTTGGCATGAAGTCACAGGCAATAATGGTGGTCGCTCGGATTATCAAAGTGGCGGTTATGGACAGGTTGGTGGTGATAATTATCAATCTCCGGGTGAAAAATCTTCTTTGGTTAATAGTGGAAGTGGTTCTGGTAAAGGTGATGAGGATTGGAGTTGGACTAGTCAACAAGGCTCAAAGTGAGCATTAGTACATATCTTATCGGTAAAAATAAAATATTTTATTGCAGAGTATCGAGCCCTAAAACCCCTAATCATAACTGGGATAGTAGTGTGAGTTATCAGTCTGATTCTCTTGGTTATCATTCTGATGTAATGGGTTATCAGTCTAACTCAATTGACCATTTAAATAACTTAAAAATTTCTTCCCCCACTGAAAGGCGAAGTAGTAGAAAAGAAAAGGAGAAAAAGACTAAAGAAGAAAAAAAAACTACATGGGATGATAAATGGGGTGATGATGAACTGTGGGAGTCTTTAAATAAATAATTTTGTTATAAATATTAGTTCAAATTTTATGTATTTTTTTTTAATAAGTCATATTTATCTATATGGAAGTAAAAAAGAAACAGAGTAGATTAATCTTGTGAATTATTTATCAGTTATGCCCAATTCTGGTTGAAGCAAAGAACCGCTCTCTTTCAACTGTCACTCACAAAAGAGAATTATTGTACATTTAGACTGTGTTTTGAGGATTATATCTATAATATATATATATATATATATATATATATATATATATATATATATATATATATATATATATATATATATATATATATATATATATATATATATTGTTTCGTTAATTGAAAATCTCACTTTATAAATTGTAATTATATGAGTACAGTATTAACTGACACGATTGTTCTTTGAAAAGACTATTTCACATCCCAGAAGAGTATAATTTTTGTTAACATTCTATATACCATTGATATGTGTCTTGGTTAAATGTAATTTGTAAAATATTTTTACTATACATCAATGTTTGAAATTTAAATGAAGGAAGTTATATAATATAAAGATTTAAAACAAAAGTGTATAAAGGTCCGAATGAACTAGTCTTATTTTGAGAGAGAAGTATTATGTAATAACTGAGATTAATGCTTATTGAATTACTATTATGTTAATGTTATATGTAAATATAAGAATGCAATTAATTATTTGACTTTTGTTACATTCTTTTTTTTTTCAAAGTGCAGATTAAAGTTGATGTTTGCACTGTTTCCACAGAACAATAAAAACAAAGAACTTTCCATTACTGCAAAAAATAACAACACCTAGTCAGTGCATTTACTGGCTATTATATTGGTAGATTAGCCAGTAATGGCATAGCGAGTATAATTGTACAAAATCTGGTGTCTCCACTCAAAATTCCCGTGTAAATACATATATACCATAAAAGTACTAACGAATAGTAAAACTCTACGTACAATACAAAAATGAAACAGAAATTTTTTTATTTCATGTTGTACATCTCCTTCAACACTTTAATTGTGCCCTACAACAACAAAAAAACAAGTTTTTTGTTTAATACATATTATAATAGTGTTTTAAGATGCACATTCAAATATAAAGTATGTAATGTCCAGTGCCTTGCGTTTAAAATAAAAGATCAGAATACATTTATAAGTAGTTTCTAATGTTTAAGGCTTATTCAAAATTTTCAATTTTGAATAAAGACCCATTTTAAAGTGTAAATGCATGTTAAAATAAAATTTAAGAACAATGTAAAAAAAGAATTTCCTCATTGGGGGTTAGCACTTTCATTCATTACATTACCAGTCCGATCCCTTAACCTTTTGGCCATTTGCACATTTATATTCAACGTTTATTGTTAGCAATTATTAAATTGTTACCGATTTTTAAATATTCAACAGTTTTGTTCATTTTTAGTGCAATAAGCAAGTTTAAAGTATGGATATATGTTTTCCCTATTTTTATTGATACAACTGCATCCCAGTCGAAAATCTTGGTTAAAAATTTTTTTTTTATATAAAAATAATTTTTTATTTCATTTCTAGTGCCTCGATCAACTTGAAATTTTATATCTAATAGTTTTTCAGTCTTTCATGCGTGTAGATTTGAAGTTAATAGCTTCTCATTTAAACAACTAGTTTACATGAGAAAATTTTGAAGCTGTTTAGATTAACAGTTACTTCCGGTGGTCGTACATGTCCCAAAAGTTGAACGGATCTACGATTTTGCCAAATTTCATCACTCCAGCTCAGTCTGACCACTATTGTGTTTACATATTCAGACAAAGATGGCATACCAAAAATGGTCAAAATGGATTCAGGGACTCTTAAAACGTGAAGATCCTTCAAAATCTAGAGGTCAAATTTTTTCATGATTGTAACACCTTCCCATTATTATACTTCATCGTATATATATATATATATATATATATATATATATATATATATATATATATATATATATTCATTAATTGTATTTTATTTAAAATTAACTTTTAAAGTACATACAGCAAAAGACTAACTCGAGTGGGAAAAAAAAAACCTTAGCGAATTGCGGGCTCACATGACATTTACAAAAAGTTGACTGTGATCCTTCATTCTGTGTATAATAATTATAATACATCGTAACTAGGGAAGTACACACAGTTCAAGTTTGAATCGATTGTGACTTGCCTCCTCGATAGCTCAGATGCAGGAGCCCCACTCTAGCAAAGTGTAGGTCGTGGGTTCAAGTCCCACTCGAGTTAGTCCTTTACTGTATGTACTTTAAAAGTTAATTTTAAATAAAATACAATTAATGATTATTAAATTGAACTTCTGTTGGTTCACTAAACCAATTTCTATAGTTATATATATATATATATATATATATATATATATATATATATATATATATATATATATTTTGTATTGTAAACCTATTAAAAAGAGAAATGGATGTTTGTAAAAACAAAACATATTACAATTTTTCATTTATCATAAGTGATTGGTTAGTGTAAGAAAACTGATACACTTAATTGGTGTACTTTAAATAAGCGTCAACTACATTATTTTCATATTTAAGATTAACCCTTCAGTATGCTGCTTTGCATATCTGCAAAGCGAAATTGAATTGTATTTTCACTGCTCTCTTTAAAAGCTTTACATTGCTGTCTGAAACTGATACTCAAACAGTGCCCAATTCAAATGTGAAGGAAACTGCCAAGGGATCTGCTCATGAAATCCCAAGTGCTGCTGAAATCCCAACTGCAACTGAAATCCCAACTTCTGCTCAAATACCTGTTGCAAATACAAGAATAGATGTGAAAAAACATCAAGTTTTGTGGAAAAAACACAGTTTTGTTTCCTCTGTTGATAAATTCCCATTCATAGGAAATGACAAGTTACCACAAGCAATTTTAGATCTGTCGACACCATATCAATTTTTTAAATACTTCTTCACCGACGAAATTATATCAAAAATTGTGGACGAAACTAATTTATTTGCTATCCAACAAAATCTAAACAAGGCAACTGATTGCACAAATTATGACATTTATAAATTTTTTGGCATATGCATCATTAGTTCTTTAGCTCCACCAGCTAACATCCGTGACCTATGGAACGATGTATTTGGAGTTGAATTGGTAAAACAAATTATGTCACAGAAGTACTTCGAGAGACTGCACAGTACCCTGCATTTCAATGACAACTCGAAACTACCACACCCCCAGAGCCCTGCAAGAGACAGACTCTACAAAATAAGGCCGATATTAGACTACATGAACCAGAGATGTCTTTCAGTACCCATGAGTGAGCGTTTTTCAATAGATGAACTAATATGTGCAACCAAGGCAAGACATCACATAAAAGTGTATATGAAAGATAAACCTCATAAATGAGGCTACAAACTTTTTGTGCTTTGTGGTGACATGAGATTTGCTCACAAATTCGAAATTTACTGCGGGCAAGAAAATGACCCCAAATTTCGAGTTGACGAGGAACCTGATATTGGAGCTAGTGCTAATGTTGTGGTTAGACTGTCAAGAGAAGTGCCCCGAGATCAGAATTACAAGCTATATTTTGACAGGTATTATACCTTTCTGAATTTAGCTGTGTATTTGTTTAGACAAGGAATTCAGTGCGTAGGTACAATTCAGCGCAATAGAATTCCCAACTGCAAGTTCAAAGACTATAAACAACTCAAAGAGAAATCGCGTGGTTATTCCGAGGAATTCACAACAAATATGAGTCGGTTGAGATTTCTACAGTTCTCTACAAGGACAACAGTAATGTATCTTTCCTCTCCACTTTTGTTGGAGAACTTCCTAAATCAGAAGTGAGGAGATTTGATAGGAAGAGAAAGGAGCATGTAATGGTACCTTGCCTAGCAGTTGTTTCAGTATACAATTCTCACATGGGAAATGTAGATTTGCTCGACAGCAATATAGGAAGGCACCACATCAAGATAAGATCGAAAAGATGGTATATCCGACTATTTTTTCACCTACTTGATACTATGATGGTAAATTCATGGATATTATACCGAAGAATGCTTCGTGAAACAAGTTCGACAGATACGCCTTTGAACCGAAAGAAGTTTAGGAGTGAGTTAGCCAGAACCCTATGCCAGGTAGGACCGGAACCAAGGAAGCACGGAAGACCAAACAGTTTGGACCCAATAGAGAGTTAGAGTCAAGGGATCTTCGCTACCACCAAAGGATGTAAGATTGCATCCAGTAAACCACTGGCCGACCTGGAACGAAAAAAGAACAACGTGTAAAAACATAAACTGCACAGGCTACACGTATGTATCATGTGAAAAATGTAAAGTAAATTTATGCTTGAATAAGGACAATAACTGCTTCACCTCATTTCACAAGAAGTAGTGTCACTTGTTTTCATGTACTCCACATTCATTACATTACATTTCAGTTTTCCTCTTTGATTTTTGTTAATTTTGTATACATGTAATTTTCAAATGTATAATTTTGTAAGGTTTCAACTTTTACTGTGTATTTTACTTTATAAGTCAGTGTGACTATATATACGCAGTTTTGCATATATGCAAAGTGTTAGAAAATACAATTTTTTCAAAAATTATAACTGAAAGAATTTTTAAATATTTTTCCTATCTTCCTTACCCAATTCTACATGTATATAAAATTATTGCCACTCAGAAAAAAAAATTGCGTACTGAAGGGTTAATATTTTAACTGTGTGCACAACAATAATGTATATGTTTACTATTTATCAAGGTTTACAAATTACTAATATTAAAAGGACTTGCTTAAGACAAAAAATTTTGAATATCCCTGGGAACTGGACATTCCACCGACTACACTCGTCCTGCCGAATTTTAGAGTTGGGCCATTATACCGATAAAGGTACAAACACTTTAAATGAGATTTACGGCATTTCGCCGAATGCCCAAAACGCGACTCTATATTTAAAAAAATTCAAAACGTCGAATGTGACCAAAACGCCGACGACCATTCGACTCCGCCGAATTTCAGTATTGGATCATTACGCCAAATGTGACCTAAACACCGAAGACTACTCCGCCGAATGCGCCCATTACGGCGACATTGACTAAAGCGCCGAATGACTAACGTGCCCAAATGACCAACGCGCCGAATGACCTAGGTGCCTAATGGCAAAAGTGCCGAATGCCTAAAACGCTGACAGCAAACTTAATAATGCAAGACTAGGTGCCTGCCCTGCAGCAAGGTATTGATTTAAGAGGGGGCAATTGAAATTTTAGGGGGAAGTATTTACGTCTAAACTTAAAAATGTATTTTTAAAATAATTGAAGTTTCCTGTTTTTTCGATCATTAAATTTGTGCAAGAACATATCAAAGTTTGTGGCATTTGTTTGTTTATTCTCAAAAGCTAAATGGAAAATGGTATATTTTTATAATGTCGCAATTATTTTTAGTATACAGATGATGTTCTAGAGCGGGTAACTTTCTCTTTTAGGGTGGGCACTGCCCTCCCCCTAGCTACGGGCCTGCGTAGATGCACCTACCAGTTTTTTTTTATAGTAACTTATAACTGGTAATGAAGTTCAAATTCTACTGAAATAAAAAGCTTAAAATTGTGCTTTAGGTAGGTAGGTGTATTTCATTATTTTGTGTACCTATCATTTCGTTTAATATATTTTATGTTATTATATCCAAGTGTTTATCTAATGGTGTTCGTTATATACGAGTATAAGGAGGAAAGACGAGAAGAAACGGTAGATACTTTTGAACATCTTTAACTTTACCACCTGAAGGGAAAGTTATTGTCAATGGTTAAAAAAATTTTAAATTGAGTTGGGACGGCACGTATCGATTTTGAGAATCCTATGATTTTTAGAAGATGTGAAAAATGTGTGCATCGTGCGTGTGGTTGGAGTGTACCCAATACCTTAAAAAAACTATCAAAACTATTTGATTTATATTCGGCGTACGTGTTTAATGCCTAAACGACTACAACAAGGTGATTTTTGATAATGATCGACATGAGTGATAGAAGTGTGCTCGTTATGTAATTTATTTTCTTTGGTTAGAAATTACTCAAGAACTTGAATGCATTTGTAGATTGCTGAAATTCATTAAACAGTAACTTTACCAATACACAATTGATTGGATTTGTACTCTACACCAGGTGGCAATATGGGGAGTGGGAGACGTGACGTCAGTAGGCCTAGAATTGTAATGAAATGCATGCAGTAGCATACATTTCGTAATATGCCATGTACCGGATTCTCGAAACACCTGTCATAGTACTACTTTATTTAATGTTACAAAATATTGCATTGTATAACTATAGAAAAATTACAAATTTAATATTATACCGAAAATTTAAAGCATTGCAATAAAAGTCTACCTAATGGTTGTATTTACTGAAACTGCAGTTATAGATGTTTTTATTAAAAAAATACATGGATATTTTACTAATTTTAAGAAATGTGGTTGATTAATAATAGGAATAGGATTACCAGCTATTTAATACAGTTTCTATCAGTTAATGAATCGATACAATACCCATGAAACGTGCTGGTACAATATGTTTGCAATGCACGTAATATTGTTTTGTCCTAACTATAAAAAATTAAGAGATAATGTAATTTCAGATCACAAAACAAGTTTGGCGTCAAAAAGAAAATTAAAAACATTGAAAAGAATTTCCGACTTTTATTATTCGTGTTGCATTAGTGTCAATTGCAGTTAAACAAGTAAATTATAGAAGTTACACTTAAACATTTAGTATACTAATCACTTTTACATTAGAGATAAAGAATTACAAGCATCGTTCAATTCTAGAAACACTTCTAAACGAAACATTATTACTAAAATTTTTTTATGTTTGGATTGTTATTAAAAAATATAATTTCTGATCATTTGAGACCAGAGTTTTAGTTCTTAGTCATTAAAATTTGATTAACAAGGAAATCTGTCAGTTTCTCAAAGCTTTCCGTGCGGCAATCTCTGACGTTATCGCCGAGCTGAAAGTGGGGGCTATGTTCACGTCTGGTATAGAGTACGCCGTGGAATGATACTATTACATCTGAAGGGGGCAAATTATTTTTTTAAGATGGGTTACTGCTACAAATAGATACATATACATCAATCCGTTTTTAAATTAGTCAATTAAGCACCAACTTTTTACATTTAACACTACAAAAAGCATACTTTATCGTATAAAATTAGGTAATTAATTATTTGCGGTGTAATTGGTAATATTTTATTCCACAACAAATAATAGGTATGGTTTGACGTCATACTACAAAAATTTACATTTTGTTTACTCCGTACCCGACACACGGACCTCTGAAAAAAATTGCAGGTATCTCGACACGTTACCCTCAATTGGTATTTTAAACAACTTTAGTAAGGTCTATGAAATGGTGCTGTATTCTAAAATTTATCGTTTAGTTAACCGTGAATTGATGACAATTCTGTGTGCATTACTTAATTTATACTGTGCTTGTGACAGTCATGGACAAGCTGATGTAATTTATATTGATTTATTTTTTATAACGTTATACTAACTAAATTGGATACTTTGGATTTAGTCATTCTTTGATATCTTTCTTTAATTCTTATCTTAAAAATTGTCATCAACATGTTACCATTAATAATTTCACTACGATTAACAGTAGAATAACAGGGCCGATGTTGGACCACATTATAGGAATTTGTGTTGAAGATCAAATCTAAAAATAGAAATTAGAAGGGCAGCATCAAGGTCAAAGATATACTAGACCTATTCTGGACCACATTATACGAATTTCTGTGTTGAAGTTAGTCAAGGCCAAATCTAAAAGTAGAAATTATAAGGTCAGCATCAAGGTCAAAGGAGTACTAGGCCGATTCTGGACCACATTTTAGGAATTTATGTGTTGAAGTTAGTCAAGGTCAAATTGAAAAATAGAAATTAGAAGGTCATCATCAAGGTCAAAGATGTACTAGTTCGATTCTGGACCACATTATATGAAGTTCTGTGGTGAAGTTAGTCAAGGTCAACTCTAAAAATAGAAATTAGAAGGTCATCAGCAAGGTCAAAGGGAGGGGGTTGAAGGAGATGTGCAAGTGGTTACGGTATTTAAGTAGTAATGTGCAAATAAAATTGATTCAATACGTGGATGTGCTACTCGACTGAATCGTGGACCAAAGCTGTAGATGCACATACGGCCGTGAACCGTTTAGTTCCACATTTGACGACATTGGCATTTGATGCTAATCATGAGATAGTATATGGTTTAGGACGCTTTTATACGGAAGAGGAATGTTACGCACTTGCAAAGAAATATGAAAATGGTGTAAAATTATGTGAAAAGTATTTAAAGGGTTGCTATTGTTTGACTTGTTTAATACAAAAGTTAAGTGCGGCACAACCAGAAGAGTTCACTCTAGATTTAAAGGAGTGGGAAGTTAGGGATACCAGTGAAGATGAAGAGGGAGAAGAAGAGGAATACGAAGGGTGTTAGTCAGCTACTAATTATATTTTCTCGATTAGAAAAGATGGATAACTTTTTTAAATTACCACGTATAATGTAGTTTTAGATTACTTCCAAGTGAAGAAAAGCTTAAGTGTTACATTTTCATTGGAAACATAATTAACTTCTAAATATACAGAAATATATGTAGTATGTTTATAAAATTTAAGCTCTGAAGATATTAGTTATAATATTTATTAAAAGTTGCTTATTACGTAATCACAAGTTACACAAGAGTGTGTGCTTCATAGTTTTACCGCAGTATAATAATAAAAAAAACGAATAAAAATTTATATTATATAAACATGTTTTTATTCTTTAGAAATATCTAATTTATCATAAAGAATATTAAAATTTTTAAAATACGCCTCTGTTTACATTCTTCCTTTTATTACGGGTCTGCAATTAAACTAAAAATATGGCTGCCACAAGTTGACCTTGTCTTGCTTATAATATAGGAAATATTGCCGAGTGCTTTTACTGTATGTATTATTATACTGTGGTTTTACATTGTTGGATACGGTTTTGAAGGTGACTACTAGCAGTGGCGTACCGACATATGAACGGGCCCTGGTTCCAGTTGTGGTGCGGGCCCTAACCCAACTCCCTTCCCCACAAATAAAAAAAAATACTTATATAAATTTTTTTTAATAATTATTGAATACATAAAAAACATTTAAAACAAAAAACAAACAATATAGAGGGATTATACAGCTGAAAAACAAACATTAATGCAAAAATAAATTAAAAAAAAACAAAAAATAGAGTATAGAGTAAATCAATGTATTTATATTATAATTTTTTTCTTGCTTTTGGTGTGGCAAAAGATGTTATCAGACTGGATACATTCAAATTTTTTGCTACCTCATTTTCAATAGAAATGATTGCCAGATTAGATAGCCGGTCTTGACTCATTGTATTTCGTAAGTAATTTTTTATTAATTTTAATTTTGAAAACGTTCGCTCTGCTGTTGCTACCGTTACAGGAACAGTAACAAATATCGTACAGGCTGTTACAATTTCAAAAAAGCTACTACTTGATAAACAATTATCAATTAATATAAATTTTAAGAGATCCTTTACCGAATTAATTTGGGTTAGTTCATCGCGGAAGCATTGTCGAAAAGATAAAATTTGAGCAGAAATGTGCCATTTCAAATAAATAATCGTCTGTACTGTTAATTAATATATTTTTATTTAATATTTTGAATGTTTGATTTATGTGACAGAGACCATTAGATCGGTTTTCTAACTGCACAGTTAAAATATCCAGTGTTTTAAAAAAAAAACAGTTATTCTGAAATTTTCTTCATTAGTTTCAACTCAATAATGATTTTTGGTTTCGTCGAAAAATAATTTTGGGCGAGACCTCCGTGTTTCTGAAAACACTAGACTTATTCCCCATTTTATCGCTAACTGCCCCGCTTCACTTTTAACGCAATGAAACTGCTCCCGCAGTTCCTTCATATTTCGTAAGGCATTCTCGAATAATTTTGCAGCTTCACTAATACTTTGCGATTTTTTTTGAAGTAGTTTCGACAGAAGATCCGTGGATTGAAAAATCTTTGTTTCAAACACCACTAAAAAAACAGTTTCAAATTTTTCTAAAAAGTTTTTAAGTGAGTTTGTTTCAACAATTTCATTTTTTATTTTAGATGTTAAAATAATTTTTGAAAGTGTTTTCAATATGTTTAAAAAATTAAATCGTAGTGCATGTAAGGTATCGTGCCTAGAGGACCATCTTGTAGGCACTAATCTCTTTAATTTTATTGTATCGCTGTCTTTGTCAGTAGGGTATAGCAATCCCCACCTTACAATACTATTACCAAAAAACACAAAAATTCTTTCAACAAAATCAAAAAAGTTTCTTACAGTTTCAATATTTTTTACGGAATCATTTAAAATTAAGTTTAGATTATGCGCAGCGCAGTGAACATAAGGAGCGTTTTTAACTTTTTTTGAAATTATGGCTTGAACGCCATTATAAACGCCACTCATATTTGCTGCGCCATCATATCCTTGGCCACGCAGTTTATCTATACACATGTTTAATTTATTTATTTCGGCAATTATTTTATTGCTAAGTGTAGTTGCAGTTTGATCAGTTACGGAGACAAATCTCAAAAAGGATTCGTTAATTACGACATCTGGCACAACGTTTTCTTCGGTGCGTACGATTTCTACATATCGAAAAACTAAACTAAGCTGATCTTGTATCAATAATTATCGAAAAAAACGGACATGAACTAATTTTGTGAATTAATTTATTTTTAATTGCATTTCATTTTGAATTTTCGGGCTAAGATAAGTAATCGTTCCATTTTTTTTTATTTTTAAGTAAATTTTCCAAAACAGTGTTATATTTGGACAATAGCTTTATAACAGCCAAAAACATTCCAGGGTTTTCTGAATTTATTGTTTCATCGTGCCCTCAGAATGGCATATTTGTAGAAGCTGGCAAGAGTGAAACATCAATGATCCGTTCTAAAACTTTGCGCCAAAATGAAATTTCTTCCCGAATTATAGATTCGTTTTCAAAATCAATAGTTTTATTTAATCGCCATTTGTCGTAAATTGCACAACATTGATTGTGCTCATTAGTCGCTTCATGGCTGTTTATAGCCCGATTTAAATGTATCCAGTCATCAAAACCTAAACTAAGAGAAGTTTGCTTTTTCGAGAACAATCAACAGGGTTGACAATAACATTTATTTAAAATTGTAGAATAACACAACCACATTCGTTCCGTTGTAAAGTCGACTCTCAAAGTTGTTTCGTAGTAAAAATCAGAAAAATACCTGTTATTTTTGTCTTTGGGAAAAGGGCTAGTAGGTTTGCAAGGGCCATTCGAAATAATAAATTGTTTTTGGTCATTTGTTAATTCCCCAAGAAAATGTCCACGGTCAGTTACATTTTCAATGTTCACTAGAAATTAACACAGTTAATGCATTAAGCAATAATTAAAAATAATATAAGTTCTTACATTCTTTGGAAATTGATGAAGTCTTTAATTCATGCTCAACGGTTGCTGACGAATTCGGGAATTCCAAGTCTAAATTATTAAAATTAAACATGAAAATTAGGAATTACTTTATTATTTACTTATTAGTGTAAAGACAAATGACAAATTTGAAGTTTGGGAATAAGATTTATAAGATAGCTAAATAAAATAAATAAATAAACTTACCAGCGGTTTCAGTTTCACTGATTATTTCGGTCATTGCAGGGGTACAACTAGAAGTTGAGGGTTTACTCGGTTCAACTTCGCTACTATAACTAGTAGTAGCAGTACGAGAATTTGATGGTTCATCAGTTTTTTGATTAAAAAATGTATCAATTTTTGGTAGCTTATTTTTTCTTTCATCTGCTTCAACTTTTTGCTTGCGTTTAGCACTTCCAGGCTTATGTTTGTACTGGCTCATTTTACACAAAACACTAAATAAAAACAAATATTGGTACGAGACAATACCGTTCTATCACGGCGTTTTAACTTAAATAAGATGAAAAATGATCGTTGGGGGTGCAAACTGCAAAAATAAAGAAGTGGGAATGGGAAGGGACTAATAGGTTTTGGGGTTTTCCGCTATTGCCAAATATCGTGAATTAGCAGCCAGCATAAGCCGGATAGAAGTAATAAAATTAGCACCCTTTTTACAATACAAAAGTTATAAAAACCATTGACAAGATCTCGCCCGATTTCTATAGAAAAGACACCGTGACCGAACGCATGCCGCTTCCAATACTTACCCGGCCAGATGCTATCCATAAACTGGAAAACAATTTGTTTGTTTAATAGTACTATTAGCTGGCACTTCCGTTGCAGATGCAGCAGTTTTGTTTATCGCTTTAACCTTTAACTTTAACACATTTTTTTTAATGCACAATATTTTTATTTTGAATAACAAATATGTTTGGACTCATTCTTATATTTTTAAATTACACAGTACACTAAAGTGCAGTTTTTCTCGGACGTTTAGTAATTATAGAAAATAAGAGTGATATCTCTGATGCAAGACGTGTACAAAAATATTTTAGATTGTTCAGTACACGAAATTCATAATGTGTAAGTAAACTGTATATGGTTTATAATTTGTATAATAGTTTATTGTATTGATAGGATTAGTGGGCACCGAAAAAGACCTAGTGGGTCGAAATATAAGCGTATAAAGTAACTTTGGGATTTATTTTCTGATTACTAAACGTTGGAGAAAAAAATGCACCAATTTAGTGTAATATAAATATACATTATGTACAAAACTGTTTGGCGCATTGATTCTTGTAAAAGAACGAGAGGTAAACCACGGGCCCCGAGGGGCCCAACATTATGTGCAAAGCAATTTAGCATTTCGGACCTTGTAAAAAAAAGCGCGGAGAGGACAGGGCCCTTTCGGGATCCGGGCCCTGGTTCCGCGGAACCATGTTCGGTACGCCACTGACTACTAGTATGGTTATGTTAAGTAGTAGTGATATCGTTAATTTAACAAAACGTGTTATTCTATTGTTGAAAACAAAAAACAAATGAATTTGTAAAGCACATCCGTATAATTAACACTAATATTACGCTATTTCAAGATATAATTCAAAATAAAAGTTATTTAGAGGCCAATTAAAGTCTGCTTAAGCTCGAGAGCAATTTATCGTTGTCAAAGTGTTATCTGGTAACTAAAACCATTAAAGAACGCTTCAGAGAAAACAGGTAGTGGAATTGTCACTAAAACAACGCAAGTTAGGTTGGTCCTCCCTAAAAGATGCATTCACTGAAGGTACATTGTATAAGATTGGTGAAAGTGTACAGAACTGCACAAAGAGTGTGTGTGTGTGTGGGTGTCTAAAAAATTTATTGCTGGCAAATGTTGTTATAAGTGTGTCAAAACACATTTACATTATTGTATAATTAAAAAATAAAGAATTTAATTGTTGTTGTGAATATGGTGTTCTTTTTTTTGCATATAAATTGAAAGAGTCGTAGATTTGTAATTGTGAATATGTTAAAGAGACTTAGATTTGTAATAAGTCTTGAACAATGTCGCAAAATAAAAGGACCTTAGATCCTGATATGAAGGTTTCAAGGAAATCTGAATGTATAGCAAGTAAACATTATAATGAGGTGATGAAAATATTAAGAACGATGTCGACCTGTCGTTTCGTGGAAACAGGAAGTTTTTGTTCAAGGTTGAGAGATGTCATTTTAGAATAAATATATGTAACAAAGTTGAAGTATGAAAGGTGAAACAATAATAATGGAAAAGGAAGTGTGACTGTTATGTGTATGTATGTAGCAAATAATTGCTCTAGAAGAAGAAGAAGAGAAATAGCTAATGAAGAGGCGAAATTTCCAAAGAAATAATCCCTTGAAGAAATGTTTGATATTTATATGTAGTAATGAATGAAGTAAACTCATAAGCTTTCTAGTAAAAGAAATGTATAATATTTATAATAAAATAAATTTAATGATGCCCAGTAGTTTACTATTAAATGCCCAAACGGTAGTTGTAGTGTTATGTACTGATCCTAAAAATAGTGTAAGTGTAAGTGCTGGAAATGAAGAAAAGACATACATGCACCTGAAATTTAAACTCAATAAGACGTGTACTTCAGTTACACTTCACACTTTAATGGAAATGAAAGATAATTCCACATTTTTGGAGGCTGATAACGCGTATATAACTATTTATAGTACAGTGATGCGATTGTTATGTACATTCCCCAGCCACATTGTTTTATATAATGGAAAAGAAACTTGCTTAAAGGGTGTTCAAATATTAATTTGTTTCATATTACATGTAAAAAAATGATAGTCTATTACTAATAAATAAATTTAACGGTTAAATTTTATAAACATACTACATCTATTTCTGTATATTTAGAAGTTAATTATGTTTTCAATCAAAATGTAACACCTAAGCTTTTCTTCACTTGTAAGTAATCTAAAACTACAGTATACATGGTAATTTAAAAGAGTTATGTTTGTGGTCCAAAATCGGCCTAGTACATCTTTGACCTTGATGATGCCCTTCTAATTTCTATTTTTAAATTTTGACCTTGACTAACTACGTTGATCTTCAACACAGAAATTCCTATAATGTGGTCCAGGATCGGCCCTGTTCCTCTACTATTAACGTTACTTCCCTAGTGCCTAAAGATTCCAATCCGGAGCCTTATTCTTTATTAATGATTTACCATTGGAGCCTCGAGCGTAATAAGTTACTTTTTGCAGATGATAAAATTTATTCTTCAATTTTGTCAATTAGTGATTGCAGCTTGATTCAACATCAACTTTATATTCGACAAAAAATTGAATTGCTTGTTCTTAAACATTTCCAAGTGTAAAAAGGTTATCTACACCCGAAAATCTAAATCTATCGAATTTGAATACAAAATCGGTTCAACTGTGCTTAATAGGACCAATATCGTTCAAGATTTGCGTTTTTATTTTGTGTTCGTGAGCGACTATAAGCATGTCTACGCGCGTGTGTGTGTGTTCGCGCGCGTGTGCGTGTCTATAGCCACGATAGCTTTAAAATTTGTAACCGATATACATGAACCTATAGATTTTAGAAACCACAGAGAGTGAAGAAAGTGATAAATAGTTAGGATGTAACTATCAGTTTAGTTCTTTTGAGCATTGGAATTTGAATTCTAAGTTGAATAATTCTGGTCTTAAATCCATAATGATCTTTAAAGTTATAGAAAGTGAGGCATACCTCCGGTATTAACATTTCGTTACATATTAAGCAAACGTTAATAAGGTATTCATTGTGATCATAATCCTTCATAACTGTCTATGAGAAAAGTAAGGTTAATTCGAATAAGGCTAACCAGAAAGTCAAGGTTAATTAGGTTTTGGGTAGATAAATAAACCACTCTGCTTAAAATGCTTGGCGGTTCATCCTAATTCTTTAGTACGAAATAACGTCATGGAAGTGGAAATGTGGAGTCAGCCAGGACGCAAAAGTCTTGTTACGTGGAACGTTCGTATGTTTTTGACAATCACAGCAATTACGACGAAAGTATTAAATTTTGGCGCTATTGGATACCTGAAATGAAGAAGTAATGGAACCACTTGTTTCCCACGTCTATGACTCACCGTTAATTAATCGGTGGTATTTGTATGCTGACTTTCTTGGTCGATGCCCTGGTTATTGGTCGTTGTGCTGATACTTTCACTTCTACTTTCTCCTTTTCTTCTCCTTTCTCTTTTGTTCGTGACTGCGTGTTTCCTTAGAATACGCTTCCAGGGCGATGGCAATCTCAGAGTGTCGTCTCGTGAATTCAAACTTTGTGGTCGTTTTTCGATCTGGATAGCTTCTCTCATAATTCGGTGTTATAGGTACTGTATGTTTGCTATTATCCTTGTGTTGTCGCAATCTATCGCGTGTGAGGTCTCCTTTACATGTTGTGGCGGTGAAGATGTTTTCTGGTCTTTTTCTCACATTGATGCCTCTGTTTGTTTGACTTATGTATGTTCGTGAACAATCTCGGCATGGAATCTCGTAGATCAAGGGGTGTACGTCATTAAATAAAAATCCGACAAGTGGTTGGGAAGTATATATATATATATATATATATATATATATATATATATATATATATATATATATACGTATATATATGTTACCGTGAAAGGCCGAAATTAGTGACTGCCAACATTCACTGATGATTGTCGACAAGTACCAAATGCCTCGGTGAAGGACCGAACTTTCACCGCTATTTGTCGACGTACACAAATAAGCTTTGGTGAGAGTCGAAAACGACAGGTCTTAGTGTGAAATTTTTCATAAGATATTTTAATTTGTATTTAATAATGACCACTGCAGTAACCCGAGATCGGTTGTTTGACAAGGTAAGCGTTTTGGTTGAGTTTTTATATTATTCTTCTTTCTATCGTGATTTGGAATGTTCTGTTTATTTTAAGTTCATAATAATGTTTATTCTCCCATATGTTCTATTTTAAAAAATGATAAAAGTGTTTTTAAATTAAAAAAAAGTTTCTTTTCAACATACACCATAAGTCCACGGTAGCACCTTGGAGAATGCTGACATTCACCAGAGAATGTCGACATTATTAGCCAAATTTCGGAGTTTCACAGTAACATCTATATATATATATATATATATATATATATATATATATACCATTTAGCTTAGAAGTAACATCCTAGTATGTTTTCGCTAAAAACTTTACATTTTCAGGTGCTGTGCCTTGCATGTATCTTGCGTTGAGAAAAGCACACTTAGATTTTTATGAGAACATCTTGTAGTAAAAACACCAATTTCACCTTCATCATTAGGTTGTTAATTAATATTAAAATTGGTTTTGAACAATTAAATATATTCATATTTGGTGAACCTTGTTGATATTCTTTTATGTCTTTATA
Organism: Vesta saturnalis; assembly: GCA_036346205.1. Classification (NCBI taxonomy): domain Eukaryota; kingdom Metazoa; phylum Arthropoda; class Insecta; order Coleoptera; family Lampyridae; genus Vesta; species Vesta saturnalis. Next base: position 1,535,695 of record JARFJB010001883.1, read on the forward strand.
CATTGAAGTACATTCGTCGTATAACCATATTACCCTATCAAAATCCGTAGATATTTTACGCATGTTTTGTGTTTTCGCGAAAATTTACAACAAAATAGGGTTTTCCAGAGTCTGAGGTACCTGATACTGTAGCCGGGTGTTGATTTATAATTGATTTATGTCATACTATGTTTCTTTATATAAAAATAAAATATACCAATTTATCATTTGTATCAAATGAAATGAAATATTTAACAAAATCCAAATTAAAATAAGACTGTTAATTTATTATAAGCTTTGTTATGAACGAATAAGTTCAAAGGTAAATATGTAATTAAAACTTATTGTTAAATTCATTAAATACATAAATAAAAAGTTTACCTCGGGTAGGATTTGAACTCACGACTTGTACTTTGCTAGAGTACCGCGCTAACCAACTGCGGTATCGAGATTTAAGCCCCAATCGATGTAAATTTTGCCTTTATGTATGTAGACCTGATGTAAATTCTAAATATAATGAGATCACAATCAAATTACTTATATTAATGGAATGTGAGCCTGCAATATTGCAGGAATTCACACATACCAGAGCAACTTGACTAATAATGATTTATTATAAGTTTCGTATATTATATTTAGAATTTACATCCGTTCTACATACATAAAGACAAAATTTACATCGATTGGGGCTTGAATCTCGATAGCGCAGCTGTTTAGCTCGGTACTCTAGTAAAGTATAGGTCGTAGGTTCAAATCCTATTCGAACTAAACTTATTATTTATGCATTTAATAAAATTAATAATAATTTTTAATTACATATGTACCTTTGAACTTATTCGTTCATAACAAAACTTATAATAAATTAATTTTAGTCAAGTTGCTTTGGTATGTGTGAATCCTTGCGATATTGCAGGCTGACAGTCCATTAATATAAGTAATTTAATTCTAATCTCATTATATTTAGAATTTACATCAGTTCTACATACATAAAGACAAAATTTACATGGATTGGGGCTTGAATCTCGATAGTGCAGTTGGTTAGCGCGGTACTCTAGCAAAGTACAGGTCGTAGGTTCAAATTCTACTTGAGGTAAACTTTTTATTTATGTATTTAATAAAATTAATAAAATAAGCCTGGTTTATTTCATTCATTTTTGATTTGTTCCTATTAACAAATAGCAGTAGATAGTTAAGAGGAATTTTTCGAACCCCCCTTACGGCCTGGGAGTTAATCGAAGCACCGCTTGGTAGTTTTGTTGGATCAATCCATGGAAGTAAGGAATAATATGGCGGTAGTCAATTATAATCAAAATGAAGCCAAAAGTAGGGTGCTTTGTCAAGCAAGAACACTTTGCATGACACTTATGGGGGTTTAAGGATTTTTGAGTTTTATTTTTTTAGTAATAATAAATACTTCCATAATCAATGGTACAATGAACATAGAGGGTAGGGCTACCATACTTTTCCGAGGAAAATAACGGACAGGGTTGGAAATTCGAAATAAACCCTACATATAAGGACTGTTCTCTTACCAGTATCCTAGTCAAGTAAAACAATTTAATCATGAAAAACATTGATTTATAGTTTTTCACAAACTTTTCCTCTACATGCAATGCATTTTTGCACCCGTGAAAACTAGTCTGTAAAATATTTTCTCCAATCTTTCTGCATTAGATTTTTTATTTCATTTTTAAATGCTTCAACCGCTTCTTCAGTCAATGTAAAACGTACACCTCTTTACTCACGGAAATAAAAAGAAATCATTAGGTGCCAGGTCCGGACTATATGGAGAATGACCCATTTATTTTGGGTATTTAAATACGCAATGAGGCCGAGTGTTACCATGATGATCGTTCCTCTTGGGCGATTTTCACGAACATTTTGGATATCTTTGACCTAACAAACCGTAGTGCACCATTCAGTATTAAGAGTATGAGAACCCTCTAGTGCTACTGTAGAAACATCTCCAGTAATTATAAAAATATGGTGACCATCTTTTTAGTTTGACTTTTTTCAATCTTTGTGAGATCCGACTTATTAAAGACCCAAACTGCAGAATGTTGCTTTACTTCACAACCATAGGAGTATACGCAAGTTTGTAATGATGTTGTACACCAGATGAGACAATACATTGTCAAAGCGATCTAGTGTAGATTTGTACCATTTCCCATGGTCTTCTTTTTTAAGTGAAGTCAAGTTGTGGGAACTCCAACAAGAACAAAGCTTACTCACCTCCAAACACTGGTGCAAAATTGTGTTAATTGCTTTCACGCCAATCTTCAGATTAGCTTACATACTCCTTACAGTAAAATGACAGTCCCCTCCAATCATGTTCTAGATCAATATTCCTTTCGGTAAAGGTCGTTTTTGGGTTAGGTCATTTAAGAAAAGTCCACCACGTTGAAATGTATTGCATCACCACAATTTGTCGCCAAACAGTAGATAGATTTCTTCTGCAAATGGTGCCTTTAAACTTATTTTTTTAAATATGTTCAAGTACATTTGTCAACTGTCATTAAGCTTAACTAGAGTGTTATTGTTTTCTTATGAGCTGGGAGAAATGCAAAGAATTAAGTATAATTCAAAAATCAAGTTGCACCTAACTTAAAATGGGAAACAAAATTTTATGAATAATATTATGTATAGCCTCCTAAATATGGGCTATTAATTCATTCAAAATATTTTTCGAAAGTCCTTTTGCAAACCCCAGCCCTTTTCTCGGGTCAAACGATTCTAATGTACGTGTAGGCTGTTAGCAAATGTACATGTATAAAAATGAGTGGGGCCAAACCAAACATTTTAAAGTTATACCATCATAGTCATGAAACAATCAGATTGTGTACAACTTTAAGGACCGGAAATTTAGTATATATTCGAAGTTAAAGTTATTTTTTGCGGCCTTCCATGCCTCGCTGCAGCGCTCGACCGACAATCTCTGGAAATGTTTATTTTAAAAAAATAACACAGGCTTGGCTGGCCTGGACCTGAAATAATGATTTTCTGAACGATTTTGTAAACCGAGTGTTGCTAGACAAAAACAAAACATTTTAACATACAATTGTAATACATTTATTTATTGGCATATTGAATACACAATTACAGAGCGATTTACTGTATTTGATTTGTAGTTTTATAACATTTGAAGTAAACAGTAGGTATATGTTATTCGGAGTAAAAATGGCTTTGTGTGACTCACATTGGATTATTAGCTTTATTTTGAATACATGAATATATCTACATATACCTCACTTACCCATTTTAGATTTAAGACACTGGTTTATGTAAATAATAAGAAATGGTCTAGAAATTGAACCTTAAGGCAAGCCCTTATGTACACTGATAGGTGTATCTAATTTGGACGCAGTTATGCAAAAAGGAACCAACCCACAGGAAGGCCCAAACTGAGTTTATCGCGGAAATAGGTTGCCAAAGGCCCATTTTAAATGTTGCAAAAACGAACCAAGCCACAACTGATATTTGAATAATAAAAAATGAGTTGTGAACCTAATTACAAATTTAAATTAAATGTACAGAGTTTTGCAAAGCTAGCTTGGTTCCTTTTTGCAAAATAGTGTATTATTCGTAGTCGTATGTGAGTTGATTATGTCATTGTACAACGCCACCTATGCAATTCAGGACCTGTATGTCAAGTGATTTGACATCATTCGGTTTGTGTCTAAAAGAAGTAAAAAATAGTGCAATTGGTCAGGGAAATAGATGAGCCCTGCTGCTTCTTCTTCTAAAAGTAAGTCACCGAAAACCTATTTTACATTAAAACATATAAATGTTCTTAGTGGTAAATTTGCACATTGATTTAGTTCAAACGTCTACTACTTCATCACCGCCTCCTGGTGTAGAGCCATAGATTCTTACTTAATAACAAGTAAGATATCTATGTGTAGACCCCGAGCTGCTTCAGTTTGTTGATAACCTGTCTGATTATTCTGATGTGGATCTAAACTATTCCCAACCAGATGATTTGAACGATTCTTTATCGGATTCGGAAATTCAAACGGTACGATTTTGCGAAATTATTTTGCTCTAAATTTATTCAATGTTATTTTAACACAGAGTCCCAAAGGAAAAACTTACCATACTTTAACGGCTATTGACATTCCTGATTCAGTTAGTAAAACCGATTCCATTGCACCAAATCCCGAAACATGTGAAAACGGTCGCCCGAAAAAGAAAATACGGTAGTTTAAACAGAGCGACAAGGAAACAACTTAAGTGCTAAACTAAAGAGCATGTTAATTGAAAGAATGAGAAAATGCATGCGAAACAATTTTGTGATTATAACTGCAACTGTCCCTTACAATGTATTCAAAATCTAAGTGGAGAGTAACGTGAAAATCAATTCACAAAATTTTATGAGCTTGCATCATGCAATGCACAAACCGTGTTTATTGCAGCAAATGTAACAGAAATGCCCAAAAAAAGGTACGGATAACAGTGAAAGTCACCGTACCAAAATATTTTCAAGAATTTATTTTTATACAAAATCACGGTTTGTTGTGAAATGTTTGTCAAGACACTAAATGAGTGAATACTGCACTGGCTAAGTTGAGATCAGAGCACACTGCAGTTGACAAAACAGGTACCCAAGCAGGTTGAAATAAATTAAGCGATGAAAGAAAAAATAAAGTTATTTACCATATAAACAAATTTTCTCAATATGTCACACTACCGAAGAAATCAGACAGAGTTTAATTTCTATCACCAGAATTAAATTTGACTAAAATGTACGAACTCTATGTGAGTGAAATAGGTAAAGCAGATGCAGTCAGCTTTTCATCTTATAAAAAGATATTTTACAATAATTTTAATCTAAATTTCAAAGCTTTAAAAAAGGACACCTGCAACAAATGTGACTCATCATATAAAAATAATGAATGTGGAAACGGATGAAGAAAAGTCACAATTAAATAACATGAAGAGCACTTACGTATAGCTAAATCAGCACAGAAAAAAGGAATCAAACATGAAAAAATTAATTGATTAAATACTCACAAAATCACATTAAAGAAGGAACAACCTTATTCAATTTTTATGCGGCAAAGTTTTCACGGAGATATTAGTGAAATTGATTTGCAGAAAAAAAGATGTCCATGACCACAAGCATCATTTTTCACAAAAGATCTTATCGTGCTTTGGCCTGATGGCAAAGGTGTTTCTGAACCAAAACTTAACGATATCAAGTCTATTTTACATCTGATTCTAAAAGACTGTCTTTCTACATTGTTTGCTGACGACAACAAAGCAGATGATATCAATGGATTCCATACTAAAACTGATCTCACACCTGAAGATGTCTAAAACGTTATATCATTTTTCATTTATTAATTTTTATTTCAGTTCAGTTGCATTTGTTTTTACAAAGAATTCAGTTCGTTTTTTTAAAATAAATTACTTGAAAATCTACTTTGCTTTATTTCTGCAAAAAGGAACCAACCCACATTTTCAAAAATGTTGACAAATGTACTAATAGCAACAAAAAATAGTTTTGTTTTCTAAATAAGCAATATTTTTTGCACAACAAAAAACCTAACGGCAAAAAACGAAAAGGTACGTGGAATTAATAAATAAGGCTTAACTTTAAACAGTTTTGGTTCCTTTTTTGCATAACAGTGTCCATTTGAAAAACACGTATGTGGGTCCAGCGTGTAACATCCGGGACACACACAAACACATTTTCAAATATTAAGCTACATGTATGAGTATTTTATGTGGCATTATTGTATGACATGAAGTTAAAATATTTTTACTTTAACCCTGAGGTTTAAAAATTATAGATTTTTATAAAATGGGACAGATACTGAAACATACTGTGGTATCACAGACTCCAGCTTATATGACATTCAACTGTATTACCTGGCATCTGTTGGTACAATACGACTTAAAAAGTTATAAAGTTCTTACCTTAAAAAAACAAAAAAAGTTATAAAGTTCTTACCTTAAAAAAAACAATGAGTAATATAATGTACTAATCTTTACTAAATTATTAACAATTACATTAAAAATCCTACATGTTTTTCTGTTCGTTTTTGTTGTAGCACTTCTATAAGAGCTTCATTTAATGCTGTGACTGTTTCTAATCCCAACTTTAAACATTCCATTAACGTAGATTGGTGTAAGGAACCTGATCCAGTCTGTAAAACTGTTGTAAATTGATTTTGGGACACTGCTACCACAACAGCAGCAGTTGCACATTGTTCTTCTGCATTACTAGGATCTATAACACAATGTTCACCTATTTTTGAAATTGTTACCATTAAAGGTGCTGCTACTACATCTAATTTAACACAATCACGCATATTTTCTGAAACTTCCAATTCAACATTGTTTCCGTCTAAACTAACTGATAAAACCCGAGGTATTTCTGTATTCCACAAAGCTGCTTTAACTGCTAATGAGACTGCATCATATAAATTTCCTCCACATTCTAACAACTTAGTAAAGAAATTAAAACAATTGATATAAAAAAATGATTCAACCTACTAAAATATCAATATATAATTTCCAACATTTTCGTCCTTTAAGTATACATAATTTACCTAAATTAAATGCTTTAGTTGATCTGTAAGCAGATGTTAAACTATTTGCAATTTCTGTGGCAAGTTCTTCACCACCTCGTCCCTCAAAATCTGGTGTAGCATTTGCAGAACTAAAATACCCAGTAATAAACTAAATCAAATAATAATACTGATTACCAGTCAACAAAAAATTCAATTTTTCCTTCTTGTGGTTGATCAACAGGTGGTACATCTATTTCTATTTTAACAGCTACAAGTACATCAGTGTTTGCTAACCTTAATCTTGACGACCCAAAAGCATGAGATACAACATTAAGTTCTAATTCCATTGGCCTGTATTGTGTACGTTCTCTACCATCAACTCGGAAATTCTCCTAAAAATTAGGTGTGATAACATTACACATACTTTATCAAGTTACAAATTTACCTCAACGCCATGCAGAATGAAAGTCTTTTCTGCTTCACACAAACTCATTTTTATTTTTAATACAAGAAAAAACAATTTTAGTTCTAAACAGGTTATAATATACAAGTTCCATACGAGATCAAAATTAAATGATCCAGATCAATCCCATCCAGTGTTGCCACACGCCTTTCTTTTTCCGTGGTAGATTCGCGATGAAAGCGGGGTAGAATAAAATATAAACTTTACTCACTTGTTGCAAAAATAACTATTAATTTACTTGTTTTTTTCTATTGGTGGAATATGAATTTAAAATTTAACATGGTTTTGTGTGAATTATGCAATCAATGAAACGAGTATTATAAAAGATTTTTTAATCAAAACCAAGGTTTAAAAAACTCTGATAACAAAAAAAATCACAGTAAAGAACCTAAAGCACATATCATATAAATATTGAAATTAAAGCTTTTTAAATACAACAAAATAAAGGAACTCTAAAATAAGGTAAATAACAAAATTAAATGTACAAGTACTAGGTACAAACCCTTTTCATTCTCTAAATTTTTTATTTAATAATGTTGTAGACGGTTGCCATGTAAAACACGTATCATTATTTAACAGTTCTTTGCAATGTAAAATACTGCAACAAGTATCCACATCTAACCTGTTTCGGGTTTTGGTTTTTATTAAAAATAATTGTGAAAATACTCGTTCTGCTGCAGCAGACGAGTGAGCAATGACAAAATTCCTTTAACCAAAACTGAAAGGTGTGGAAATAAAACGTCACCTAAGTCATTTTTCATCTCAAAAATATAATTCCAAAAATTCTCAAAGTCAGGTTGCTCATTTGTTTTCTTGAAATCTTGAATATCAGCAAGCAAACGCTATTCAAAATTAAGTTTTTCAACATTGGACGTTAAATTAGGAAAAAAAGTTATAGTATCTTTTACTATACTGCCAATATTCCCAGACACAGCGGTTTTTGGGTCAAATATTGCTAAATATTCCATAACTGGATTATCAAAATTAAACCTATTTTTTATTTAATTAAAAATTATTAATTTTATTAAATACATAAATAAAAAGTTTACCTCGAGTAGGATTTGAACCTACGACCTGCACTATTTTTTATTTGACTACATAATTCAATATAGAAGTCAAGGCATTTGATTTTAAACTGTGTAATATCTGTGGTGTTCATATTTCCGTCAATCATCGTCAACTTGCGCCCCAAAGTAAATTTGTTCTAATTCAATGAATGACCTAGGATTCGAAGGATTAATATTTTGAAAAGGAGTTTTATCAATAGTTTCTTTTTTAACAAAATTTCTGAGAAGTGTTCTGTACAAGTCTTTTATTCTCTTTTGAACTAAATAAATTTTAGGTTTTTCGGACTGGAATTCAAGGTTCAACTTGTTAACGACATCTAGCACGTATGCCAAAAATTGAAAATACAATTTGTAAATAGCATTTTGTAGGTTAGCTAAAATTTTCTTACAAGAGTTTAACTCTTGTTCGAAACATTCATTGGTAAAGAACAGCGTCAGTGGATTCCAGTTTTCTAGAACCCTATTTACAGCTGCCTAAAAAAAACAACTTGCATACATTTAAATCGTAAATATTAAATTTATCAAAAGCATTTAAAACATAGAAGAAGGACCTATTTTGATTTTAACAAGTAGTTTACCCACACCTTTATAGCAACCAACATGTGGATACAGAAATAACAGTAGTAAGAAAGGAAAAAAAGAAGGATTTGTAGTTTTAGGTAATTTACCTGTAACGAAAGCCATCTGGTCTGACCTGGGTGGAGCAGTTTACTGGGCTTTATATTAGCAAAAACTTGACACTCTTGAAGTCTCTCAATGCGTTTGCTGTTATTGGCAAAGTAATTATAAATATCTCTTATGAAATCTTCCAAGCCTTTTGGTAATTGGTTGGCCGCAGAAGATGAGCAAAGATGAAACGAGTGACATATGCAGCCTAATACAAATATATTTGGTAAAATTTGTTTGAATCGCGCTTGAACACCAGTTTGTCTTCCCATCATGACCGACGCATTATCAGCTGCTAGACCGATTAGATTATTTATTGGAATATTCAACCCTGTGATATACTCAATAATCTTGTTAAATATACTTTCTGCAGAACAGTCACTTAGCTTTAACAAGCCGAAGAATCTGTCTTTCACTGTCTTTTGTTTATCGTCATAGTACCTAACAACTAATGCTAAACACTTTTCAGTTGAAACATCTGTCGTCTCATCTATTATTAAAGAAAAGTGTTTCAATTTCAAAATTTCTACTATTTCTTCAATTTGTTGCTTTGCCAACCACACCTTAATAACATAGGTTGATTTTGTTCTGCTGCAGGCCAATGACTTAGCTACTTCGGAGTCTGGGCAAATATGAGGTATAAATTTAACGAGGTGATCTGCTAAGAGAAGGGGCAAATTATGTTCGTGCAAAAACATACATATACCTAATTCTGCCGTTTTAACTAAAGTATCGAGTTTCTTTTGTTTTTCATTCGGGATAATTTCGGTAATTTTTGGAGTATTTTCAAGTTTTAAAATATTTTTTTGTGTGAAAGGCTTTCGTTATGTCTTTGAATGTTATATTTGTTACAGTGTATTCTTATATTACACGCTATACATAACGGCTTTCCCCCAGAACCTTCTCTGAGCCATTTGTATTGGGCTTCCCAGTCTAATTTGAATTTTTGAGAATACTTCTTTTTTTTCCTTATTGGTTCGTGTACGTCTGGATCATGAGTGTCAGAGTTTTCAGACTCAGATGCGGAATGTTCAGGTCCTAAACTGCGACTTTCTAGATTGTCGAAGGATTTTGTGTATTGTCACTAGACTTTGACGTTCCTGGCCAAGGATCCTCAAATGGATCAGGAAGATTTTGCTTGGATTTATTAGTCGAATCTTTAGTTTTTATTCTTACTATAAAACTTTAAAATAATAATAATAATAATAATAATAATAGAATTTGTAGTTGCAGCAAAATACGTACAACATAATACATGCAAACAAATGCCAAAATGCGAGATTTGGATACTATTTTATTAATAAAAACCATTTTGAAAAAATAAAAGCAGACTGCAAAATGGAACTAAAATGTCAGAAACAAGAATAACTTAATAAAATTAAAAATAAAATAACTTCATTTACCAAAGCAAATAATTTTGTATTTCTTCATTTTTTAAATAAAAGAAAATATCTCAATTACAAAATGTATGTATTACTAACCTATCCATTTTAATTTAAATTTAAATACAAATCAAATAAAAAAACAACTTTATTTAAGAACACCCGTACGTGACTGATCATAGATAAATGGCTATTATGGTACTTTTAAACGGTTAGCAAATTAGAGGTTTTTACTTTTGGTCAGCTACAAAAAGTGTTTTGCCAGCTTTGTAACTAAATTGATAACAAGTAATGCGATAGGTATATTGAGTAGGTTTAAAATTTAACACGTTTGAGGTATTTTCCATTTAGCTCCTAACAAGATTACAATTGATTACTGGTCATGTAATTTAAGGAGTTTTTTTGAAGAGTTTAGCGTTTCCGTCTGGTCCTTTCTGGGTAAATAATCTTTATACTTTTGATTATGCTGACACAAGAGTTTGTGCGGCCAAATAAAGCGAATCTTACAGCTCAGATATTTTTTAATGTGGAATTAAAAAATATATACTTCTGTCGTAAATAACGAGCGGGGTAGATTTGCTTCAGGGGAGCGAGAGAGCGGAATAATGTTAAAATGGGGTAGAAATACCCCGTTCGGAGTAGCTGTGGCAACGCTGATCCCATCTTATTAAGGGCTGGACTGTCACCTACGAGACAAGGAAAAACTAGACGCGAACGAATCAGCTGATTGTGACGTCACTACTCGTGGATATTTGGCTCTTGGATCGTATTATTTTTTAAACGATCGGAAGGTTAACGATGGTTTAGCGGTGTTTCTGCTCTTTATAACGTCGTTTTAATTGTTTTATAAAAAGAAATTTTTGTTAATACCATTTGATGTGTTTTAATAAACCAGTATTTTGTGTTTATTAAATGTTTTTAAAGTATGCACAGCGTAAGCATAACTAGATACAAAAGTGTTAAAAGTGAGGTTGAGTTTTCTTGTGTTGTGACATATTTTCCAAACTTGTTATTAAGTAATTAAGGTATATATTTATATTTATAACTCTTTTTGGAAATTGATTAGAAAAATGCCGCATTTGTGTTGTGTGCCTTTATGTAAGGGCAATTATCCAGAAGTCTAGTTAGGTAATCTCACGAAATATAGTTTTAAATTATTTTCAGAAATTTTACTTCTTGTTCATCGTAATAAATCGCGTTTACAATTGATACTTAATAGTTTATTAGGTACGTTATGTTATTACCAGAGCTGTGTGTTATATTTTTAAATTACACATTGTCCTAAATAAAATATCTATTTATTTATTTATGCAAACAAACTAAAATCTAAGTCTATTTCTTAGTCATATACGACTTTATGAAATCAATTGCAAAAAGCAATTTTGTAACCATATCTTAATAAGTATTAAAATATTTTTTTTTATATTATATACCACCTTCTTCTTGTTCCTAAGTGATTACCAGTAAAATAGTAATTTTAGAACCAGCCGCAACACAAGATTGGTACGTTTCCAATTCACGCGCCAACTAAGTCTATACATCGTAATATCCACCTGCCGTGAGGTCACGAATGCTGCTGCCAGGCTTTCCTTTGTCGTAGGTGACGACTGGACATAGGGATGCGGATTTTCAAGATGTAACGGGAAGATACAAGAAATTACGTTTTCCTGTATTTTTAAAAGTAAAAAAATGTACTTTTTGGGTTTTTTGAAAATCTTGTATCAGGATGAAGAACTAAAACAGTATATTAAAAAACAGATTTCATAGACCAGTCTTGAATTCAAGTTTAAAGAAAACGAGTGGCGTAGTTACGAGTTTTTTAAAGAATGAGTGCTTCAAGGTCTTATGAACCACGTTTCTTTCCAATTTATCCTTTTTATGCCGTTTTTAAACAAAAAAATTATTTTAGTTGATTTAGGGATTTTTGTGGCGGTTGGTAAAATATTAATTTTAAATTAAGCTTTTCCAAGTACGCGTCAGCTGACGTCACAAACCCCGCCCAAGCATCTGATGCGGGTCAGCCTTTGTTCGTGTTTATATGGAGTATTGAGGAAAAGTCATGTTTATTTAATAAAAATATCGTTTTTGAAAGTATGTTCTGTTGAATAGAGTCAAGCCTGTGTGATTTAAACAATTGTGTGGTGAAGTTCCGTTTTTGTACGCGGCTTAGACCACAATTAATTATAAATATTGTGCGTCGTTTCTTACCAGGAAACAGCTAAAGCTTTGTTAAATAATCAATGAATCATCACACAAGGGCTATGTACCTACTTCTACTCATCGTTCATGAATTACTTTTGTTTTATTAAACTGTACGAAAACAAAAACGATAAGTACGTCATACATGGATACAAGTTGTAACAATGATGACATAATCTTTATTAAAAATTTAATAATGGTAATTGAGGTTAACTTGCAACCAAAAGTTTTAAAAAACGTTACTCAGACTGAACTTGAATTTTTCTTAGTTCAAATTGTGAAAGTAAATCTATGTCACTTTATCAAAAGAACGAGTTTATTACGGTAATAAAAGCGAAACACATTAATGAATTCTTAATTCAATAAATTAAGAAAAAAATCAACCCTGAACTGGTTTAAGTTACTTTAAATGGCAGCATAATAAACTTGATGTGCTACATAACACAGCACAAAATCTTGTCATATATTAACCTTTGCATTTCACCCATTCCACTGGAAATTGTTCACAGATTGTCACCGAGCACAAACACACTCATCATAATTAAAGATTTTTGAAATTAAACAGAATAATTTTATCGCTTTGGCCCTTGAATTAATTTTGTATACATATAAAACGTTGTCCCCGATCAGCTGTTTTTTGACATTTGACATGCGCTTCTAACGTCACGAGGAAAAGCTTAATTGTGTCAGACCGAGAGTAGGCTTTAGGGATTTGCCTCTCTTTCTGACATATCGCTGTTTACCTGAATCTCGTTCTAGCGGTGGTATAATCAGCTTTTACCTGGCGAGCTTGACGTGTGCGTTTGTAAGTATCCTATGAAGTGTTAAATAAGTGTAAGTTAATATTAAAATAATATTAAAATGGTGGTAAATTGTGTCGCGTATACAGACGTTTATTCAAAGAACCAGAATACACGGTATTAAATTTATTGCACATGATGAATAATTCATTTAGTGACTACAAAGAAGACATTTTGTACTATTAGGAATTTTCAAGTACGTCACGCTGACGTCACAAGCTCCGACTCGAACAGCTGATCTTGGACAACATATGTTAGCGTTACATAGGAACCTACGAGTTTTGCTGCGATTTTTTGGTGTTTTCTTGAGAAAAAATCGTGATAATTGACTTATTGTAGTGTTAGTATATAATTTCATAGTTAATTAGTGAACATTATTAGTGTATATTATAGTTGGGTTAAATTTATGAACACATATTCGTGCCTTGCAATAGAAATTTGTATTTTGTTACTTGCTTTAATAAAGTAAAGCCCATCTGAAGTTTGGTAAATTCCAGAAAAATGGCTTTAAGTGATTCCACCATCTGCTTGTGAAATATGTGATATCGAGCCTGCGGGTGTTATCCCTATGAGAACTTTGGTAGTGTTATGATTAGAGCTCGGATTTATATGCACGAAAATTAGTTAAAATATGCGCATATATATGCATCTAAAATCTTAAAAATATGCACCTGATTCTGTAAAATATGCACAAAAATATGCAGCATATGCACTAAATTTTACTCACAATAATAAACAAAATATTTTTATACATTTAATTTTAAAATAATACATATACAATACTAACCACTTTTACACAGATCCTTTCCAAGAACAGGCCAAAAAGAAATGTCGGCAAACAACCACAATAATAGCAGCACATAAACCTGCATTTCGGAAAATCCCTAAATCTGCTTGAAATATTTCTGAGCAAGTTAGTCAAGATAACAATGGGAAGGAATTAGTGATGGGAATAATCGAGACATTTCCATAATCGATTATTTTATTACTATTTATTAGTAATCGAGATATTTTAATTATCGACTAATATTACTAGTTACTAATTAGTAGTTTGAAAATTTCCAAACTAAAGGATCATAAAAAAAGCGACTAAAGAAATGCAAATTATTGAAACGAGCTTTTCCCCCGCAAAATTTTGCGGTAAACATATGATTCGAAATTGTTTCTTTGAAAACAAACTTAAAATGTTAGCGTCGGGTGCTAGACTTTTGCAAAATTTAAATCAATTTTGTACAAAAATTAAAACCTTGTAAATATTTACTTCGTGCACTTAGCAATAAATATTTTTAAAGTACTTGCCTGCTTATATCACCTTATGCTTCCTGTGGGTACTATCGTGCTCAAAAAATACTGGGACAGCTTGTTACTGTAGACACTTCCAATATTCAAATTTTGATGTAAATACATTTTTTGTATGTAAATCGGAGATCTCACGATTTTCAGATTGTCAAACTAGTAAATTCACTGAACTGTACTCAGTTCAGTAGGCAAATTTGGTAGATTACTGTCACTTTGATATTTCATAGTCATAGCCTCCTAACACAATTGATTATGTGCCGTCAAACCAAATGCACACAGCCAACATTTTTAGTGCGATGATACCATTGCGCTCAAAAATACTATACAGCTTGTTACTATAGACACTTCCAAAATTCAAATTTTGATATAGACTTATTTTTGTATGTAAATCGGACATCTCATGATTTTCAGATAGCGGTTTAGCGTTTGTCAAACTGGCAAATTTCATAGATTTGTAAGCAAAGGCGCTTTATTTAAAGTTTACTTTAATTTGCCTCGGTCTAGCTCAATCGGTTTTTAATTTTATAAGCAGGGGAGTTGTTCGTTTTTTAACTATTACCAGGGTTGTCCACACTGGACAATAGATTGGTAAGAGTTTTATACATATAATACTCCTATTGGTTATAAAGCCAAACGTTTACACTTAAGACTAGGTCAACTAACATACAAAAACGACAAATAAAAAAGTATTTCGTATAGAGTAAACGCAAGTAACGGAAAATATAAATGATCGGGAACCTCTAACCTCCCTCAGGTGGTCGGTAGCTCAAAAAGAACCGATCTTAATTTATATTATAGTATAAAGTGAAAATGTTCATTTATTTTAAAATAGTATTAAAATTGTGCAAGCGGACCTGTCGGGTAGCAAATGGTAGTAAATGTTTTATACAGTTATTCTAACTGTGTTTATAAAAATTGGCTGGTGCATGTGCCGATAAGATAACGAGGGTAATACTCTCTCTATCTACTTTTACGGTCAAACAGAAAATCAATAGCTTAAAGGGACTAGTTCTGTTTTATTCTTTTAAAAATAACACGAGTTTACATTGTATAAGTGTAACTTTTATACGTCTAACTTTTATGAAAGTGAATTATAAAAGGTACTAAATAATTTTCTCTTGGGCACTTTTAACTAGTTATCTATTTACAGGATATTAATTACGGTGGATTAATCTATTATCTAATTACTCTTAGTAATTAGCAGAAATTTTCGTAAAACAGGATTGGGGATAGTTAAGAGTGATTAAATTCTTTGAAATTAAATATGAATACTTTTGTATTGTGTGTTCTTGGTGCGGGGACGCGGACAGCGTTAGCCGCTGGGTTGCTTTTGCGCTTTTGGTTTTGATAGCGACAATAACAGCAACCCGAATCCGATATTTAAACCTTCAGGAACGTTTTAGTTTAAACATTATCAGGTACAGGATAAACCAAGCGTTTTACAGGTACGGTATTCTTGAATCCTTAAAATCTGGGTTATCGCGATAAGCGATCAGGATCGGGCACAGGTTCAAGACCGTTAAGAACTAAAGTTTTCGCTTAGCCCGGGAACGGCGTAAGACCTTTAAATCTTTGGGAGCTTTCGGTATTCAGGACTGTTAAATAAACAGGCTGACTGGATGACGGATCGTTTCACGGGCGTCGGCATTTAACAAAGATCCTAAATCAGGATTTTGCTTATCCTCTGGATATCTCAAGATAAGTGAGTGGGTAGGGAAGCGGTTAATTACGTTAGGTGGGTAGGGAATGCAATACTCACTGTTACGTAATGTTTTCGTAATTTACGAAACTGGGTGACTGAAATGTGGTCTACTTGCTGGTGACTTGTCTCTTTCAATCTGTCGGTTTTCTGCACTTCGGTTTTGTATTTATAACAACCCATTTTGAGTTGTATTAAAGTATACCGTAATTTAGGGCTTTCGTTCATTCAGTTGTAAATATAAGAAAATTTTTTAATTATTTTTGCATTATTGCTATGAGGTAGGCAACTTAATTTGCATTTTGGTGTAACTTAAGTGCATATCTTCTTAAGGGTATATACTTCTTAAAGATTTATACTCCCACTTCGCGTCATCACCAGATATTCCAAAGCGTCCATTTTTTCACTTCCTGATGAATATTGTGAGATGCAGAAAGCTTTTTTTGGGTTTTCCACCTAAATTTTGTGAAAGTGCCATTGATTTGATGGTAAGATATTTTAACGTATTATACTAAAAATTAAAACATTTTTGCTCTTTTCGAGCACTTTCTTTTCTTTTATTTTTACTTTGATTTACACTTTAATTACATTATAAGTACGCATTTAATTTTACTGATTGCATTTTTTATTTGAAAATTTCAAGAAAATGCATTAAACAGATTATACCATTTCATGAAGACAAACTTATAAGAAATAAAATTTCAGTTTGGGTGTGGTTGACAACATAAAAGCATTGTTATTGCAATATACATACATGGACACAAGGATTACGTCACCTTGGTTTGCAATTCTGCATTATTTTTTATAATACCAGGGGTTCTCAAGAAGATGTATTATATTTTGTAACAGGTATTTAATGCTTAATGATTTTTTTTAGTAATTTAAGGCTATTTTTAGATATATTTTATATAACCCTATCATTTTAACTGTTAATAAACATAGCTGTATATTTTTTATTTTTTACATTTTGCTAAACTTTTTATTGTAAAACTCGGTTTAGTTATTCCGAGCATTATTAAAAATAACTTGGCATCCGAGATCATTTTATTAGTGTTACATTGCAATTTTTATATATATATATATATATATATATATATATATATATATATATATATCGCTGTGAATGTGAGTAAGATAGTCGGCGGGTTGCCCATATTATCTACTTGCCTCATAGCGTTTGACCAGTTGCTATAGAATTCAATAGATAAACCTCATTTAAGCAGTGGCGGGTCGTAAGTCATGTGGTTGGTGGAGCCAAATTGTTCACGCGAACCTCTCCCCAAATTAGAAATATTTTGTTTTCATAAATAGATTTATTGGATTAATTCGTAACTCTTAAAGCTGGCACCTAACTATCACTCCTCAGTTCTTTTTAAATACGGTGTTTAGTACTTGTGAATGAAATTTTCCATCTAGTTTGGAATGCTCGGATTCATCGTCTGTGAACAATTTCGCCTAATACCCCAGTTATTGAAGTAAAATATGGGCAGCTCGGACGTGACTAAAAAAATATATGCACTGATTGATTTACAGATTACATAATCAAATTAAATTGATAAACAGTCTTTCGAAATTGAATTGTGGATTTTCTTGATTTTTAACACTGTTTGAACTTCCGTTTATATAATAAGTATGTTAAAAATTATTATTAATTTTATTAAATACATAAATAAAAAGTTTACCTCGAGTAAGGTTTGAACCTACGCCCTGTACTTATAATAAATTAAAATAAGTATGTTAGGTCTTAGGTGCACTAATAATTATGCGACGAACTTCTTTTAAAATATAATGTGCAATTGCATCATGGTCGAAAGGATTTACAAAACACTAGAACATTTGTTTCTGTCTTTTGTTAAAAATACATCATAAACAGATACCATGCTGGAATTAGGAAAATACACATATGTGGTTCAACTGCAATAGTGGAAATAAAACAAGCTTCTTGACTTGTTTCGTATATCCCGCATACCTTCTAGAAGTTTATTTTATATCGTTTTTGAAGGTGTTTAAATACTGAAAAATTGTTGAAATAATAATTTTCTAAATTCTTATCTATACAATTTCTGAAATTTAATGATTCACTGAATACCTCTTTATTTTTATAGGTAAGGTAAGGTGGTGTAAATGCGACATATTTTTGCATTAATCTTACTTTAACCATTCACAAAAAATCAAAAATTGTTTTTCATCAATTAGCAAAATTTGTGTGAGCTCCTCAAATATTGCTAAGCTAAGTGCCTTATTTCTGATTTGATCAGTTAGAAACAGAAAAAAACTATACATATTTTTTTAAAACGATGTTTATCTGTTACATTTGCCCCAGCAAGCGGGGTAATTGTATTAGGTAGTGACATATCCCATATACAAGCTCATAACAAAATTAGATACCTATGAAGTTTTTTATGAAATAAATTAAATTTCATCTGGACCTTGACTTTTATTTACATGTTACAAAATATGCGTTTTTAGATCGCTTAGTAAACTTAAATGTAGGTATGCCTTAAGAATAAAGTTGTTAACTAAAATAAGTAAAATATGGACAAAATAGTTAAACGTTATAGCCTTGAAACGATAAATTAAATTGAAATAATCCTCTCCTATCAAGAGTAGGTTCTTGTAAAATTCTCAGGATATCTTGGCCGGTTATAATATCAATGTCATCTTTATTGGGGCATGAACATTTAAAAAAACGAACATGATTCACGCTAGCTCTGAACTTTTTTAAGGAATTTTATCTCCCAATAATCGAAATCATCGGCGGGAACCACTTGGCCAATAAAGTGTTTCATTGTTTTTTTTTTAGCAGTACTGAACTAACACCCAAGAATCTACGTCTACAGATTGATTGAAATTCGCTTCATCTTCCTGTTCACATCGAATATCCTCCAAAAAATCTTCATCCTTCTCTGACTCAGCGTATGATAATGAATAATCACCATTGTTGTCGGTGCTGTCACTATCTACTGATTCTTCATAAATTTTTGTTTTTTTGTTAGTTTTGAGTTTTACTTTTCCTTTTTTTTCCTCTATCCTTTCTAGCACATCAGCTTTAGTCAATACTTCAGCACCACTCTGCGACGACTCTGTTTTACAGGTTGAGAATTATTCTGTTGTATAGTAGATATTAACATTGTTTCAGATGACGTTTGACTGGAACCGAGACTGGAACTCGATGGCTGATTAGCTGAAGCAGTAGATATTACTAGCATCTCAGTTTCTTTGTTAGTGTTTTCGGTGACACAGTTATCCTGTTGTGCATTTTTCCAACGTTTTAAAGCCTCGGGGCAGAATTTTTCTTCTGGTATTACAGTGTTATCGAAAGGATATACGCCTGCCTTTTAAATCCATTTATAATAATGCCTGGATTAATTACTTTCCATGTTTCACCTACGAACTTGGAGAATATGGCCTTGGATAATTTACGTCCTATGTGTTGGCGTTGCAAGCTATTAGTTTCGCCTCCCACTTAACTTTGAATGACTTGAACACCGAAATGTCTAATGGCTGAATCAGATGACTACTATGAGGTGGAAGTTTGGGTATAATTATATTTTCATTCATTGCTGTTTCAATCACTTGTGCATCAATATGAATGGAGTGCCCATCATATATGATGAGGGCAGGCCGATTTTCCCCAAGGGTAGGTATTATTGTTTTGATAAAATAGTTGCGAAAGATTACTGTTTCCATCCACCCCCTTTTTGATGCTGCGTAAGTGGTTCCTGGAAACCCCGTTTCTTCAGGGGAATACCGCTGGTCCCACATATGTGCCCCCTTAAATACTATCAGAGGAGGGGCTTTTGCTCCAGCAGCACTTACCATCACGAGAACAGTTGTATTTTCACGCCCAGGTGTACTAATGGTACGGGAAGCACATTTTCCTTTTTTGGCCAACGACTTTTGTTTTGTTGCAAACACTAGTATCATCTAAATTCCATGTATTTTCTGGCTTACCATTCAAAGCATGCTCATTTAATGTGGTGATAAGTAAATTAAAATAGCCGCAGATTATAAAGGAGTCAGTGGCCTTTCTTAGCGCGAACTCTACAGCCTGTGGAATCTTCATGCTTAAACTATGACGTTTTTTAAATGACAGGAACCAATCTTGTTCCGGCACTATTGCTTTTTACAAATTGTCCAACCGATTCCAACAATTCTTTTCGTGAAAGTCCAAAACCCCAATTCTCCAAAACTTTGATACAATTGACTAACCTAGTTTCAGTTTCTGCTGGAAGTGCTGTTTGTCTTTCTTTACTCGGCTTCACAACTCCTCTGGCGCGTTTCAGATGAGTATATATTGTGGAATAGGGAATGTTGTAAGTATGCGTTGCTTTGTATGCAGTCATTATACCAGCTCTAACATCATGAAGTGCCCTTCTCAAATCCTCCACGCTATACTCTACGTCCTTCTTTTTAATATAAGTTCTAACTATTGTCACTGAAAGAAAAGAAAGGACACTAAATTACTAATTCAGAATTATTTCAAGGGGCAGATGTAACATAGCTATTGCAATTACCCCCTGTAAATATGCTCTATTTACCCCATGCCGACTTTCCCGCGGGCGGCAAACAACATATTGTTACGTTTTTAAATTTAATCTAGAAATGGTCAATGGCAACCTAAATTAGCACTTTGTATAGGAGAAAATATGTTTACAGTAACACCTACCTTTCAAACTCTGCTAAAAACACTTTTACAACAGCCACTCGTAAATTACAATTTTATAGGTTAAGGTGGCTTGTCATTATTAATTCTGATGCCAACTTTACAGGTGGCTAAAATAAAATTTTTTCATCATAGCAGTGCTCTGCAAGGTAAATGCATACTGTACCGGCAGATGGCAACAATAAATGAAGTACAGATTAGTTTCTTTTAGATATTGTTACATTTACCCCATTCTTACATTTACCCCACCTTACCTTACCTATCATATGTAAAACTTCTGTACTTGTAATTCACCCCGGAATGGAAAATACCCGCAATCCTAATTCTTTAAACAATTACTTTTAAATATTACTGCACTAACTTTAGAGTTCAAAGAGTCAGACAAATAGGTTAATAGTAATAGTCTTTTAAACACAATATAGTTTCACATTTTCTTTTGTAGAATTATTAATTTTTCTGCGCGTTTCAATACATGCATCATTATCAAGAGAAAGTACCTATATAAGTAAAATAACAAACAAGTAGTTATGGTCATGGTGTAAAATGACGAGCATAATGGCCGATCATAGATATCTTAGTGAGATATCTGTGTGGCCGATCAAAGAAGAATAGTCAGTCAGTCAAATTTGTATCCAGAATGTAGCGTCATATTCAAATGCAGAATTAGTCACACACATTTGTAACACATAATACAAAATTATAATAATCATAAATTAAATAGGAGGTTAATTGCATCTAAGTGTTAATAATGACAAAGTCATATTAATATGTAAATTGTGGATTATCAACAATCGTTTACTGTATGTACGTTGGAAGTTTGAATAATTCACAGTTTAGTTATTACTATGACTTTGCCATTATTAGCACTTAGATGCAATTAACCTTCTTCTCTTTAATTTATATTAATGTAACTGTCTAAAAAGTAACCTTTCTGTATACCAGTCTTGTGGATCTGTATGAAACGAAAAATTCAATCTTGCAGACATTTTGCCACAAAAGTGACTGGTTATATAAATATATATATATATATATATATATATATATATATATATATATATATATATATATATATATATATAGAGACATTTCGTGCCATAATTTATAATGTGAGATATTTTGGGCAAAGGGGCACTAGGATAAAGTAATCACAACACTAACGTTTTATTCAAATATATTTCAACAGAAACTCTGTCGTCATCAGTGAAACTAGTAATAAAAATAAAACAATAATATTGGGTTACAATATAAAATACACATACCGTTGTTTAAAGTGATCCTGGTAGTTATATAATTCAAAGTAATAACTATGATGGTTTTGGGAAATAATAGATGTTTTATATAATATAAATATAAGTATTTAATAATTTGAAAATTGGAAATTTGATTAGTCAGAATTGATAGTAAAGTAACTAGATAATTTTATGTAAATTTGCAACTAAGGTAAATATATATTAATAATTTTATCTAAAAATTTTTAATTTAAAATTTAAAATTTTCAATATGTTGCTTAAAATTAGCCAGAGTTACTTAATTTTGTCAATGTCTTTTTGTGTTTAAACTATTTTCATTATTCTTGAAAATATGTACCAATTCCAGTATTTCTCTTCTTCTTATTCTTTTCATTTGCCAAAACTTCTATATTAGGATAGTCTATTATATGATCCTGTAGTTTGTACATGTTGAGAAACACGCAAGCATTAGGTTTAACTCTACAATCACTTTTATGTTGGTTTATTCTAAGTCTTAGAATTTGTGATGTCTGGCCAATGTAAGTCTTATGGCAAGTTGTACATTTTAATTTATATACTACGTCACTCCATTCAGTTGGTTGCTTCTTCAATCTTGTTTTTGAAAAGAATTTTGATATTAAATTTGTGCTTTTGATATTAATGTGACTGGTTCATCTCTGCTTAATAATATTTTAGTTTAGGAAATATTATATATATATATATATATATATATATATATATATATATATATATATATATATATATATGCTATTTGTGTTATCAATCCTTGATGCTAGTTGATTGTAATTATTTAGTGGAGTGCTAAATAATAATTTATTTAAAAGCTTAGTAGGGTAACCATTTTCACTTAAAATATTTTTAAGTATAAGAAGATTTTTATTTATTAAAGAATTGTGACAAATTTTTATTATTCTATATTTAAGGCAATTGACTAAATTTATTTTATATTTGAATTCATGATAAGATGCAAAATTTATATATCTGTTAGAAGAAGAAGGTTTTCTATACCAGTCCAGAATTATTTTATTGTTAAGACTTCTAATAACTAAAGTGTCAAGAAATGGTACACTATTGAAGGTGTCTTCTTCTTGGAAAGTGAATTGAATATTCGGGTGGTAGTTATTTAATAATAATAAAGTATTATTTATTTCTGATGTCAAAACTCTTCTTGAAGATGAAAATACTTATCAATTATTAACCAGAGATCCTACTAAATTATATGAAAGAAGACACAATGAATTAATTCAAATACTAAAAATAAAGGACTACATTAATTCAAATGAAGGTAAATTACTAATTACAAAAAATTCATCTTGTCCAATATTTCATGCTGTACCTAAACATCATAAAACAAATTGTCCACTAAGACCGATAGTATCAACTATTAATGCACCTAATCAGAAACTTTCAATATTTCTCACAAAATTATTAACAACTTCTTTTAAAGAATATAATATTTACCGAATATATGATAGTTTTGAATTTGCAAATGCCCTAAATGAATTTCAATTACCTGATAATTCTACAATAGTATCTTTTGATGTCATATCATTATTTACCAACATTCCAACAAATTTAGCAAAAGAAGTAATAATGGACAACTGGAATTTAATAAATGTTAATACAAATATAGATAAAATTACCTTTGAAACTTTATTAGAATATATATTATCATCCAACTATTTTACTTATAACAACAGATACTTCAAACAAATCTTCGGACTACCGATGGGTTCTAACATTAGCCCTATAATTGCAGATATATGGTTAATACACTCCTCAAATCAGTTATACCAACCTTAAATTTTCAATTACCATTTTTATATCAATTGTAGATGATATCATTTGTGCTCTTCCAACATCAGAAATAAATAATACTTTATTATTATTAAATAACTACCACCCGAATATTCAATTCACTTTCCAAAAGAAGACACCTTCAATAGTGTACCATTTCTTGACACTTTAGTTATTAGAAGTCTTAACAATAAAATAATTCTGGACTGGTATAGAAAACCTTCTTCTTCTAACAGATATATAAATTTTGCATCTTATCATGAATTCAAATATAAAATAAATTTAGTCAATTGCCTTAAATATAGAATAATAAAATTTGTCACAATTCTTTAATAAATAAAATCTTCTTATACTTAAAAATATTTTAAGTGAAAATGGTTACCCTACTAAGCTTTTAAATAAATTATTATTTAGCACTCCACTAAATAATGACAATCAACTAGCACCAAGGATTGATAACACAAATAGACTATATATACCTATTGAATATAATCATATAATATTTCCTAAACTAAAAACATTATTAAGCAGAGATGAACCAGTCACATTAATATCAAAAGCACAAATTTAATATCAAAATTCTTTTCAAAACAAGATTGAAGAAGCAACCAACTGAATGGAGTGACGTAGTATATAAATTAAAATGTACAACTTGCCATAAGACTTACATTGGCCAGACATCACAAATTCTAAGACTTAGAATAAACCAACATAAAAGTGATTGTAGAGTTAAACCTAATGCTTGCGGTGTTTCTCAACATGTACAAACTACAGGACATATAATAGACTATCCTAATATAGAAGTTTTGGCAAATGAAAAGAATAAGAAGAAAAGAGAAATACTGGAATTGGTACATATTTTCAAGAATAATGAAAATAGTTTAAACACAAAAAAAGACATTGACAAAATTAGTAACTCTTGGCTAATTTTAAGCAACCAAAATTGAAAATTTTAAATTTTAAATTCAAAAAATTTTTTAGATAAAATTATTAATATATATTTTTACCTTAGTTGCAAATTTACATAAAATTATCTAGTTACTTTATATCAATTCTGACTAATCAAATTTCCAATTTTCAAATTATTAAATACTTATATTTATATTATATAAAAACATCTATTATTTCCCAAAACCACCATAGTTATTACTTTGAATTATATAGCTACCAGGATCACTTTAAACAACGGTATGTGTATTTTATATTGTAACCCAATATTATTGTTTTTATTTTTATTACTAGTTTCACTGATGACGACAGAGTTTCTGTTGAAATATATTTGAATAAAACGTTAGTGTTGTGATTACTTTATCCTAGTGCCCTTTGCCCAAAATATCTCACATTATATATATATATATATATATATATATATATATATATATATATTGAATTATATATCAAAACTAATAAGGTACATACAGTTTAGGATTGAATCGAGTGGAACTAGCTCCCTCGATAGCTCAGATGGTTAAGAGCCCTACTCTAGATAAGTAGTCGTGGGTCTTGCAGGTATCTTGCTACAAAAATGACTGGTTGCATAAATATATATGAATTATATAGCATCAAACAAAATGTCTCTCGTACCATTATATTGCGTATAATTTTGCAATTTCCAATGCAGTACGTTGGCATAGTAGCTCAGCAAAATATAGCGTAATATTTTGGTATTTTAAGGTTACATCATAATTATGGTAACAAACTATTAAGGTAAAACAGCAAACTTGATGTAAATTATAATTCTATACTTAAAATATCTGTTAAAGGTCAAGACCAAGCTGTTCGTTCAGATCCTACCTTTCTGTTTACGTGTTCAAATTATAAATACGAGTTCCAGCCTTCAAAATGCCGTTAGTTGAATTTTTTTGCATTAAATAAGCATTTACGAACATTGGTATTAGTTTTGAAAGCTACTCTCTACTTCTTATTCTTCTGTTATATGTGAGCTACTTTTTCTGATATTTTCCAAAATATAAAATTCATTTATTTTCTGTCGGTTCTGTGTTAATCGGGTAAATATTTTTGACAGATAATCTGTAATCTTAATTTTTAACTAAAGTGTCGATTATATTTGAAATGTAACCATTTGCTTGTGCAATTTGTTTTATAATTGATATTTGTTTATTGAAATTTGTTTGGTTTTAAGGTAGTGACATTGCTCTATGTTACTGATGATCTATATGCAGCTAACTTATGTGTTTTATGGCGACATCAACATAACGCAACAAAAATACAATCTTATCAGAAATGTTTTATTCAAAAACTTAACCTTCTAAATTATCCATTAAATATATGAAAACGTAAACTTTCTCCATTATTACACATACTTAAAATACTTAGATTTTTAGGTTTTTAATGGCGTATTTTTATGTTTATATTTTACATAAATCTATGTTTCGATAAGAATCTTTAATGGATATGTCTATTTGCTATTTGTGAATGTTTTATCAATTTGAAATTAAAGTTTTTCATAACTTTACGCTTACATCACAATTTGATTAAATTTTGTTAAATTTGCTCTTTGATTATGACATTTTCACTGTTAGCCTTCGATCGTTAGACGTATTCTGATTTGTCATCTTCAAGACAATTTAATAATCTTTAATTTTATAATAAATCATTGATAGTTATCCTTTACTAAAATTAGATTCCATAGTTGGCTTTATACGTTTATCAAACTGTTACATTAACAGAAGGCTTATGTTTGCGTTTTCATATTTTTCATATTTCATAAATTTATTCTAACACCTCAAACAATTCTTAAAGAATTACAACTACGGAAATGGATAACTGTAATTGTTATCAAAACGTATAGATGTAAGTAAAATTAGTTAAAATGGGCGAAATTGGACTGCCTATCAGTAAACCATTTTTTTGTAGGTAAGTCTTATTAATGAATGTTAAATAATTTTGATTAACACAGACATTAAACAATTAAATTACTTCCATTCTTGTAACTAATTCATAATTATTATTAAATAACAAATTGTTTAATAAACGCATATTAGTAGGTAACATTTTTTTAATTTTATTCATTTAACGTCTCAATTTTCTCCTTTTACACAAAAATATCGTAAATTAATAGAATTATCATAATACGAAGAGTGGAACGTACACTACATTCATAAACGTGACAACCGTTCTCCTCCACCCCCTTAGGCGGTCTTGTCTTACGATAGCTGTATATAATTGCGTGTGAGATCTGATTTAGTGTCATTAGAGTAGCTGTAAATTCTACCACATGCGTAACTCCTTAATCATACATTTATAGAATTCCTAATTCCTTAAGGCAGTGCCATGGCCCTTTGGCACCTTATAGCGGATCGCCACTGTCTTTAAGGACGGAAAACTCAAGGGTCTTTAGACCCACAGAAATTCGCTATTGTTCATATTCATTTTGCTAATTTAACCTACTAAATTCTTTGCATATTAATATGGTTACGAGTTAAATAAAAATGTCACTTTCATATTGTCAAAGTATACTTTGGTTGCAGTAATCAATCTTGTAGGCCATACTATTGATATTAATCATGACCTAGATAAACCATACCGTTCACATCAATAAATTTAATCAACTAATATATTTCTACTAAAAACAAAAATGATGAAAGTGAGTAATCTTACTTATATTGGGAGGAGCTAGTGCATGTAGCGCCAATTAATTCATGCAATTAGTGATTAATACAGTTCAAGACTTACGTTCTTCCTGTTTGAGTTAATATAAAAGATGTTGAAATACAAACTGACGTACTAAATATTAAAACATCTACTGTGGAACAACACACCACCTTCCAACCTACAAAGTGAAAATTGAAAGAAATGAAATAATTTTAATAATAATAATTTTTTGGGATAACTATGAGACCGCCCTTTTGATACGTTTATAACGAAAATAGACAACATTGTAAAAACAAAAACAATAATCTATGTCAGATGGACGTTTAAAACTTCATGTCACATAGAGGTGAATAGACAGTTTCAGTAGTTTCAATCTTAATTTTTAATGTATTTTGGCTTGGTACTACCATACTTTATAAAGAAGTTATGTGAATTTAAATTCTCTTTAAAAAATGGATATCTTTGCATTTTCTTCTAAAATTAATCATTATTCAGAATTTGAACATACACCTAAATTATACTTTACGAATGTTTTTGCACGCCAAATTACGCCTCTTATCAAAACATTGCACAGAACTTAATCGATATGTTTAAGATATATGTCTAGGTATTTTCATACCTTTGAAATATGCAGCTGTTTACGAAATATTTGATAAAAAGCAAAAAAAACCGCCCCTAACAAACCCCCCTCCCCTCCGGTTAGTTTCTCTCAATACCAGCTCCAGGAGAAATGAAATGAAGCTTAAATACAACATTTCAACCACGTACGTATTATCGTTTTAGAGTTATCGTGGATACTAACATACATCCACAAACACAAACTTCGAAACACACACACACACACACACACACACACACACACACGACTACACGTACACGTACACGTACACGTACACGTACACGTACACGTACACGTACACTACACATAACACATACCTATACACATATAGTCATATTCACATTACAACACACACACACACACGCACCACCACGCACCACGCACCACACACCACCACGCACACACACCACCACACACACACACACACACACACACACACACACACACACACACATACACACACACACACACACACACATACACACACACACACACGACGCGCGCGCGCACACACACACACACACACACACACACACACACACTACACATACATTACACACACACTGTCGCACATGCACCACACACACTACACACACTGAATCTGTAAGCTACACACACACCACACACCACACACACACACACACACACACACACATACACACACACAACACAACACACACACACACACACACACACACACACACACACATAACACACAACAACACACACACACACACACACACACACACACACACACACAACACACACACACACACACACACACACACACACACACACACACACACACACACACACACACACACACACACACACACACACACACACACACACACACACACACACACCAGACGTCATGGCCGATCTTGGAAATTTCACACGTTGTGAAATGATGTAATAAGTCGATGTAACCATAGTCAAAAAAGTCTATTGCATAACCTTCTATATCTATACATATATATATATATATATATATATATATATATATAGGTTGGAAAGTAAAAAGGAAAAACCAGTCTAAGTGGTTATGCCGAGTCATTGAGAATGTATATTATATGCAGAAAATTGGACTCAAAGTACTGGAGAAACAAACTTTTAAGTGCATAAAAGATAATTAAACACTATTTTTGGCACCAAAAATTAAAACTCATAAATTCATAATAAACTAAATATAAATAGACCAGGTGTATGCGGAGCATGAAATATACGACGCTAAGGCAAAAATTATCCGCAATTTAGATACAACTTTTATTGTAATATAAATTATAAACTTAATTTAACATCATTTTTCAAAATTTATTGCTATCCAACGCACTTGGTCCATTGTTACACAATTTTCCTGATGTCCTCAGAAAAGAAAGTTTTCGCCTGAGCAGCGAGCCACGCACGCACCTCGATTTCATGGGCGGAATCATGGTTAATTTGCAGACGATGTGCCACCATCAATAATCACTCGTCTATCTAACAGAACCATTTCACGTGCCCGCTCAATGTTCTCGTCATTTGTGGCAGTAGATGGTCATCCGGCTTCTTCACGTGTAACACTCGTGCGACCTTTTGAAATTTTTCAATCCATTTGTAGACGATCCGTTGCGGCAAGACACTGTTCTCATACTATGCCGAAAGTGTTTGATGGATTGCGGCTCCCGATACACCTTCCTATCACAAAAACTGTTGTTCCTCTTTAGTGTAAACTTATAATTAATGGAGCGCCCATGATCTATCTGCAATAAAACGAAGACAAATTGAGGAATTGGGATCGAAATTCCATATCAGGACCACAACAACATGACAATAAAACAAACGAGGACAGAGGTCAGTATGAACAATCTAAGAAGAGTTATGTCAGCAATGCGGATAATTTTCGAATTACCCTCGTACATTTTTGTTTCCCACGGATCTGTTGCGGGTCACAAATATAAAGATATTCTATTCTATTCGATCCACTGACGCTTTCGTTGTGTTTTGTTTATAACCGATTTATGGTAACCGCAAGCCTTATCTATTTCATTGAATTTTGATTCGTGATTTTATAAACAAAAGCATTTCGAATTATTTTAGTCATATAATAGTGTTTTCATAAGGATTTTATAGTAATTTTAAAACACAAGTTTGTGTACCTAACTGAAATTGTACTAAAAGCATCAGTTACTTTATTGATTCTACATAATCTGCTGTGATTACTCCATGTCTGTCTTGAAGGAACACATTACTTCTTTACTCGTAGTGAATCGATTTGTTTCCGTTCCTGTCAACGTTCTTTTTTCGGTATCATTAAGATGTACCCATGTTTTATCCATAGTTACAATCCGGTGTAGTTCGCGGTATTTTCTTAAAAAAAAGTGTTTTGGAAGTGGTTATTCCCCCTACAATAAATTGTTTTTGATTAGCATTGGCGTATGTAACAATACCAGCTAGACACCAATACCGTCTTGTAAGAAAAGGAACGCATTTTAAAATAAAGTTGGTGTATATCATAATCTGGCTTGGTTATTTATTTGATAAAAAATTGTGGCTATTGGTAACAGTTTGATTTTATTATACGTATCCCTTGCTTTTGTGACAATTCGTTATGATTTGACTGATAACTCATACATTTGAACCTGTTGCTTTCAGTAACAACCTATGTCTACCTGATCTTTTTTAAGTTACTTGATTACTTCAGCACAAACAATTAGAGGTAGGGGCATTAAATGCTATCTGAAGACTTTCATCATGTGTTCATACGTTGTACTTATTTTACCCACCAAACTGTTCCGAATATTTCGTACAAATTATGGTAGAATGTAAGCATATTTTATTGTATAACGCATTTAATATCAATGTAAGAAATAGTAGATAACGTTTATGTTATGGGTATCGTCAGAATTTCGCAAACTTCTTGTAAGTTGTTAAGTTACGCCACTAGATATAATGAAAGAGTATACCGTTTCAATGTAAACAAAGTTGAGTACTCGGAGTGGAGCGATAAATTGGTTTGTTCAATAAATGTTGGGATAGATTTACTTAGTTTAAACTTAATGACGCCACGCATGATCTTAAAATTTTCAAGAAACAGTAAAGGACTGATTTGTAAATAAAACTCATGATAGGACGGATTTGAAAATAATGGGAAAAGATTGAGAATAAGCTGTAGATAATCTAGAATATATTATTTAAACATACGCTTGTTGTTCAGCAGAAAAAGTAGCAGTGTAATGTAATGGATAAAAATGATAGTTTATAATACTGTTTCGTTTCAATAAAGATCGTTAGAAGAACTGTTAAATCAAGTATATTGAGTTGAAATTAAAGATAGAACAAGTATTTAGGCTATGTACAAAATTATAGAGTTAATAGATTTCCAACTCAAACAATGTTTCGTATAGTAAATTAAAATTTTACAAATAAAAGCAAACCTGGGGTAGGTTATGTATTAAAAGATCGTGGTTATTAGTAACAGTTTGATTTTATTACACTTATCCCTTACTGAATTAAATCAATTGCTTCAGTAACAATTTGTTATGATTTGACTGATAACTCATATACCTGAACCTGTTGCTTTCAGTAACTACTCATGTTTAACTGGTCCCTCTTAAGTTACTTGATTACTTCAGTACAAACATTTTAGGTCTTCCTTTGCTGATAGTTAATTTCTTTCGTTTTATAATACATTAATGTACTCCAAAAATTTATTTAATACCAAATCAATATCTTTCGCGGTACATTTAGAGGTAGGAGCAGTAAGTGCTATCTGAAGACGTTCATCATATGAGGTTATGTACATACTAAATGCTAAAAAATTAATTGTTTTAAAAATGTGGTCTTCAGAATTGTTAATAGTTCAATTAATACTTACAAAACAATGTAACATCAGGTACAAGAAATATGTAATCTGTAACTAATAAGTGATCACAGGCAAATTTTATTTTTGGAGATGCTGGTACGTTTGAGATACTTGGTCCAAAATTCACGTACTTCGCAAATAATCTAGTCACAGGTAGTGGTGCTAACGTGTTGTAAAGGTTCATGTAAGAATTGGTAACCTGAAATAAACAAAAAATTAAAATGCAAGTACATCAAACGCTATTATAAATATATTTTTAAAATGTTTCTTAGAGGTTAAGTGAAAGGAGGTAATTTGTAGGTATTAGAGCTAATATAGAGAATCAACATTAAAAAAAAACGGTTTTAATTTTTATACCTAATAATTTGGTTTTTACAGTAAATTTGTGTACAGATTTTATGTGATGTAAGAATTCACAGACTTCAATCAGGTACAATATAAATATTGTATACGTTGTACCACGGTGTACTCTATACCAGGCGGGAATGTAGGAGTGTGAAACGTGACGTCAGTAGGCCTAGAATTGTAATGAAATGCTTGCAGTAGCATATAGTAATCGTGGAGTTTTATGCTGCAGCAACAAATTCTAATAATGTCTCTCGGAATATGATTCGCATATGCCATGTACCGGATTCTCGAAACACCTGTCATAGTACTACTTTATTTAATGTTACAAAATATTGCATTGCATAATTATAAACAATTACGAAACCTCTGCAAATCAATTGTCAACGTCAAAAAAAGTCTAATATCATAGCGAAAATTGAAAGCATTGCAATAAAAGTCTAATTAATGGTTGTATTTACTGAAATTGCAGTTAATTATGTGTTTATTAAAAAGAATACATGGATATTTTACTAGTATTAAGAAATGTGGTAATAGGAGTTGGATTACCAGCTGTTTACTACAGTTTCTATCGGATAATGAATCGATACAATATCCATGAATCACGCTAATTCAATTTAATGCACGTAATATTGTTTTGTCTAACTATAAAAAATTAAGAAATAATGTAATTGAAGAATGCAAAACAAGTTTGGCATCAAAAATAAAATTAAAAACATTGAAATGAATTCCCGACTTTTTTATTATTATTTTTTATTAGTGTTAATCACAGTTAAACAAGTAAATTATAGAAGTTACACTTAAACATTTAGTATCCTAATCACTTTCACATTAGAGATAAAGAATAACAAGCATCGTTTAATTCTAGGAACTCTTCTAAACGAGACATTATTATTAAGGTTTTTTTGTTTGGATTGTTATTAATAAAAAATATAATTTCCGATCATTTGAGACCAGAGTTTTCGTTTTTAGTCGTTAAAATTTGATTAACAACAAGGAATCCTGTCAGTGTCTCCTTTCCGTGCGGCAATCGGCCTTCTGACGTCGTCGTCGGAGATTAAAGTGGGGACTATGTGCCCGCCTGGTATAGAGTACTCCGTGGTTGTACTTATTTTAACCACCGAAGTGTTCGAATATTTAAAGAGTAATAAAGACTACCATTTAAATGTAAATGAAGTTGAGTACTCAGATTGGAGCGACCAATTAGGTTGTTAAATAAGGTATGGCATAAAGCTAACTCTTTTATTGCTTTGCTTAATTTAAACTAAAAGACGCCACGCATGATCTTAAAACTTTCAGAAAACAGTAAAGGTCTGATTTGTAAATAACGGGAAAAGCCTGAGAATATGTCGTAGATAATATAGAATATCTTATTTAAAGCTACTGCTGTTATCAGAAGAAATAATTGGAGTTTAAGCAACATACTATAATGGCGCTCCTTTATGATACTGTTCTGCTTCAGTAGTTCGAAGAGCTCCTAAATAAATTATATTGATTTGGAATTAAAGATGGAACAAGTGTTTAGACTATGTAGAAAATTAAAGAGATAATAGAACCCAGCAATGTTTCGTGTAGTAAATTGATCAAATATGGAAAATTGTTGATTGTTTTATCAACAGAAAAGGGTAACAAACCCAAGAGAGGTTGAATCAAACATCCGTTTTATGGATTAGCATTATTGGTTGAATTTGAGATTTGAGCACAGAAAGTTGTGTTTAGGACGTATCACTTAGATCCGGGGTTCCTAAACTTTTAAGATAACGGGACACCCACATAATACCTTTTATTTTATAGAACCCCATTGTAAAATCGTTAAGGTCTATAAGTATACTTCTACACCCATGCTACAAATTTTAGCTACTAACAGTTTGGGTAATAACTAGCAGATTTTGTGCCTTATGCTCAGTCGTAGATTAAAGTGGGCCAGGTTCATAAAATTGTCGATTTGCCTCATTAACCAAAAAATATTTACATGTACCTAGGTAAATTCGCTGTAAAATCGGAGTTGCTTCTTCCTGAAACTAATTGTTAAATACTCGGACGTCAACTTGTTTTTAAATATGGAGTAAACGAATAAACTATGTACAATAATGTTAAAAGAAAATGTTTACAATAACAAATTTTATTACACAACCTGTGTTTAATTATAAACGGAAATGCCTTAATGCATTAGTAAAGTTATAACCTAATGAATAATTAATATTATGAGTAATTAATGGAATCAGAATACCTTATTCTTGGTAACACTGTAGATAATGAAATGGCTGCATGCTGGGTCAGGGTTTTGGAAATTGTTGCGTAATATTACTTCAGGGTTGAAATAAATCTGTATTTGTATGCTTTATAATTTCGAAATGAATAAATTTGCTGGATTAAGGGGTTTTAGAATTCCACTTCCCATTAACGAATCAAATGATTACAAATGAAAGACACTGTAATTTAAATAAGAGGAAAAACTTTTATTAGAAATATTGTAAAAGTGAAACACTTTATTCTTTACTTTAACTTTTAATGTGATGGATGCAATTGTTTCACTGTTTTATCAATTCTTGCTTTATCGGTCGGTATTATGTCCGACAGTTGTATGCGCATATCTGGGTTAGCATCAAATCTCGACCTGAATTTGTTTTTTGTGTAAGTGTAAGCTGAAAAACCTGTTTCACAACGATACGTTGCTAGAAATGAAAGCAAAGTTAAAATAGCCTTTTTGGCTACTTTGGGGTATGGCGCTATGAGACGAGAGATTGTAGTGGTACATGCAGAAACTTTTATAAACTAACAAAAACACACAATAGTTTTATTAATTTATCTGTTAAGTATTTTAATACAAAAATTAGAAACCTCGAATTTGGTTTGTTAAAACGCAAAATTAAGTCCTTTTTATTAAATCGAACTTTTTATAGTGTTCATGAATTTGAATCTTGTAATTTAAGAGTAAAGTGTTTATTTTATAACATGTACTGTAGCAATAAACGATATTATTGTTATTACTATTATTATTGTTATTATTATTATTATTTTTTTATTTATAGTCGACTGCCAGGGTCATTTCGCCTATGTATGGCATGAATTGATAAATATACAAGTGATTTTAAATAAACAGACACAAACACATACATATAACTTTAAATCTTGTGATAAAGGTTAACCGCCCTTAGAAAACCGAGAGTGTTTTTTATATCTACACTATTTTGCAAGTTTCTCTCTACAACGTTACTTAGTCTAAAAAACACCCGCTGAGCATCATATATGGGACAGTCGCAAATGACATGTTTGATACTAATCTGGATATTACACTCCGTACATACTGGTGCATTTTGACCCAACAGGAGGCGCTTGTGAGTAAGAAAGGTGTGACCAATGCGCAAGCGATGCGCGTTTGTTACACTTTCGCGATCTGCTTTAAGAGGCAGGTATTGCATTCTCGTGGATTTTTTTACATAATATAAATTTTGTTTTAGATTCTGCCATTTATTTAAAATATGGTCTTTTAGGTAATGCATAAAGTCTAGGGATCTCACGAAAGGCACATCGTAGCTATATTCACGAGCGGCGCTATAGCGGCCGCATCCGCCTTGTCATTACTAGTCACACCAACATGGCTGGGCATCCACAAGAAAGTTACCCGGCTATGACGCGTGGCTAAGTTGTACACAAGGTACTGAATTCCCTGAACAAATGGATCAGAAGAGAACAGGTTTAACAAACCTCCCAGGGCGCTACGGGAGTCACATGCTATCAGACAAGCTGTGTAGGTCTGCGTAGTGAAAGAGAGATACAGAAGAGCTTGCCACAGCGCATATTGCTCTGCAAAATAAATCGATGCGTTTCTGTTGAGAGACCAGGAATTCACTTCATCACCTACCACAAAAGCAGAGCCTACACCATCACTTGTTTTGGATCCGTCAGTATAAATAATTTTGTCGTAGCTCTTTTTATTTATCATTTCCAAAAATTTTTGTCGTCATAAATGGTTAGGTGTTTCATTTTTTAGATTTTCAGCCAGGTCAAAATCTATGTCTACTTCACTCAATTTCCAAGGAGGAAATTCAGAAAGGCTTATACTCACAATCTCAGGTGATAGAAGTTGTTCGGAGATCAAAAAGTTTCTAAATCTTCCGAACGCGGATCGCTCCGATGCAGTTTCTCCAAGGGTAAGTTGGTTATGAGGATGGCCTTTGTTGCTCATTACTTTGGCCATGTATTTAGTGAGTAAAAGTGTCCGCCTATTTTCTAATGAGCAGATGCCTGACTCACAATTCAGACTTTCAGCAGGGCTTGTTGGAAATGCACCCAAACAATACCGTATGCCTATGTTGTGTATGGGATTAAGTAGAAGAAGAGTACTTTTACAAGCTGAGCCGTAGGCGATGCAGCCATAATTAATGCGGGATAGAATTAGAGACCTGTACAAATTTAACATCGTTTTAGGCTCAGCACCCCATTTTGTATGTGCCAGTACTTTAAGTATATTCAGAGTTTTTATACATATCTGCCTGAGCTCCAAGGTATGATTTTTCCAAGTTAACTTGGGGTCGAAAGTCAGGCCCAGGAACCGTACTGAATCAAGACATCGTATTGGCACATCATTTAGATACAGTACTGGATCGTAGTGAGGCTTACGCAGTCTGCATAAGTGTACACATTTTGTTTTTTCAGATGAAAAAACAAAACCCACAGACTGCGCTTGCTTGTGTACTAAGTTGATCGAGGACTGCAATTTGCACTGGATTTCACCAACGGTTTTACCACGACAAAATAAGGTAAGATCGTCGACATCAGGCTTCACCTGTTTGACAATTTCATTAATTGCCAAAGAAAACAGAGTGCAACTCAGAGTTGAACCTTGGGGTACTCCATTTTCTAAAAATCTGGACGATGAGAGGATATTACCAACACGAACATGGAATCAAAGATTAGATAAAAAGGACACCACAAACTTGGGTAGGTTACCACGTAGACCGTATTTATGCAATCTTTCCAGTATTCCGTACCTCCAGGTCATGTCGTACGCACCTTTCAGGTCAAAAATATTGCGACAAGATGCTGTCTTTTCTTGAAAGTTTCTTGAATTTGATAATCCAAGTAAGCAAGATGGTCGGTTGTTGATCTATATCGACGGAATCCTGCCTGCTCCTGCACTATGAGGTTGTTTTTCTCAAGCCACCACATCAGTCGATTGTTCACTGTCCTTTCTAAAAGTTTTCCCAAACAGGAGGTAAGACTGATTGGTCTGTAACTACCAGGGAGACAGGGATCTTTACCTGGTTTTAGGATGGGAACGATGATAGCTTTTTTCCATTGTACAGGATAGATACTATTTACCCAGAGGTCATTGTACATCGAAAGAAGACAAGTTAAGAAGTTATCTGGAAGGCATATCATTTTTATTGCATCCAGTCCAGGGCACGTTACCTTGGTCTGCTTAATTGCCACTTTCAGTTCCATCATGTTGAAAGGTAAGTTATAATCAAGCTGCTGAAGGCACTCGAAATTCAAATGAATCTCCTGTCGCTTATACTTTCGACAAACGTTGGCTCATAATTGCTCATTCTGCTAATACGTTCAAAGTGGTCGGCTATTATATTCGCAATTTCTTGTCTGTTTTCAACAACAGTGCCAGTCTCGTCTTTAAGGCAAGTGATGTTCTGAAAAGAGCTCTTTCCAGAGATGGCTTTGACCCGCCTCCAAACGTCACTCGAAGTTGTCTCAGATGTAATGGAAGAGGTGTACTCATTCCAGCTTCTTCTTTAATTTTCGAGGATAACTCGTCTACAGTAAGCACGTGCACGTTTAAAAGTGATCAGGTTTTCCGTACCCATATGCTTTTGATATTTTCGGAACGCTGCCTTCTTTTCTTTAATTGGATTCCTTACCTCTTGATTCCACCATGGCACTTATCTCTTGAGGGGACGAACAGCCGAGCGAGATACGCTCGAAACCGCCGCATCGTAGATAGCACTAGTGATAGAGTCTACATCTGAAGAATCTGGAATTTTAAGGTTCTCCTGAAAAAGACGCCAATTTGCGTTCGTCGATATCCATCTTTCTGATGTATACTGGATCTGTTGCATAATATTCGATCTTATAATAATAGGGAAGTGATCGCTGTTATGCAGGTCACTTTCAGTTTGCCAATCGATAGAGGGCGCTAGCCCACTACAGCAGATGCTCAGGTCGAGTGCGGTAAAGTTGTTTGCACGCATGTTGAAATAGGTGGGAGACCCACTATTGAGCAACAGCAGATCGTCCCGATTCAACCATCCTTCAATATCTCTTCCATTTACATCGGTAACGTCGCAATCCCATAATAGATTGTGAACGTTGGAATCGCCTAACAGGAAGAATGGTAAAGGAGCTGATCAACAAGTGTATTTAGTTCATTTGTAGTCCAATTTTGATCCGGTAAGTAAATGCTGCAAATTGTAGTTTTATTGGAATCCCAATAGTGATGGCTACAGCTTGTAGATTGGTTTTCAGTTGGATTTTGTGTATGGGATGTCATTTTTAATAATATCGCAACTCCACCACAAGCACGCTGAGCATTTACCACATCATTACGAAAAATGTTAAACCCTCTCAAGGAATATGGTTGTCCAATTCTCAAGTGGGTCTCTTGGAGACAAACACATATAGGGTCATGTTTTTTGTATTAATAAACGAAGATCACAATATTTTTGTACAACACCACGACAATTCCATTGAATAAAATTGTTCATGGAAGTTAGGAGTTAAAATCTATATAAATAAATAAGTATATGACTACACAAAAACATATAAATATATATACATGTGTATAAAAATGTGTTGAACACAAAACATATAAAATAAATAAAAATATACGCATAATAAATAATTTTGATAATTTCACGTGTTAGACAAACAAACAAATATATCACAGGAATAATGTAAAAATTGTTATAAATATCACAGTTGAAATATCACAGTTGAAATATCACATAAATGATAATGAGTATCACAGTTCAGTTGATCACAAAGGCATCTTAACTTGTACATGCCCCCTTAGAACTCTCCACAGAAGTAGGAGGAATTCTAGGCTTGCCTTTCGGGCAGCCCTTCTTCTTCTTTTCAAGTTTAGCCTCGGTCACTCTCTGCTCGTCCACAGACGTAACACTGGAGTCTCTGGATTGAGACCTAGCGATAGATGTTTTTCGCTTGGCGCCCCTAGTCTCCATGTCCATATTTTCTACCTCAGAGGATGTAGTTGGCTCAGAAAAAGGATTGAAACTCTTTATAACAGGTTTAGATAACGGTATACCAGGTCGAGGATATGCCTCAAAAGTCTCTTTTTGGGTAATTAAATTAATCATGGCTTGCATCTCCTCTTTTATAATATTTCTGATTTCAGGACCAACAGACTGAACGAGTACGGATGGCGGTACTGAGGCTACACGAGCAAAGCTATTACCTGGAGTTACTAACGTATCTACTTTCTTTCTTACGTCCAAGTAAGATAGCCTGCGTAACACCTTTATTATCCTTTATTTCGTCAAGGGAACAGTTCAATAAATCCCTACAAAATACAACACCCCCTGGATGTATTCAGGGCCCCATGCGGAACAACCTCCATTTCATACTCTCCTAAACGTTGACATTTAATGAGCTGCTTTGACTGCTTGCTTGAAACAGTTTCAACTAACAAGTCTTCCTTTATTTTCTTTATTTCTTTAATTTGACCTACTAAACCATATACCGCTTTGCTTATTAGGAAGGGACTTACGGTAGCGAAGTCGCCTTCCTTCCTTTTTAGTACCAGGAACCGGGGCACAGAGTCCTCCTTCTCACTGATAGCTATACCTTTAAGTGGGGGAAATACTTCCCTCGCTCCGTTAGCATCTTTTTTCCGCTGGTTGCCCACAGCGCCCATTTCTGAGGATGGGTCCTCTAAATTATTTAAAGAAACAGACATGCAGTTCCCACGAGAATTATTATTATTACTATTATTATTATTTTTTTTTTATTATTACTATTATTATTATTATTAGTATTATTATTATTACTATTATTCACTGTAACACCAACCCAAAACTCAATCACAGGTAAGTAATCTGACAAAGATTTCAGGAGATTTACGAAATGTCCAGTTATGATCGTTCTCATTTCATTTGGTAATTCCAACGCGTTTTCTTGTAGAAAGTTGTATAAAACTGGAAAACATTCAATGTTGTCCTTTTCTACGCAGGCAACCCAGATATTTAATTTTCTTTTAAAGGCTGTTAATTTGTCTCTCGCCATAAATATAGCTGTTGATTTTCCCTGCAAAAGTGTAGTAA
Organism: Vesta saturnalis; assembly: GCA_036346205.1. Classification (NCBI taxonomy): domain Eukaryota; kingdom Metazoa; phylum Arthropoda; class Insecta; order Coleoptera; family Lampyridae; genus Vesta; species Vesta saturnalis. The sequence continues at coordinate 1,576,194 of JARFJB010001883.1, forward strand.
TTTCATTGATCTTTCCAAAAATTTCGGCAAGATAAGCTAATTTTATAAGCCATTGCTTATCATGCAATACACCCAGAATGGCTGAAGCCTCAGACTTCATTTGCCTCATTTGGAAAATCTTCAGCTCGTCACGAAGTTCATATAACCTGCTAGAACTTTGTCCATTGAAAGTCATCGGATTTCGGTGCAAGGGAGTGATTCGTATTGATTACCCATTTCTTCGCACACCTTTTGAACAATCTTAACTGAGGGACGACTTTTCACGTAATTTACGATCTTTATGGTTTCATCAAGAAATTTCTTTAAATCAGTTGGCATTTTTTTTACTGCAACGGCATAACAATACAAAATGCAATGACTGCTTTACATCCCGGCGCAATATTTTTGATTTTGATACCGTGCCTTTTATTTTGCTGCGGCCCCGTCGCTACATACGTCAATACATTTCTTCCAATCAATGTTGTGTTTATTCATGTAACAATCTATGACCTTAAATATTTCTTCGCCAGTTGTATGGGTTTCCAAAAGCATACAGAGCAGTAAATTTTCTTCGATAGACGTACCGAAGAATTTGAGGAATGCTAGGCTATTAAAACTAAACCAGAAACTAACTCAAGTTCGCGAGTGATTTAATTTGGCTCTATTTAAATGTTTGATATAAGCCGAAGTGTGTAGTTTTATTCTCAACTTACAAATATTACGTGAAATGGGTTAAAACTGTTGTTATGTACTAAAATTCATTAGATATGGTAGAAACAGTTTTATGAAGAAATAAAACATTTCCAAATTGCAAAAATGTGGCTCGAAATAACTTATTGCAGTGTAAATTTTACATTATTAGTTGAGTTGATCGGCCTATTTCCACAGTTTTTGCTTTTTGAGCGCGACGTTTCGGAAGCGGACTCTGCTTCCGTCATCAGACCTAGTCCTGAGGACTGTTTTCGCACTTGAGTCGAATTCATGTTATACACACACACACACAGATATATATATATATATATATATATATATATATATATATATATATATATATATCAGTGCTAGTCAAAAGTCCCCTCCCCCCCTTGTATCTTTTGAACGGTTTTACTTATACTAATGAAATTTGGAGGGTGAATATAAACGGATATATGCTTCTGAACTAGTCATGACAAGTGACGTAATAGTCATATATGAAGTCACAGGGCCACAGTTACCAATAATTTTAAATAGTACCTTATGACAAGTGACATGTCGTTTGAAAGGCATTAAAATTACCTATTCAGCAATACTAATTTTGTTAGGATTTAGGTTGATTTTGATAGAAAAATTAAATAAATACTAAAATTATAGTTTGGCATTTAATTAGTCAAGATTGTAAAGTTTGCCTGTGGTTAATTGTCAAAAAAGTTGACGTTTTTTAATTCTCTCGTTTTTACTTTGATAAGTAACCTTGATACCTTGACTATTCAGTTTAATTATTCTTTAACGCGACGTTTAAGTGTCTACATAGACAAAATGGTACGTACGGTAGCCGACAAAGTAGCAGCTATCTTAATAATTGGTGAATGTAGAAACAATTTCCATGCAGCGGAACGTCTTTTTAATGAGAGGTACCCCGATCGCCCTATATCGAGGACTTATTTGAGGTAACTTCTTCAGAAGTTTGAAGCAACCGGTAGTGTTCAAGATGTCAAACGATCTGGTCGACCAACAATTAGTGACGACAAAGAAATCGACATAATTGCAGGAATGGCAGTACATCCTACTTCTTCTACAGCCTAAGTTGCGTCTATCTGTGAAGTCAGTTAAAGGACAGTACATAGGGTGTTGGCTAAAAACAAATTTCATCCATAGAAATTAAAAATGGTGCACCAACTTTCAGATGATGACCCCGACCGAAGATTAGAATTCTGTGAAAATATGTCCAATCAAATTATCCAACACCCAGACTACATAAAATCAATTTGTTTTAGTGACGAAAGTACTTTCTTCCTCAATGGAAACGTTAACACACAAAATGTGAGATATTGGATTGACACAAATCCTCAAATCTTTCGTGAAAAATACTCAATTTCCTGAAAAAGTAAATGTTTGGCAGGTATTTTGGGAAACCACATAGTTGGACCTGCTTTTCTCAATGCTAACTTAACCGGTGAAGTGTATCTGGAGATGTTACAAAACGCAATTGAACCGTTAATTCTTGAAATTTTGGAAGATAATCTAGATGAATTCGGCAACTTGGAAATAATGTTCCAACAAGATCGTGCTCCTGCACACTATTATGGTGCAGTGAGACGTTACTTGGATGATCAATATCGTGGCAGATGGATTGGACGACGAGGTCCGATGGAATGGCCAGCTCGGTCACCAAACCTGACAACATTAGAATTTTTTTGTGGGGGTACTTAAAATCTAAGATTTACGCTACAGCACCTGGCAGTATGCACATTTTGAAACAAAGAATTGTTGAAGAATGTAGAGCAATTTCCGCAAACACATTTGAACTAGTACGACAAGAGCTTAGCAATAGGATGCATTACTGTCAGGAATTAAGTGGAGCACATTTCCAACATTTACTATAAGAATTGGTCCTTGAATCTTGATTAATTAAATGCCAAACTATAATTGTAGTATTTATTTAATTTTTGTATCAAAATCAACCTAAACCCTAACAGAATTAGTATTACTGAATAGGTAATTTTAATACCTTTCAAACGAGATGTCACTTGCCATAAGGTACTATTTAAAATTATTGGTCACTGTGGCCCTGTGACGTCATATATGACTATTAGGTCACTTGTCATGACTAGTTGAGAAGCTTATATCCTCCAAATTTCATTAGCATAATTAAAACCGTTCAAAAGATACAAGGGGGGAGGGGAGTTTTGACTAGCACTGTGTATAATTTTTTTACATGCACTTGACTACTCTCAGATTAGAACTTGGTATCTTTCGCTTATATATATTAAACTTTTACGTGGATGCGCAGAAGTTTATTGCGCATGTTGCGCCGTAGCTTCTTGCGCAGGTGTATTGCGCTTAAGCTCTTCGCGCATTATTGGAATCCATATGGGTTTCATTTCCACACTAGTTTGGCTTGTTGGATTTTCTGCTAGTGCGATGTATGTGACTTCTTTGTTTCTAACGAGTTGTGTTCTCGTCCTTTGCCACTATCTGTATGTTATCCCATTGGATGCGGTGGTTTTCGTTCCAGACATGTTCGGTGATTCTTGATTTTTCTCTTTCGCCCTTGCGGAAGTTGTTCTTATGTTCCTGCGTTCTCACTTTGAGCGGTCTATTGCTCTCTCCTATGTATGGTCCGCCGCATTCGCATGGTAGGTTGTATACACAATTCTCGGAATTCTGATCTTCATTGTATGGTTTGAATTGCAGGCAGTGCGTATCTTGTATCTGCTGCTTATCCTCCGCATTTTGTTTGAGGTACCTTGTATATATCGTATTATCGCTGTATATTTAGGTTCTTCTTTTTCGGTTACCCTTTTCCTGTTTAGGTTAGGTGTTAGATCGGGGTAGCCATTTTCTTTAAGTGTTCTAGTGATATTTCCTTTTTCCTTGTTCAGGTCCTCTTGTTTTGAGCATATTGTTTTTGCTCTATCGTACAAGCATTTTGCCACGCCTAACTTCATGTTTTTGTGATGATTGGAGTTGTAGTGTAGGTACCTCCCCGTGTGGCTAGGATTCCTGTGTACACTTGTCGTGAAAGTGTTGTAATTCCTGTGTACAAGTAAATCCAGGAATGGCAGTTTTTGTACCGACTCCAATTCCATTGTGAATTTTATGGAATTCATCTAGCTTATGCTTGCTGTGTTGCCAAACTACGAAGGTATCCTCCACGTATCTAAGCCACTTCCTTGGTTTCTCTGTGAATTCGGATATGGTTTGGTCTTCAAAGTCTTCCATATATATATATATATATATATATATATATATTTAAATAAGACATTTTTTCTTTGAAACTTGTGTAAATAAATGTACAAGTTAATTCAACGTTTCGGGAACGTCCTTTGTTCCCTTTGACAAGAATTTATTTTGACAATTACAGAAATTGAAATAAGGTATCTATTTTTAACAAGTACATAATATGAAACAAGGTAACTAATTTAAATTTAATCTGGACGAGTGTGTCTGACTTCGGGTAAGTGGATCTAGTACATAATGTAGAAGGTGCAGAAGTGGGGACGTCAGGAATAGTTGCAGCATAACCAAATATTAATCAGGCGCCATTGGTTTGGTGTCAAACAAACTTTAGCATCGTTGGCCTTCCGTAATATGACAGATAGAGAGGATATATTTCTCTCTTCTTTCAACATTTTGGTGCCGAATGGTAACAGATTGGTATCCGGAATTACGCGTCCCCTCTCGTTTCTTGTCAAAGGGTAAATGTACCGATTTAAACGTACGTATGGTAAATTGATAAATGAGACTGAACGGCCTGAAAAATAATTTTACAGAATTTGTTAACCTTATAGGTTTTGGGAAGAAATGGTATTCTGGTTAAGGTGGCTGTTTATGTAAAAGGGAAGTACGGAACATGGACGCATCACCCGAAGAGTCTGAAGGGTACCAAATACTCCTCAGTAAGGGGAAGGAGAGGGAGAAATTTCTTTTAAATAAGGTTCAAAATTATGAGTTTTTATGCTCTCTAGTCTAAGTGATAAAAATTTGTAGTTGTTTATGGTAAGTTTTTAGGCGCCCCATGTCATAATTCAATAGTGTTAAAAAATCTATTTAATTCAGAATTTCACTTCGGTTTTTAAAAGTACATAGTTAATAAAATGGCGAGCGAAACATTACTCATTTGTATATTTCTTCATTGAGTGCACCATTCGCAAAATATATGGACGATCTTGGAGATACTTAAAAAAAATTAAGGCAACTCATTTCAAAATTATGTTTTGACATTAAACGCCCTTTTAAAGTTCTTACAGTAAGGCTAGCGTTTTATTCATATCAGAAAAAGTCCTTTCCTTGGCGTGTTGGATTCCGGTAAACACATGCACCTTTCAACAATTTTTAATATGTTTTTGTGTGGTGTATCTTCACTCTTGAAGTGGTTAAAAATCTCGACCCATTGTTTGCCAATAGAAACGGAATCTTCTTTCAACTTTTTTATTTCTTGGTTGGTTGTATATTTTTTAATGCACACAATTTCATCAAAAAGTTCCGAATTATCTATTTGAATATCAGGGTGTTGTTTTTGAAAAACAGTTAATGAGTTTCCAACATCTGACCAAAGAGCTTCTTTTTTAGCAATACCCAACGAAACGAACGCTTGTGAATCTTCAAAGTGTTGCATTTATTTATTCAAATAGACTATAAAAGTAGTATAAAACATGGTTACTGACGATTTAAATTGAGTTACAGCTAGGTCTTCTTCATTCACCAAAGCTACTGGCATACCTACTGTTAACTTGATTTGGCAAAAATACTTCATTTTTCAGTTCTATTAATTGTTGCTTTAAATTTGATAGAATCATGTATACTTCTACCATAAAAGATTTCTCAAATTCTACTTGCAGCACATATTTATAAAATATACAACCTTGTGAGTGAAGAAATCATGGACAAACTTCAAAAAAATTGTTTTTAATACTATTAAGAATCAATGTGAGACAGAGAGAAAAGGTAAATCTGTAACGGTTTGAACATTTTTAATACTCTTTCTCTCGAAGCTAACAATGTTAACCATCTGGTTTTACTGTATCCCAACAGTTTTTGGTATTCAACATTAACAAACTCACAAAATTCTTTCCAACTAGAACTGTATAATACAATATACTGGTTTGAAGGATATGAGCAGCCAAAATTGCAATTTGTGTTGTCAGCGCACATTGCCATTACTTTTGTTGTTAATTCGTATTTGTCAACCGTTTTAATAATATATTTGAATATAATGCCTAAGGTTTTACCTGGAAGATCTTGAACTTCCAAAAGTTTTACTTGAATGCCCTTGCCTTTCATAAAATATTACTTACCTATTAGTATATGACAAATTTTTACGCTCCCGTGATTTGAGAAATTGGTATAGATTGTTACAGAATTGATCATTCCAAGACCATTTTATATGGAGTTTAATAATTCTTTTTGTAAAATGTTACATACCATACTTTCAGATTTGATTCTAACACATGCAAATTTTTGTTGGAAGCAACTTTTCAAGCACTATACATCTCTATCTGAGGTTATCTTTGTAATAAATGGATATTCATTTTTCAAATCTCTATTTTTTGATTTTCTACCGTACTAGATACGAAACACTATAACGATTATTTATTTAAAGACATTTATTTATTAACACTTAACCTTAACTAACGAACTATCTACACTATATTTATTTACACTCACCGGTATATTTATTTTCCACATGTACGGGGTGGTTTTTTTTCGTTAATATTATAGGGTATAGGCTAAACGGTAAGAGATACAAAAAGACTAAGATACGTGTCCCGTTCTCTTTTTTAGTGTTTAGTTTAATGGCGCAATCGGATCTACGCTAACTAAATTGGTTTCGAAGATACAGAGTGATTCTCAAAATCTGCCGGTTTTTATTATCTCTTATGACTCGGTTATTTATGGAGATAAAAAAAAGCTTTGGATACGAAAGTTTTATGACTTTTTACGTTGAATCCAGTGGTGTTCTTAAAAACATATAGATGTTTGATTTTTGAGATATTATCAAAAGCAGCATTTTCTTAAATGGGACACCCTGTATCTGATAATTTCAAAAATTGAATTTTTCTTGAGATTGCAACAATATATAACACTTAATATTTTGCATTGTCCTAAACAGCTAAAATACTAAAAACATTTTTTTTAGTTGGCCATGGATTTAATCAATTCTTTATTTTATAATAGGCATAATAAAATTGCAGATAATAATATTAATAAACTAAAACAGCAACTACAAAAAACAAGAAAAGATTTATAACAACTCAACAGTAATTATTTCAAATACTTATATATAACAATTAGCATAGGTGGTTAATCACAAAAGGTGCTCAAATTGTTTTCCATTCTACTCGATGCATTTTGGGCTCTGCTTGTAACTGAACGAGTGGCGTTATAGATTTGAATATTTGCCACTCTTCCAATGCAATTAATAAAATTTGCTCTGAGTTCTACAGTATTACTTCGGGTTTTACAGACTTCATTTTTAATAGATCCCCAAAATAAAAGTCGAGTGGCGTCAGGTCGGGGGAACGCGGAGGCCATCTGTTTGGTCCATATGTACCAAGCCAATTTTCGTCAAAATTGACATTTAGTAAGTCCCTTACCATGTGGCTATTATGTGCTGGAGCACCGTCTTGTTGTAAATAAACATTATTTCTTGCAGCTAATGGCATGTTACCCAACTCCATTATTACACATTCTTCCAAAATTTGGATGTACCCTTGAGCATTTCATAAGAAATTCTGTAGTTAAGGACTCTGTTTTGATATAGCGCCACCCATACATGGAACCCAAACCGTCCTTGTTGTATCCTGGCGACCGTCTGATGAGGATTTATGTTTGACCAATATCGATTATTATGTCGATTAAAAATTCCTTCGCTAGATATAAAAGCCTCGTCGGTCCATATTATATTTTGAAAAAAATTGGGATTCCGATTAATCTGCTGCGAATATCAATGACAAAATGTTAAACGCCGCTCTTCATCTCCAGGATGTAAGTTATGAACCTTTCTTATTTTATATGGTTTATACTTATGCTTTCTTAACGTTTTTAAAACTTTAGATTTACTTGTGCCAATAGGTATCTTTCTCAATATTACGGCTAGATATCGTCGGATCAGCAGCAACACAAGCTAATGTATTTATTTCATCTCTTTCTCTATTTGCCTTATTGTAAATCTTACTTCTTGGTTTTCCAAATGATCCATACTCACTTAAATTGTGATATAATCTTTTAAATATTTGTTGTTCTGGCTGTCGTCGTTCCGGATAACGCTCAAAATATAAGTCTAGAGCTGCGTCTTTATTTTATTACTCTCAATGTAGCACTCAAGCATATTTAATTCTCATAATTTTGAAAATTATTCATTTTAATCACCTTGTTTAAAAATATAATCGGAAACGAAATAAGAATACCAATACATAATTGTTACTGAATTTTATGACATGTAAACAAACAAAACAATTGCTTAAAACATTCAATTAATGGCCAACTAAAAAAAATGTTTTTTAGTATTTTAGCTATTTAGGACAATGCAAAATATTAAGTGTTATATAGTGCTGGTATTTTCAATCGTCATAATCATCATCACTGGGTAAATGAAAATTTACAGCAATTTACACTAGCGGTACCTAGGCGTAATCAAGGCAGGTTTGGATTTAATGTTTGGTGTTGCTTAAAAGGAAATTTGATTTTAAGAAATTTACATATCTATTTAAACATTCTATTGACTAACAATTTGAATTCAGTTTTTCAAGAAATGTTACACACAATGCATATGGTATAGAAACTATTAAATGATAAAGCTTCAAACGAATTGTTAGGATATTTGCCAATTCATCACAACGAGTCGCTGATTCAACAAGATTATGGACATTTTCTATGGTAGTTTCATTTAAATAAAATTTAAAAACAATACAATTCATGGCAAATTACAAAACAGCTTTGGACTATTTTCTATGGAGTTTCATAAAATAAATTTACAAAAACAAACAATACTATGGCAGAATTACAAAACAATTTACATGTTTCAAAAATTGCGCCAAATATCAGCTGCATTTCATCATTACAAGACGATGTCAGTTATGCATTCGACAATGGCAGTTTGAACAATTTATGTAAAGTATTATCATTTTTGACAGTTGGTTTATGTGTAACCTTGTTTTAGAATTAAATAATTACACCTTTCGTTTGACATATTTGCTGTGTTTCATTGTTTTAAATTATTGCATCGCCTACTTACAAAAGTGCAAACTAACAAATTCGCTTGTAATTTCGTAATTTTCTAAAGAACCTCTATAAACTTATACTGTTGAAAAGCTTATAAAATAAGGATTTTAATGAAGTCAAAGCCAACTATGGTTTCCATTAAAAAAAACTAAGTTTATGTGGCATCTCGACTATTGGTGACCAAATTAAAAAATTGACTACTCCATTTGATTCTACGCTAAAAACTACACAAGAAATGTCTTTACACTTTTTCCTGAATTTTTATCAACAGATGAGATATAGAACCCTATCGAAGAAAAAATCAATTTTGGTCTCTGCATCAAAAATGAAAAAAGAGCAAATTTTTGTTTTCGCTGTTTAATTTGTCTCAAAAAGTTAGCCTAATGCTACGTGAACAGTTTTGCTCTAACAGTAATAGTTACCGAGATACCCTGCAATCCCATCGAAATCGGTCCACCCGGTACAAGACACCGTCGTTAGCAAATTCTTTTCGCGCAAGGCTTGATATTAATCGCGCGCTCGTTATTTAAGTCGACAAAGGTCCTATTGTGTCTTATCTGAAGGTCGCGCTACCTTTTTCGTGCTTTCTAAACTTTGATTAATTCCTTCTAAACAATGAAATGTCAGAAACGGTACAAAAAGGTACTGCTTTATAAATACGAAACATTTACGTAATTGATTAAAATAATTACATATACGAAATGATGTGTTAAAAAAGGGACAGTCCCGTATAATACGGGATGAATGGTCGCCTTAAATCTGGTCCACATATGTTTCTGTTGTAAATGCAGTACAAGTGTATGGATATGACAAAATTTGAGTTACCTTTTGCAAATGAGAATTACATTCCACATTGATAAATTCTGTAACTAAGTCCAATCGATCAGATGGATTTCCATTGCGTTCTAAATATTTAGGAGAAATTGGCAGAACTGGAAACATTACATTATGTCCATTGCAAAAATCTATATCGTCCAGAGTTTTAGAACCAGGAAGCAATGTTCGCATAGACAACGCTTTTGGATGAAATGGCACTACTGATGTTACATATTCAGGAACTGATTCCTCGCGCTGAAATTTTAAGTTACGAAATCAACAATTACAATGCACCTACTGTACCTTAATATAATAATACCTCAAACTAGCAGTAAAAGCTGCAGCCAGAACACTAGTAAATGTCGTATCGTACTTTCTCCTTAGGTCATTAATTTTTTGTAGGTATCTTTTAGATTCTTCTATGTAGAGTGCTAATAAGCATTTTTTAGATTTTAGTTCAAATTTTGAATTGATTGAAAATGTGTCTTTAATCATTAACAAACTATACATTATGGCTGGCATAAAAAAGAAAATACTAAACCAATTCACTATGTCTTTAACATACACCTCATGCTTCTCTTCTTTTTTATGGGAATTAAAATAATTGTTGTTTGAATTATACCCAAAAATTCCAGAGATAAATTCAAATATATTTACACCATCCGCTACGCTGTGGTGAAAACGAAATAAAACTGGGTAACAGTTATTTTTGCAATCTGTTTTCCAATTCAATGGTTGCATACCGACAATGACATCCCACATTAGTGTGTTGTTGTATGGAAGTGGTACCGTAGAATAATCACTTAGTAGTTGAATTAATTCCTTTCTTTTAATTTCTGAACAATTCTCAATTACTTTCATCTTTTTAACACATTCTGAAGTATCAATATCGCATTTTTCTCGCATATAAACGTAACCCATGAAATTATGACGAGTTGAACAAAATTTTGGTAGTTTTCGTCCGTTTTTTACTATAACTTCATCTATTAAATTATATATCGTTTGAAATATTTTATTCTCAGCATGACGATTTTTAAGAGATTCTATTACCAACAGTACATTTATTGTGCAGTCTCCTTCCAAATTATTTACGTGTAAACCATCTTGGTTTTGGAAAAAACCCAAAAATGTCGAACCAAATTTAAAATTTAAAATTAAATACACTATTTTTTTATATAATTTAAACACAATAAATGTTAAAAGTCCACATGGAGACATCAGAACAAAAATTGGTAATATGAATAATATAGTGAAATGGAGATGTGAATTTTTGGTAACTGAACGCTAAAAAAACGATTAATAAACATATTTTAGGAAAACTTATTTAGTTTACTTGCCTGTATTTCTTTTAAATTTAACAAAAAACTAATTAAAAACAGTGCAAACAGTACCAAGGAAAACAGTGCATGCATTATGTTGTCTCACCGATTACTGTTGATTAAAACTTTTTAGGCTTGCGCGATCCTTTCAATTAGAATTTATTTGTTACGAGCTTTTCTCCCGCAAAATTTTTGCGGTTAATATTAAATTTACAACATTGTACAAACAAAAACAACAATCTATGTCAGAATCACGTTCAAAACTTCATGTCAGATAGAGATTAAGGTGCCATTCACAATCACTTAACTTACGAAATTCTAAAAATTAAGATAAGATAAACAGCACAGAATCAAATGACATTCATTCACATCCACATAAATGAACTTAAGTTAAGTGGTTGTGAAAGATACTTTATAGACATAAATATACGTTAACAAAAAAAAAAAATTCCAAAGCCGCCCGCCTCTATAAAAATATGAGTAATGTAGCTTAAGCATTTTCAATCATATTTATTTAATTTTTACATTTATTAAAAATTCTGATTCCGTTATTTCCTTCTACGTAAAATTACCTTCATATAAAATAAAATCATCGAAATCCATCAAGCGATTGTCTCGCAATCTGCGTGAACTAAATGACCCGATTATCTATATCTATAAAACACAAAAATTGTTTCTACCTATGTCCGTTATAGACTTTGAAACCATCCAACCGATGTGCTCAAAAAAGGTTTCATTAGAAAGGCAATAATGCGAAGATGGTTTTAAACCAATAAAATAGGCACATTCGATTCATTCATGATTTTGATTTTCCCGAATTTTGAAATTTTTAAAACTTATATTTCTAATTAGGGTATGTTTCATATTTTTTATAAGAAAAATTTTCCCTTTAAATAAATATCGTAAACGGTTATTGAGGTGTGCTGTGACCATAGCGCGGAGCGAAGCTCCACGCTAGTTTTAATATACAGTGCGCTCAGAAAGTAACGGATAAATTCATTATTTTCGAAAAAGTTAATTTGTGGTCAAAATCCTGCGACACGTCGATTTTTTATTTTGATTCCAGACTTTATGCTGTGTCGCATATGTAAATGGCGTTGCGCACTTTCCGGATATGACGTTAAAATTCATATTTTTAAATGGCAACCCTATATGTTCTTCGCGGAAATCGATGCAACTCTTTCTCCTGAGTTCAAAAATGCCCTATTTATTAGGATTATTTGAAACAGTATGCGCCATATTAATTATTAAATGTGGCATAATTACAAAAGTACTGCGGTGTTAGTCAAGAACGAAACTGGTGTGGTTGTAATGTAGGCCTTTGTCAAAACAACAAGCAACTAGGTAACTCGATATGGAGTTTATTTTTTATTTTCAAGCGCCCGAAAACCGCATATTTATGTATCGTTACAGGTAGGCTTGAAGTAAGTATTTTGTCACCGGAAAACAAAAACCCTTTCAAGTCTTATTTTATGTTTGTTTTCGTTCAGTTTATGTTGTGCACTGTTTAGTACCCAGAGTCTTAATTTAACACTAACACCCCATCACTTTTCGAATTATGCCACATTTAATAATTAATATCGCGCATACATTTATTTCTTCTAGAAATGCAATAAAAGCTTTAAAAAACGTATTTGCTACTTTTGGTACCCCAGATTCCTAATTTAACGCAAATATTGAACACGCACCACTTTTCGGATTATGCCACATTTAATAATTAATATCGCGCATACTGTTTCAAATAATCCCAATAAATAGGGCATTTATGAACTCAGGAAATAGAGTTGCATCGATTTCCGTGAAGAACGTACAGGGTTGTCATTTAAAAATGTGAACTTTGACGTCATATCCGAAAAGTGCATAGCGCCATCTACATGTGCGACAACATAAAGTCCGGAATTAAAATAAAAATCGACATGTCGCAGGATTTTGACCACAAATTAACGATTTCGAAAATAATGAATTTATCCGTTACTTACTGAGCGCACTGTAGGATTATCCGATGTTTATTGCGAGGATCACTGCTAAGGTTCGAAATCAAGTACTTGTAATTGTCGATTGTCATAATCGTAAATAAGATTGACATTTTATACGATTAGTACAATTGATAGTTTGATTGTAAACAGAGCAGTTTCATTTCAGTAGTAGTAAGTTTGTGAGCAAATGGATATTTCGAATCTTGATTTTCAGTGACGATTTTTATGACTTTCGATACGGTTTAACGCCATAGCAATGTGTGGAAACTTAAAGTTGTTGTTTGGTGATGAAGCACCTTCCAAAACCATGGTCTAAAAACGTGGAAGATCTAATTTTAATGACGATTCTCGCGGAGGTCGACCATGCATTTCTGTTGTCGCAAGATCGACATACAACATACAGTGAGATACAGGCATCCTTAGGCATTACGACAAATACATACCATTTCGAAACAACATTTAAATGTCAGGAAGCTTTGCAGTCGTTGGATTCCTCACAATCTCACAGAAGCTCAGAAAAAACACGTGTCAAGTGGTAAAAGGAAATACTTAAAAAATTTGACTACGGTCGTTCAAATTCTGTATAACACATTGTAACAGGTAACGAAACATGGATATATTCATGTGAGCCTGAAACTAAACAGCAATCGTCTGTATGGGTGTTCCAAAATGAACCTAAACCAACAAAAGTGGTGCGATTGAGAAGCGTTTCAAAGAAAATTATTGCTTGTTTTTTCGGAAAAACCGGTCATGTTGCAACTGTTGGAGGATCGAAGAACAGTTACTGTTGGTAATCGGTGCAATTAGAAAAACAATATAAATGAGCGAATCATTCTGCATCATGACAATGCAAGTGCGCACAGAGCACGACAAACTACAGAATTTTTGATTAAACTTATTGCCCCTACTCGCCTGATTTGTCTCCCAATGACTTTTTGTTGTTCAAAAACAATGCAAAAGTGTATAGATCTTAAGGGAGAGTATTTTGAAAAACAATAATTTTTTTTGCGTAACATAATGTGTGTGTTGTTTACATTTTCCACGAATTTTAGAAGTGACCCTCGTTTAGGAAAGTTCAATATTAACCATAAGATTAAGAATTACTCCATATTGTACGTGCAGTACAAATATTAAAATTTAAATTTTCACGATTAACACACAAGTAGAACGCAGACACCTCGCCTTTCACTTTGGTGACGTCATTTGACCTTGAGATTCCCCACGGTCGCCCATGTAGGGGACCGTATTTTCCACCCGTATGGTTTCTTTTCGGAGACCTTTTCAACCCCTGATTATTTGTGCTTTTTTACCCACGTGTGAGACCGTATTTTCCACCCTTATGGTTTCTTTTCGGAGGCCTTTTCAACCCTAATTATTTTTGTTTTTAACACCACGTGTGAGACCGTATTTTCCACCCTATGGTTTCTTTTCGAGGCCTTTTTCAACTAACTATTTTTACTCGCCCACGTGTAGGACGTGTTTTTCACCCTATTTTATGACTGCCCACGTGGGGGGCGCGTTTTTACCCCTTTTTTTATGGTTTCTTTTCGGAGGCCTTTTTCAACCCCTAATTATTTTTATACGACGGCAGCTTCCGAGCAAGCTGCCGTCTTAGGAGAAAATACCTCAGCCATAAAAGAGGAGTTTAGGTTTATAAACATGTCCCTAGGGAAAATATTAGAGTGTGATTAGGTCAATACTTCAAACTTCCCCCGCTGATAACCGATTCTACCCGAACATTGACGAACGCGCCAGCGCATAAGACCCTAAGCTAGCAGCGTTCTCGTTTCTCGTGTGTTTCGCTCTTTAAAGTGTAACTATCATCGAGTGAGCATTATTATGATGTATTCTCCTGCTTATAAGTCAACATCAGCGGACATTAGAGATTTTACTGACTTGTTAATAAACTATTACAACATAACCGTTCACGATAATGATGGAAACGATGACGTGGATGAGCTGAATGTATCTCACATCCAAGGTGATGGTGATGATTCACAGGAGAGGAAGAAGAGCGATGAGGTAGAGGAGAAGGACGAATCTCAAAACCATGATGATGATGGCGACGAATCACGGTTCAAGAAGAAGAAGAAGACCGATAAAGGTTGTTATTAAATAAAAATGAAGTATTGTTGTTTATAATAATAATAATATATTTTCAAACGCTAAGCTTTCCTTCAATTTTGTCAATAAACTTGTTTTTCCTAACGGTGCACCCCGTCTTGATTCATGTTTGCAGCTTTACGAGTTTTCGCGTTAACGTGCTTTCGTTTGTGTGTTTTCGTGTTTTCGTTTGCGTGTTTTCGTTGTGTGTTTTCGTTTTACGTGTTTTCGTGTTAGCGTGTTTGCGTGTTTTTTGTGTTGGTGTGTTTTCGTGTTTGTATGTTTTTGCGTTTGCGTGTTTTCGCGCGCGCGCGTGTGTGTGTGCGCGTGCGTTCGTGCGTGCGTGCGTGCGCGTGTAGGTGCGTGCGTGCGTGTGGGTGCGTGCGTTCGTACGTGCGTGTGTGTGGTGCGTGCATGCGTGCGTGCATGCGTGCGTGCATGCGTGTGCGCGTGTGTGCGTCTGTGTGTGTCCGTGCGTGCGCACGTGTGTGTGGGTGCGTACGTGGGTGTGCGTGCGTGCGCGTCGTGGTGTGTGCGTGCGTGCTGCTTGCGTGTGTGCATGCGTGGGTGTGTGTGGGTGCGTGCGTGCGTGCGTGCGTGCGTACGTGCGTGCGTGCGTGCTTGCGTGTGTGTGCGTGGGTGCGTGCGTGTGGGTGCGTGCGTGCGTGTGTATGCGTGCGTGCATACGTGCGTGCGTGCGTGCTTGCATACGTGCTTGCGTGCGTGCGTGCGTGTGCGTGCGTGCCCGTGTGTGTGGGTGCGTGCGTGCGTGTGTGTGCATAATTGAGTACACAGATAAATCATGATTGCATAGAAGAGAGAATATCGGTATAAAAAGCATCGGGTAGAAATTTTATTATTTCGACTAATAATTTTTAGACCTTAATGTAATTTGCGGTGGCAAAAAATATTTTGTAAATATTTGTAATGCATTCCATAACAATAGTTTATGTAATCTCAAGGTTCAAATTATTTAAAAGTAATTTTGCTGTAGCAAAATATTTAAAATATTTTTAAGCATTTTGAACGTAAATTTATAAGTACAATATAAATGCTAAATACCAGTAGCAGTAATCAGGTTTTGTGTATTACTTTCTAAATTAGTTAATAATCGGAATGCAATAGCCAGTTTATATCCAACCATTCTATTCTGATAAAGAGATTTTTTTTCTAGTACCTTACTTTTTTAATTAAGGGTTGCCTAATACGTACTGTTTTTTCTTTCTTTTTAATTCCGCATGTGTGTTTTTAAAAATCGTGTTATAAAATTTACGATTTAGTGTTTTTAAAAGAAATTATTTTATCCATTCGATATTGGTAATCAATTTTTTTTATTAAATTTAACAGGATTATATAATGTTAATGACACAGTAATTAGCTAATAGTAAACATGAACAGTGATTTCTTACTACATATTGTTGTGGAATTTAAAACATGTAATTATTACTCTCCAAACATTTAATGAGGTTAAAACTTATTATTAATTTTAATTAATTAAAATTAATAATAATTTTAATTACATATTACCTTTGAACTTATTCGTTCATAACAAAAACTTATAATTTAATATCAGTCAAGTTGCTTTGGTATGTGTGAATCCTTGCGATATTGCAGGCTCACATTCCATTAATATAAGTAATTTGATTGTAATCTCATTATGTTTAGAATTTACATCAGTTCTACATACATAAAGACAAAATTTACATCGATTGGGGTTTGAACCTTGATGGCGCAGTTGGTTAGCGCGGTACTCTAGCAAAGTACAGGTCGTAGGTTCAAATCCTACTCGAGGTAAACTTTTATTTATGTATTTAATGAAATTAATAATAATTTTTAATTACATATTTACATTTGAACTTATTCGTTCATAACAAAAACTTATAATAATTTAATGAGGTTTTTATAAAAACAATTTGCCTGTATGTGTAGAGCATTTTGTTCAAACCGCTTTGTTATTAATTAATTTAAAGGAAAGGTAAATACGAGTTTCAGTAAGTGCGATAAAGATAATTATGTTGTTTGTATATTTACACTCTAAAAATTAATTATGGGCAAACCAATAGCTAGTTATATATCAACTATGCATAAGTGAAAATGTAGAAAGTGTTATTAGTGTGCTTATACGTGTACCCAACAAAACGGTTAGTATAACCTTAATTTATTTATTTAGTTGCACAAATTTAATTACAGCTAGTGCAAACAACATATCTTTTTTTTTACATATTAAATGTTTGGATGTCGAGGACCTGTGCATATACAACAATTTTAACGAGAGGATGGTGATTAAAGATATCTCAAAGGTAAGAAATCAATTTTAATATTCGTTTAGAAAAACAATATTCTGATTAGTGTGTCGTGTAATTAACTTTAAATAATTTTTTTTTGCATTGCGGATTGAGATTAATTTAAAATGACAGTGAAATTTAATTATTAGAATACAACCAATGTATATACATATATATATATATATATATATATATATATAAATTTCGTAAGGTTACAATCTGTAGATAGGAATTAAAAGAAATGCAATTATGCAATCTCATTTGATAAAATAAAAAAATGGGTCCTAATACATATTAATAAACACAGCTTAAATAAAACCTTTTCAATCAGAACACCTCCAGGGGTTGTACTTCTGACCAAAAGGATCTTAATTAGGGTTAAAAAAAGGCCACCGAAAAGAAGCCGGTAACTCGCCCCAACCCCAAGTCCAAGACCAGCTCCAGGTCCAGCCCCAGCCCCAAGACCTACATCTGCCCCTCACGTGAGCAAGTACAAAATTACTGTCAAAAAGGCTCTTAATACAAACAAAAATAATTAGGGGTTGACCCCCGAAAAGAAACCATAGGGGTAGAAAAAACGGTGGGCGTATAAAAAATAATTAGGGGTGAAAAAAGGCCTCCGAAAAGAAACCATAAAAAATAAGGGTAAAAAACGCGTCCTACACGTGAGCGAGTAAAAAATAATTAGGGGTTGAAAAAGGCCTCCGAAAAGAAACCATAAGGGTGGAAAATACGGTCTCACACGTGGGTGTGTAAAAAACAAAAATAATTAGGGGTTGAAAAAGGCCTCCGAAAAGAAACCATAAGGGTGGAAAATACGGTCCCCTACGTGGGCGACCGTGGGGAATCCCAAGGTCAAATGACGTCACAAAAGTGAAAGGCGAGGTGTCCCCGTTCTACTCATACATAATTAAAATACTTAGTTAAATCGTGAATTTTATCGTTTATATAACTTTAAATAATTCAAGAACAATTCCAATTATCTTCCTCAGTAAATGATAATGGCATTAAGAATTAATTGAGATGTCAAAATCAATTTATGAAATATTTTTTATTCAATTTGATTATAAATGTTTACTTTGTTAGGAAATCAACTTAGATAGTATTATGAAGATAAGATTATTTCTTTAATGGATTTATAATTTTATATTTTGTTCTGAATGCAGTATCAGTTCGAAATGAAGTAAATATTCACAACTAACAGAGTAATAATATATTTTAGTTCTTCTTTGAAAACTAACATTTTGATTTAATGTTTGAAACCTATTTTAAGTAATGATCTTATCCAGCTCTACGTGCGGCAATGATTTTTCTCACACATTGCTGATGTCTATAAAAATCGCCACTCTGAAAGAAATTGTTGACCAATTTTGATGAAATTTCCAAACATGCCTATTTTGATGAAACAAAGTAATGATTAAAATTTAAATAATATCCTTGGTTTTTGTTTTTGTTTCTTTGTTGTCGCTTAGCAACAATATTTTTTATTGAACAAGCTATTGGGGTGTAATAACTGTTAATTTTGCGATTACCTTGTCCGCTATTGCTTTGGAAAAATTTAAGAATGCGAGGAGTTCGTCAACGCAAAAATTATCGACAACCAAATGATTTTGAACGTGGACGTATTATTGGTATGAGGAGGCCGGACTTTTATGTAGTGATATTGCTGGCCGTGTAAAACAGTGGCAAGATGACGCCCTCGATCTGGATGTCCCCGTGTGACTACAGATTTTGAAGAACGCGGTTTAAGTCTGTTGACTACAAGAGACAGATTTTCAACTACTCGATAAATTGCTATAGACTGGATGGGAGGTCCAAGACGCATAATGTCAATGTCATCTGTTTATCATCGAATAAAATCTTATGGACTGCATTCCTACCGTCCAATTTTGGGTCTTCTTACTCCACTTCACCCTGTCCGCAGAATAAAATGAAGCAATGAAAGAGCAAATTTGTCTCAAGTATGGCATCAAATTGTGCTTAGTGACGATTCTCGATTTTGTTTGTGGACCTATGACGGTCATAGGAAAGGCAAGCGTATGCAAAACTCAAAAATTCAACATTTTCTGTAGAACGCAACACAGCTCTCACATAAAGGGTGATGGTATGTGTGCAAATCTTATGGTAGCACATCACCCTTAGTCTTCATTGATGGCAACTTAAAGCAGCCAGTTACATTGCCAATTTGCTGGAGTCTGTTGGATTGGTAGCAGCTAATAGAAACGCTGACGTCACGAACAGAAGTGGTGACTTCCCACGGAGTGTTTTGTATAAAATCGTGCGATATTGAAAATTACTTTATTGTTTTTCGAAATATTCTCCTTTATGATCAATACACTTTTGCATTCGTTCGAACCATTTGCCATAGCATTTTTTCCAATCCTCTTGAGACACCTCTATAATATGGTTTTTGAAGGCATCAACGGTTTCTTCCGCCGACGAAAATCGTTGTCCATGCAATTTATTCTTGACATTCGGGAACAAGAGGATGTCATTGAGTGCCAAATCAGGACTGTACGGAGGATGACCCATCAATTCGATTTCAAATAATCGGTTGTTAGACGAGATTTGTGAGAGCTTGCATTGTCGTGATGAAGAACGATCCGGCGGCGCTTGTTTGTTTTCCGCATTTCACCAAAGACTTTCGGTAAACAAATGGTTGTGTACCATTCAGAATGGACCGTTTTACGTTCCTCTAAAAGCACAGTTGCCACATGACCAGTTTTTCCGAAAAAACAGGCTACCATTTGTTTCCATGTGCTTCGAGCGAGAACAACTTTTGTTGGATTTGGTTCATGTTGAAACACCCACACAGTAGACTGCTGTTTACGTTCCGACTCCTATGCGTATGTCCATGATTCGTCACCTGTTACAATCTTATATACGTCTTTTGAAGCAACGCCATCGTATTTCTTGAGAATTTGTGTGCAACAATCGACGCCAGCATCTTTTTAAGATTTTGTGAAATTGTGTAGGATCCAACGAAAACAAACCTTTTTCATGGCTAAATGACCATGTAATGTTTTATATATACTGGTGGAAATAATGCTTAGGGTTCCCTCAATTTCATAGCATGCGGCATGGCGATCTCGCATTATTAGTGTTTGCACAGCATCAATGTTTTCTAGAAAAACTGATTTTGGACGACCTTCGCGAATTTTGTCAGTGAGCGAAAGGCGGTCACGATTGAAATTGTTATACTAGCATTTCACAGTGGCAAAGGATGGAGTTTCATCGCCAAATGTGTTACTAAGTTGATCGATGCACTCTTGTCTTGATAATCCATGTTGAAAATCATAATAAATCCTCGCATGAAAATTTTCACGGCTTAAATCCAGTTCTTTGCTGACACGCAATCTTCTAGTAACCGCAAACAACACAAATAACGCTATTGACGACAAGTTTGAAGTAGGTTATTGTCAACGATGTCAGATATTTCTATGGAAACGTAAAACGGCGCCTAACTGCAATCAGTGGCCCTTGTATGGTGAAAAACCTTTACTGTGCAGAATATCAGTCGCTGTGGCAGTAGCCAACACCGCAGGACCCGATACCGTCATTGCTCGATTTGCCGTACCGCTGAACCAACAGCGACGCAACACCGGCCGTCGCCACACAGAAGAGGGCGAAGCCAGTACCGCCCTCAGACTTCGCTAAGGGCGGATGTGTCGACGTCTACTGCCACCGTCGCTGCCATTGATAGTGTAGAAGGAAGAAAGTAGATGCCTGTCCCGGACTCAGCAGGCCTGACGACTTCATTGTGCAGAAAAAAAGTCCAAGAAAACGCAGAACGTTCGCCAGCCAACGTCACTGCCGACCTACCACGTGATCACACATTTCTGGAGGAGTTTACAGACAGTCCAGCAGTCATGGACTAGACCGCAGCCCATACCAGGGAAAAAGTGCTACCGCAAATCCTTGGTCAGGAGAACTGGGTTCTCCCAAGAATTAGACCAACAAAGAAATGTCTTTATGAAGGTCAAGACCATCAACGAGGGAATCTAAATCCAGCCTGCCTCAAACCAGGACCGAAACAAGCTAATGGGTTATATGGATATGTGTTTTTCTCGGTACCACACCTATCAGGCACCGAGCGAATGTTTGTTTAAGGTGGTTCTACGTGGCGTGCCTGTAGAAATCTTCGAAACCGACGTTAGCTCAGAGCTATTACTGCGAGTAATAAATGCCCAATTTTGTTTTAGGATAAAGCCGCGAGGATCTCCCCTTGTGTTAGTGCAGCTGCGAACAGAAGGCGACAGTAAGAAGATCCGGAAGGTAGAGCACATCGCCCGCCTCCGAGTCACCGTCGAAGATTTGCAGCAAAAAACTGGCATCGGACAGTGTCCCCAGTATCGTGGTGTACGCTATGCATAGCGTTGCGGCGGCACGTTTAGGATGGAATCCCCACAGCGACTGAATAGGATACTGCCACCAGCTGTACTTTCTTCAACCCGAACTGGCTTCAGTTACGCCACAGCTACTGCAGGCGACGTTGGTAAAGCGGAAGTAAAGAAAACGGCTCCCGCTTGTCTTGTAGATACTCCGCTTACCCAACCCGTCTTATGGTTTGGCTCCATATTAGGCTTTTACGGAAGTCTTGATATAGAGAAGGCTGTGTCTGTCATCTGCAAGATGGCAGCAGCATTAGCTAACGCTAGAATCGCGGTTGACCTTTGGGGTGTGATTCTCAAGCACCTCATGAGGTATTTCTCCCTTTTCGGGTAAACATACCAAAGTTCGACGAAAGACTGGTGTCCAGGATAAGTGCATAGTATCGACTTATTTTAGTTCCCTTCTGTTTAACTTTACCGTTTCTCTACCAGCGCTTTACGACAAGGACTACTGACATGACAACTGTACTGTAGTAACCTGGTTACACTGAACTAATACGATTTCTTTTTAACGTCAAAATAATCTAAACTTATTATTGTAATAAATACAATACCACTAATGTAAAGCAACACAAATAACAGAAGGATCACTAGGGCTGAACAGGGCAAAGAGTTCTCAGGAGTTCAAAGCGAAGCGCAACTTCAACAAAAGCACTTGGCACGTGCTTTTTTTTAGCTTCTGTCAGATTGTGAGAAATCCGACGACTACAAAGCTTTCTGACATTTACCTGTTGTTTCAAACTGGTATGTATTTGTTTCACCGCAATGACTGTATCCCACTGTATGTTGCACGTCGATCTGATAAAATCATTTCCGCACAGTATCAATATTTTGTGCGACAACAGAAGTGCATGGTCGACCATCGACATCAAAAGTAGATCTTCCACGTTTGAATTCTGTAAACCATTTGTAGACCATGGTTTTGGACGGCGTTTTATCACCAAACAACAACTTTAGTTTTTCCACACATTGCTGAGACGTTAACCCGTATCGAAAATTATAAAAAAATCATCACTCGAAAATCACGATTCGAAGTATTCATTTTTTCTCAAACTTACTACTTTTAAAATTCTACTGAAATGAAACTGCTCTGTTTACAAACTGTCAACTGTACTAACGGTATATAATTTCAAATTTTACGATTATGACAATCGCAGAACCTTACCATTGTAAGGAGTACTTGATTCAGCGAACTTTAGCACTGATCGTCGTATACAGGGTTATTACAAATGATGTTCATGATTTCAAGCGTACGTAAATCTGGTTTTATTTATCATAAAAAAAATAAAAGGGTTACATTTCAATAAAAACTCAAAAAGTTTCATCCCAGGTGCCAAGAATTATAAATGTTCGATATGGGAACCCCTTGTGATACGCAGATGTCAAGCCTGTAATGAACTTCTTGCCATACTTTGTTAAGAGTGTCTTGGTCGATTGTTTCGATGGCTATGGTAATCCGTTGTTCGATCTCAGGCACGCTTTCTGGCAATGGTGGCGTATACACTTTATCTTTGATGTATCCCCAAAAGAAAAATCACAGGGATGATGTCCGGAGATCTTGGAGGCCAGTACAAGAGTATAACATAATTTGGACTAGCACCGACCGATCCATCTGTCAGGCAGTCGATTTCGAAGTTCAGCCCTAACATCCAAATGGTAACTGCGGCAGAAGCCACCCCGTCATCATGCCTTAGACAATTATTCCAGCCACCCCGTCATCATGCCTTAGACAATTATTCCATTTATTGTTTGTCCAACAAAGAAAAAACGCCAATATACTTTGTTGTAAGTGATAGCACAAAACACATTAAGTTTCGGAGAATCATTTGTAATGACCCTATATAAAAAAAATTATTGTATTTTCGGATACAACAAGCTGAAACTTAATTATTATTTTATTAATCTAATAAAATAAATTAAAGTGCTTTTTGAAAAGTGACAAAGCGAATATTGATGCAGCATACTTATGTATGTTGGTGCTATAGACCTTCCACCGATGGAGCAAATATTTATGCAGCATATCTAAAACATGCTAGTATACTGTAGATCTTCCACCGATGGGTCAATAATATCAATGGAATTCGAATTACTTCTGACTTGGATATTGGAACATCAATATTGGAAAGTGGATCAGCTGAAAGAAAATACACATTAATGTGAGTTTATGAATCATATATTTATTTAGAGTTAGGTTGAATATTGTTATTATTCATTTATGTGCATTTATGTAAAGGATGCTAGTGAATTATATACTAGTCTGGAAATAGTACAACCACTTATTGATTTTATAGTGATTCAGTATTATTTTAAAAGGAAAAGTTACTTACCCAAATTACATTGTCATTATTGGTTAGTCATGATGAGATACATACACATATTCAGGTCAATGAAATTCGCATGCGCACAACATGTTATATTTTTCATATGATACAAGGGGTTTGAATTAAATATACACAATTCCAAATTTAATTAAAATCATAATTGAATTCATTTTACAAAAGAACCTTACGTAAATATTTAATGTTTTGATTTTAATACTGAACTATATTGAACCCTATCCCCTGAGATGCTAGTCGAGGCAATTTATTTAGATAAGATCAACAGTAATTATCATGTTAACTTAATGATGGCACAATGTGCTGAAGTTGTAATACAATACATTACAATTTACTAATACAATTAGTCTCTGTTGTTTCATTTAATTCAAATGTGGTGATAAATTATTATTACATCATAAAAAAAATAAAAAATAAATATTAAAAATTATATATTTACTATATATATATATATATATATATATATATATATATATATATATATATATATATATATATATATATAGTACTATGCAATGCTTACAGCTTAAATAATTATTTTATATTTTAACTGCCTCTGGATTAAAAAATTTCTTAATCAGGCAGAATTTGAGCTTCCGCCGGACGCTATGACATTCGATCCTAAATGCTTTTGTCAATTTTTTGCTTGTAATCTCCCGAGCACTTAGATTATTTCCGGAAATTTTTTGAAAATTTTCTCAAAACATTCGTGAAAAAGAAGAAAATTTCGGTAATTAATTCAAGCACGTGGGGGATTCAGTAAAAAACATCCCAAGAATATCCATTGCTATTGACAATGGGAGACTTCCCATCGGATATCACCCATCGTTATTGACGACGGGATATTTTCATAGGTAATATAATAAGAGCTTGATAAACAGTCGGCAATTTTTGTTGTATCTAAATTTCGGGAATATGTTAGTATCAATTTGATGAGACGTAATTTTGGCATTAATAATTTGATTAAAGCCCGAGAGCTTTAGCTCGAGGGCTTTAAGATCATTAATGCCCAACTTATATCGAATCAAATTGTAAAATATTAGAGACATTTGTAAAATTAATCATTGTAATTTGTTTTCGTTGTTTTCTAAATTGGGTGTTTGAGTTATTAACTTACATTACTTTTGCATCCGTTGCGAGGGGATGCAAAAGACTTTTGCAGCCGCCGGTGAAAATGTCAAATTTTAACGTTGTCAGGTGAAGTTTAAAATGTCATCTTTTATTGACGGCTCAAGAAAAAATAGTTTACGTACCTCGGTGGAAAAACGTCATTATTATTTTCTCGACAAATAGTTCACCTCGACGCTGCGCGTCTCTGGTAACTATCTTTTCTCTCGAGAATAATGGCGTTCTTTCCACCTTGGTACGTAATATGCTATTATCTTCAAGAGACTATTAAACTTGTCATTATTACTGCCAATTTCGATAGTTTACGTTGTCTTTTATTTGTGTATTTCAAGTCACATACGCCTTGCAACATTATTCATTTCAACCTAATAATAAGACTGAAGTTAAAACCTGCGGTCCCGGGCTTTTAATTTGAATTATTAAGTGTCAAACATTTTCTAATCAAAATTAAAAACAAATCTGCTTGTAGTTTTAACCGGCAAAATTAATAGGTCTTGGGATACAACCTACGACCATTGCACTAGAGAAATAGTCACATGTGTACCTGTTTTTTGTATTGTTGTATTCAGTTAATAAACTGTTTTCTAATTTTTATTCTGAAGTTAATTTAATTTACGCGGGAAATAATCTTCCTAAATATAACACGACTTTGATAAAGACTGCTATTTTTGTTATTGCTAAATTTCTCTAATATTTTACAATTTGATTCGATATAAGTTGGGCATTAATGATCTTAAAGCCCTCGAGCTAAAGCTCTCTGGCTTTAATCAAATTATTAATGCCAAAATTACGTCTCATCAAATTGATACTAACATATTCCCGAAATTTAGATACAACAAGAATTGCCGACTGTTTATCAAGCTCTTATTATATTACCTATGAAAATATCCCGTCGTCAATAACGATGGGTGATATCCGATGGGAAGTCTCCCATTGTCAATAGCAACGGATATTCTTGCGATATTTTTTTACCGAATCCCCCACGTGCTTGAATTAATTACCGAAATTTTCTTCTTTTTCACGAATGCTTTGAGAAAATTTTACCTTAGTAAATATTGTCAATACAAACATAACACTGCTTAATTCTTATTGGATAATCATTTTTCAGAAATTTGTAAATTATTATTTTTACACATAACTTTCTTATAAGTAGACATCTGTAAAACATAATTATTTTTGAATTCCATGCAATTTTTCCTTTCAATAGATACCGCACACGGCATATTTTCTTTTAAAATTCTTAAACTGTCTAAATATCAACAAATATGCAAGTTTTCATATACAAATTTACTTATATCTACCATCTCAACCACTACGTTCAAAATCACCATAACCTGGTTTCTCAACTGTTATGCTTAAACTACATCTAGATTTTAATTTAAGTTGTAACACTTCCTAATCACACTATTATGTAAGTTTATAACATAATATTTATTTAATTTCACTTTTAAACTTAGTAAGTTATATGAATCCTGTTAAATCTGTTCTGATTTCACACTCTTTAACATATACTTTACTCTTCTTACGTTGATTGATACAATTTATTTTATTTTTATTTTAGAATAGACGCATATTATGCTACCAGACTAGAATATCCTCATACAAATGGATTACATGTATTTTATAGATGAAAATACATACTCTTAATATTCGGAAGATGCTCGGAAACTATTATAATGACGGAATCCATTGTTCAGCTATGATTACACTTTTATACTTATGAAATTTGATTTAACTAGCTAACAACATGTCCTATAATTACATTTGTACTGACTTTTATGTTAATTTGTTCTTATTCAATTTACGCTTTACATATATGCTTACTCCATTCCATTGCAATTAATTTATGTTTAATGTAGCTTTTAATCTGATCTCATATCTCTCTTACTATGATATTTAGCTTAACAAATATCATCTCAACATTCCCCAAGTAATGAATTAAAATTTCCAAATATTACAAAGAGGTAAATTTTATTTTCTTTAACTTGCTTAACTTTTATTTATTTGTATTGTATGGATATATCATGGAAATATAAAACACTATCATCTCTTATATCCGCTAACTCATACGAGGGTCAATAAAATTCTTAATTATTTTGTACGGTCCCTCATATGGTGACAACAATTTAGCACACATTTTATTTGGCCTGTCAGCCACGTGGAGTCGTTTTATAATAACTTGGTCTCCTATTTTAAATGTAACCTCCTTCTTGATCTTTCATCTTGTTTCTTCTCGTAATTGTTCAAAATTTTTATCGACCTTTTTCTAGTTTCATTTAACAAATCCCCTATCTCGATTTCCTCTTGATTTTGCCCCCAAGGTCTGTCTGCTCTAATCTTCTTCATTAGAGTAATTGTTTGAACTTCTGTTCTACTGTTGGGTACCGTGTTTACGTATTTTTCTATAGTTTCTAAATATTTCACCCATGCATTGTTTCTTGTGTGTAAGTATCCTTAAAAGTTTTATAACTTCTTTTATATATCTTTCTGCTAGATTTCCCTGTGGGTGTCGAATAGAGCGTATTAAAGTATACGTTTTTCTTCAAACTTCGGGATGAACTTCTGACTTCGGAAATATGTTGCATTATCTGCCAATATCGCTCTAGGACTTCTACATTAATTTATAAATTTCTCGACTGATATGATGAATTGATTAGTAGTGCACGTTCTGCTGGGATATAATTTTATAAATTTTGAGAAAATATCTACAATAACTAAGATGATCTTGCCATTTTGTCCTGTTACCAAATTTCCTATGTAATAGATAGCGACCAACTCCAACGGCTTATCCACTTTTATGCTTTCTACCACACTCTTGTTGGTATAATTTTTCCCTTTGGCTATTACACATAATTCACAATTATTAATAAATCCTTCTTTGTAAAGACATTTTCTCGAAATATCATCCAGACCTTCCTTGTTCCTAAATACCCATACGTCTTGTGGATATCTGCTACTATTTCTTTCGCCAAATCTTCATCTTTTAATTGTTTCTTATAAAACTCCTTAACAATAATACCCTCAATTATCCTATAACCTTTATAATTATTTTCTTTCGATTCTAAAATTTTCTTCTTTAATTCTGACATCTTGACCTTTTCTTGTGATTCCCTAATTTTCTCTTTGGTGTAAAAAGGTTTTATTTGTTCTACAGCGCATAGAACTCTATTTACACCTGGCTTACATATATCTTTCCTACTTAACGCACCTGTTATTATGTTTAATTTTCCTGACCTGTATGAAATTTCAAAATCGTATTCTTGTATTAGTAAAGTCCAATCATACATTCTATTATTGGTAAAATTTGTGGTTTTAAGAAATGTAACCACCGAATTATCCGTCTCTGTACTAAAATTGTTTCCCACTAAATAAAATTTTAACTTGTTAACCGCATATACAATAGATAATAACTCTTTTTCCGCTGTTGTATATTTCTGTTTGTGTTCTTTTAGAGATATTGAAAGAAAACACAGTGGGACCGCTTTTTTCTCTTGAAGTTGAATTAGCTCGGCTATTATTGAAAATATGAAGCATCAGCTCTTAAAATAAATGGTAATTTGAAATTGGGATGTCTCAGTACTAAATTCTTGTACAAATTTTCTTTGATATCCTTAAATGCTGTTTCTTTTCTTTCATCCCATTCCCATCTAACACTTTTCCTTAACAACTCTGTTAATGGCAATGATAATTCTGCATATCCCGGAACGAACTTCCGATAGTAATTCATAACGCCTAAAATTTCTCTTAACGTTCTAGGTCTCGGATAACTTTTGATTTCAATTAAACGTTCTTCGTTTATTTTAACTCATGTATGCCCAATTTCGTATCCTTGTTCTTTTAAAAACTGACATTTCTCCAAATTTGACTTCAGTACATTTTCGGCTAAAGCATTTAAAATTATCTTTAAACGTTGACAATGTTCTTTCGCATTTTTGCTAAATATCAAAATGTCGTCTATGTAATGCATGCAGAAGATGAACTTAATCTAAATGGAACAACTCTAAATTGAAATATTTCCCCTTCTATACTGAAACCTGTGTATGTCCTGCAAGATTCTTCTAATGGCATCAGCCAAAGTGAATTACGTAAATTTAATTTTGTGAAAATTTTCTTGTTCTAAATTTTACTTAAGAGGATATCTTAATTTTGACGAACTTCGTATTGTGGTTTAGCTGTTGCATTGAGCTTCCTGGCATCCAAACATAATCTAATACCTTCTTCTTGTTTCTTGACGACTACTAATGGATTTAAAAAACATGTTAGCAACTTCTTTCTTCACTTACCCTCTTCGTGCTTATGGTATAGATAGGATATATTTTGTTGTGAAAGGGTGTCATTCGAGGTTGTGGAGATCGAGTTCGTACCAAATAATATAGGAGACTTGAAAGAAAGAATAAGACAGGAGATGGCTGTAATACAACCGGAAACTTTTCAAAATGTTTGTACCGAGTTTCAAGCGCGATTGGCGTACTGTCAAGAAGAAAATGGGTTCAAATTTGAACATTTACGCTAATTATTGTTTAGTATAATTATTGCACACAGACACTTAAAACTTCTGGACAGACAGAGATTAGAAGACATCTAGATGCTAACTTAAAAATTAAGGAAATGATTTTAATTATAATTTATTTTGGCATAACTATGCACCTCTTTCATACGTTCATAACGAAAACAGGCAACATTGTCAAACAAAAACAGTAATCTCGTCAGAATGACGTTGAAAACTTCATTCCAGATAGACATAAATAATAAGTGTTAACTTAAAAAAAAATTCCAAAGCCGCCCGCTTCTATAAAATATCAATGATACATTTTAACCATACACATCCATATTCAATTATTTTTTAAACTTACCTTGCATTACTTATATTAAGAAATTTTATAAAGAAAAGTTATGTAAAATCAAATTTTATTTAAAAAATATGTCTACACTTTTTGTTATAAAATTAATCGTTATTCCGATAATGAAAAAAAAAACCAACACTTAAATTCCTACTTTAGGAATTTTTTTGCTGTTAAATCACGCGCCGTATCAAAAAATTGCATAGAGCATAATTAATGGATATGTTTAAGGAGTATGTCTGGGTATTTTTATATCTTTGAAATATGCACGACACCCATCTAGCATTAAGATTTCTCATGTCCGAATGTTGATCTACCAATGCATGTATCAATGCACACGGTCGTATGAAATGCTTACTTTCTCCGATATTTCTCTTAACTTTATTCGGCGATCCTTCATCACGATTTCATGGACTTTTTTCAATTGTGTCTTCATCGGTAGCTGTTTTTGGTCTGCCAGAACGTGGTACATACTTCATGTTTGTTCTACCGCATTTAAATTCAGTAAACCAGTTTGCAACTGTTGCATACGAAAGCGAAGACTTACCATGAACTTCATCTCCGTTTTTATTAGTTTAGCATTAAATCTTCAAAAAAGATATGTTTTATCACTGCAGGGAACTCGTTTTTATTCATGATTAAGAAAAGGCGCAAATCGCTTACTTACATAGATAATAACTTAGAAGATAAATCTTGGTACGTGGAGAAAATTTTGTGACAAACAACATTTCTCATTTGCTATTGTTGGGACGTCTTTTCGCCGAAATATTACTAAAATGTCCATATAGTATGCTTAAGTTTCATGCAGCCTTCTTCGAATCGCATTTATACATGGTCGACAAATAGTAGAGCCTGGTGCATTGTTGCCAATGTTAAAGTTGTAATTTAAGAGTGGAACAATAACAAAACGAACGCGTTGAAACTGTAGTAATATAATTTCCATAAGTACCTTCAGTTATGTTTCAAAATTGACAGCAGCATGACTTTATTCCGTTGCAATTTTTTAAGGTGTAGTTTACCAGGAAATCAACAATGATTGACCGAAAAGAAACTGCTTTTTAGAGAATTCCAAGTTTCTGGTGAAGTTAGGCACAAATATTTATTCCAACTTCGATTGACATTTCATAAACGTACATAGATTGTTGGTTTTGCAATTATTCCTTTATTTACATTTCTATTACAATAAAATAGTTTTTTTCAAAACTCATTAATAAATTAACCAGCACTTTCGAGGTAAGTTACTTCGTGTATTTTATGCCTTTTTCGTAAATAAATTTGTTTAGGTTATAATGCTTTTTACTGTCGAACAAGACAAGTTTATTTTAGATTTATTTGGACATTTAAAAAATAAAATCTACAAGACACGCCTTCATACAGTTGATGAATTAAAAAATGCAATAACTGACGCAATTCAAAATATTACAGAAGCTCAATTAATAAATATATTTGAAATTATGAAACGAAGAGTAGATGTCTGTAATGCAAACAGTGGTGGTCGCTTTGAAACTGTTTTATAGATAATTGCCAAGTTTGATTTTATTTTTCTATTTTTAACTGTAATAATAAACATATACCTACCGTATTATGTACGTAAATATAACTAAATTTAAAAAAATTAAGTGTTAATTCAAAATAAACGCAAATTACAATTTTTCAAGTTTTTGTACGCCTACATGATAGGCAATTCGTCATTTACGAAAGTTTTTTTGTCATTTATGGTAGTATTTATTTTTATATCTGCATTTACGCCACTGGACATAGCACAATTTTTATTTTAAGGATTCGGAACAGTAGTACTGTTCTAGGAGCGGCACGGTCAAATAATAATGATCGCACCGTATTTTTCCTACGATCATGTACGAAAGTGGTTCATATCGCACAATTAACCGTAGAGAAAATAATACTTTCGCACACTAGTGCGTTTTACTTTCTCATTGTACTCAATACGAAAGTAAAAAATACGTGTGCCTTTTATTTTCGCATGCTTTTCTATAAATTACAGTAGCAACGAACAGTGTCATCGGCCTGACAGGGAATTCGGTCGCGATCAAGTCGCCACGCTTACTGCTCCTCACATAGACAGTATGAGCAAGCTGATCACAGTACCATGGTGACTTCATATTATTTGACTTTTACGATTTGACGAGTTTAAATATTCAGGTAGTCGTTTTCAAATTCATAATAATTACGAACTACACTTTCTGTTACAATTTGTTAGGGCATGATTATGATTTCTTAATAAAAAACTTTAAATATTAGAATAAGTATATATTGTAATTGCTTAATTTGTGATCAAATAAAACATTAAGGAGACTATCTTTTTTCATGGTCGTAGGAAAAATAGTGTATATTAAGATCGCAAGAAAGCGTCTATCCTATACTCGCGGGATTCTCACACTCAGGCCGGCGCTCTCGTATGAAAATTCCCGCTTGTGCGATATCTACAACTTGCATCATTCTAGCATTATCCTATTTTATGCGTATTCGGTAAAGCAAAGGTATTGCTGTGATGGTAGTACGTATTTGATAGAGTAATAAATTTTCTTGGACGCATATAAACATTCTGCCTGTTCTTATGAACTTCATTCCAAAACTCATTTAGGTGGATATCTTCTCCTTGTCAGTTAAAATTAGAAGGTTATTTATAAATAACAATAGCATCAGAACAGCATAATAGATTGTTTGAATCAAATTGCCATGTTAGCAAATTGGATGAATGTTCGGTATAATAAATTTTTAATTCTTCAATCCGATCTTTTTGTCTACTTTTAAACTTGTGTTACTGGTTCCAGTGCAAATTTCTCAACAACAACAATTCATCTGATGAACCTACTTCAAAAGTTCATCTGCGATTAGAGGCATATTTGGATGACCTTAAATGTCTTTTTAACAGTTCCCAACCAACCATGAGAGAAGTTCTGGAGGACAGTAGAAATAAAGGGACTCCATTGTTCCAATTTAAAGAAGTAGTAAGTTGAAAGGGGAAGAAACATTAACGTATATAAGTTATTAGATGTGAGTATGAAAACTGATATCACACTAAAACGTTCACTCCAGAGTAGCAGCCCGATATTCACATGTTTAGTTTAAATCTTTAAACCGACGTATTCATTTTAATAAATTTCTATACAAAGAGCATCGGTTTGTACGCATAATCTATACGCTACGCGATTATGCATCATAAACTAGACAAAAAGTTTTACACACTTTTTTACTCGCTTTTGAAGGTGAAGATGAAAAACACACTATTATTATCACCAAAAATAAAAAATAAACGTTACCTTACATAACACCAACAACAAAAAGATGTTCTTCCTCCTCTGAACTACGATAATCGGTTGGACAGCAGGTCCACCAGGTACTAAATAATTCGACAGCGGGCTATTACGGTACACTTTTCATGTGAAATTTCGCAAACGACAAATCTTATTCATAGTTACTCGAACTTAATTTATGACAGTTACTTTAACCAAAACTACTTTAACTAATTGTTATCTTGATTCAACGTAAATGCACAACTATTTACGAAGCGTGCTTCTCATTCAAACTTAAAATTCGATGTATTTATTTAAACAGCGTCTTCTTATTTACAATATTTACAAAGTCGTTGACAAATATTATGGTTACACTTAAACTAAAAGCTTTCTTTATTTACAGCGATAATTGTTTGTTATGCGCTTAGCCATTTACACGAAGTCGTCAACACTTGAACTATTTTGATCCGCACACTAGGCGCGATAGAACTCCGAAGGAGTTAGAGCCAGCACCATTCGACACTGAACCGAAATTCCATGAACGAGAATATGTCGCTATACGACACCGATACGATAAATACTCCAGAAGGCGAGAAGACACAAAATAATCCTCCAATTAAGGGTAACGAAAATCAAATTTCCACGATAGGTTCACTTAACCTCCAAGAAGGGCGTAAATATTTCACTACCTCCACGCACCGAACTTCGTTTATACGACGAAGCTCAAACGAGCCTTGGCCCTTAAGGCATCATTCCAAGACTGAGGACATCCATTCAAACCTTCTTCAGTTACGCCATACTTGATTTTAAAAACGACAACAAATCGTACTACTCATACATTCAAATTATAAAACGCGGTAGAAACGGTAAGGCCCTTCCCGTAAATGATCAAGAAAGATTACGTCATGCTACGAACTGTTGTTCTAAAGGGTACCTCAGAATGCAAAAGTAACGTCAGTTTTCACAGCAACAGAGACAAAATGTTATCGTTAAGTTATTTTTCCTTAGTACTTATGTTAAATCAGTTCAATATTGCCTTCTCCTATAATGATGATATTTAATTGAAAAAAAAGCGGTAAACTGTACTGCGATAGAATCGTGGCATCAGAAACTTAATACGAAAACCAACCTGGAATTTTATCTCACAATAACAAACGGCGTTTTTAATTCTAAACCTTACGAATATTTATATGATTTCAATCCTAACGTAAATTAATTCCAACAAAGAAATACAATTTAAACTAAATACGACAAACTCCAATCCGAAATACAAAATAAAGCAAGCGATAGGTAGTGGTATAGGGTAGTTTCTGGACCAGTCCAAGGTCACTCGCCTATTGGTTTGTATATGGAGAATATGTCTAATTTTCATGTAAATCGTAAGTGTGTGAGTGAGAGAGAGATTTTTGGAGAGAGAGAGTGTTTGGAGCCAGTTCAAACTTTTGGCGAGAATGGATTTTATGATTCCTATGTCAGAGGTCCATACTTAAATTTATTTATGGGGGTATAATTTTACTCTGAATGTTACCAAAAAAAAAAAACCTTTGAATTTATTAATACACGATGTCATTCCCTCGAAAGATACATTTTTGTTTGTTTGAAATAAGAAAAAACTGTTTATCTATAACTGTCAAAAATGTTTATAATTTTTTTACTAATGTCAGTGTGCGAAATGTCAGTTTTTTAATTGAAAACTATTTTTTCACGTTGCCCATGGCAACATGCGGAAAATATTTTGCACACTAGGCGCAAAATAAACTGCAAGAATCAATGACTTGAATTAAAAAATACTCAAATGATACTTTTAATTTAATGAAAACTAACAAATACAAAGTAAGATAATATAGTTTATTTTATTTTGCCACCATAATGTTCTTTATACGCCTCCAAATTTGGGCGTAATGTGGTCTTTATAGCACGGAAATGTCATTGTTGCTAAGCAGCATGATTGACAGCTGACCCATGACATGAGATTTCACGTAAGTTAAAAGAATGATTGAAACAACAACCTTACTATACAACCTTTATTAATTTAACAATAATAATATTAATAGCAATATCACAGTATCTTAGTAACAACAAATTAGTCTTTGCGTTTTCACCTTCCATTTTAGAATGCAAATTATTTACAAACAAACAGTACCTTAGCAACAATTTAACAATACCACAGTATCTTAGTAACAACAAATTAGCCTACTGTCGACTTTATTTCACTGAATTTGCATTTAAAAACTTGCCGAAAATACTGAATCTTTTTATAATTTTGTTCTAGTTTCATGGTGCAAAATAAAATAAAACATTGCATGTACCACGGGCATAATTGTAGATTATGGCTCTCAGGAATATAAAAGCCCTGCGCTTCGCGTCGGGCTTTTAACATTCCCTCGAGCCATAATCTTCTGATTATGCCCTTAATACATAAATATCCATTATTTTACCAATACTACTACTAATATTCCAAACTGTAATACAAATATGTAACTATTTTTTTTTATTTATAATATTAATAAAACTAGCATTGTTAAACTTGATCTCTCCATAGATACACTTTATGTTGCAACATTTAGGAAATACGGGGCGATTCATTTGAATTATTGTTGTATTTACTTTTCATCAAGTTAAAAAATTTTTAACAAGGAATCCGAAAATGGCCAAAAAATGAGGGGTTTCATTGAAAATATTACATTATATATGTATATATGTTATCGATCGAACCCGATTTCAGGCAAACTAGTTTGCCCTAGGCCAAACCAGTTCATCCTAAGCGTGTCGGGATATACTAGTTTAGCCCAGGACAATCTAGTTTGGCCTAAATACTTTAGGATTAACTAGTTTGGCCTAGGCCGAACTAATTTGGAATTATTATTCAAGTAAGTTATACTACTTATAAGCAATATTTATTCAGACATAGTCTACCAAATTATAAAAAAAAAGTATTGATTAGAAGTCACACAACA